>OZ038371.1:120279157-120603992 GCA_964036015.1 Leptarthrus brevirostris | reverse complement strand
TGTTAGGTATGCTGACGACATAGCGATTATGGCAAGGGGCAAGTTCATACGCGCCGTAGCAGACACCATAAGAAGAGGTATGAGGGTGGTGGGGCAATGGTGTGTGGAACAGGGGCTGTTCATAAATGCAAAGAAGTCTGATCTAATCGTTTTCACTAGGAAAAGGAAGAATCTAGCCTTCAGACCAATAGAACTCTTTGGGGAAGAAATTACGGTCTCGGGCTCGGTCAAGTATCTAGGGGTATTCCTAGATTCAAGACTTACCTGGCAAAGACATGTTGAGGAGAAAATGCAAAGAGCGAACAGGGCTCTACATCAATGTGGGAGGGTGTGTGGGTGGAGGTGGTGCATCTCGCCAGAGGCCGCATACTGGATCTACACTATGATGGTGAGACCGATTATATCCTATGCCTCTGTGTTCTGGTGGCCAAGCGCTTCCAAGCCCACAGTAAAAAGGCAATTGAATAAGGTTCAGAGGCTAGCTTGTGTGACGATAACAGGGGCCTTTCGAACCACGCCTACAATGGCGTTAGAGATGATACTGCTTTTGCTGCCTTTGGATAGATATGTGAAGAGAACTGCTGCCTCAGCGGCTCTTCGCATGGATCGGGGTGCAAACTGGTGCAGATCTCGTGATAACCAAGGGCATAGAAAAATACTGGAACTTATCAAAGATGAGATACCGGAATTGGAAATGCCTGTTGATGGTATAAGCAAAGTAAGGGTAATTGAAAGGCACTACGAAACGCTTATAAGGGATGGGTCACTCCCTGAAAACCGTGTAAGCGACGTTACAGTATTCACGGATGGATCCAGAATTGATGGGAGAGCGGGCGCAGGTATCTTCAGTGATGACCTGAACCTGAACACCCATCTTTGCCTGGGGATATACACCTCAGTATTTCAGGCAGAGATGCTGGCTCTGATCTATGCACTTGATCGTATACTAGAGAGTCGAGTGAGGGACAAGAAGATAGTGGTGGCACTCGATAATCAGGCGGTGATCAGGTGTATGGATGGCACAGAGTTCAACACAGCGCTGTCATTGGAGTGTGTTCTTAAAATAAACGCGTGTGCCTCATCAAATAAGTTGACACTGGCGTGGGTCCGAGGACACGCATGGATCGAATGAAATGAGGAAGCAGACGTACTGGCAAAGCTAGGGGCTGCTACGAGTTTCCAAGGTCCGGAGCCGTTCACTGCGCTAGGCAGGGGCACGGCAGAGGGCTTGTTAAGAAAGTGGGCGACGAGGGAGCACTGGGAGCCTTGAGATGGCTGACGGCACTGCTAACAGGACATGGTAACTTCAGATGTCATCTAAAGAGGATGAACATTCTCGAGGATGATATCTGCAGGCTGTGCCTGGAGGAGCAGGAGACGGCGGCACACAAAATGGTTCAATAAAATTCAAACGGAAAGTGCATGTTCTAATTGTTTATCTCTATTTTCAGAAAAACATGATTTTATTTAAAGAAACCGCGATTTTTGCGAAGAGTTTTAATGCGGTGGTTAGCGCCACTCATAAAAAATGCTTAAAAAATACTCTCGAGCTCTAAATCGTTTTTTTGAAGAAGAAATCATAAGATCAGCATTTTCCAACAATAGTAAACAATTTTAGTTGGAATCAGAAGCCGGAAACGGTTTGCTGTCTTCCGACTATACAATCGATTTTATTCGACAGTGTCTTTTTGAATTTTTCGGGTTTCGGTATTGGTTGTTGGTTTTTGGGCCTCCATCCTTTTCGTGATTCATTCGAGGGGCCAAAAGTAGCGTTAGACAGGCTTGGAACTGGGTCTGAATAAAATGCTTCGCTCTCTCTCTTTCTTTTTCCAGATGCAGGAGACAGTCGTCACTTCTTTTGTCAAAAAATTACTTTTTTTTAACTTAAATTACAATATTTAGGAAATCTGAAGAAATAACTTTAAACTGAACCCCATTATTTTATCAAAGGATTGCACTATTACACTCACTTATTATTAAAGAGATCAGGTCTTACCTTAGTAACCAAATCTTCTGGAGGTTTAAAAAAATCGTAAAAAAGGGTGTTTTTTTTGTGCTGCAGCCAAATGAAACACTATTTTACCACAGCAACTGTGAAAAATTATTGTTAACATTCGTAACTTTTATATAAGTGCTTGAGGAGGCAGCTGCGTAGCATAGTTTTCGCGCAATTTAAATTTGAGAAAAAATGTTGGCGCTGAATACCCCACCGGGGCGGGGCGTAATACTTAATTTCACGGAACTTATTACTTACCGCATTATGACGTCCTCGCAGCTAAAATATTATGTCGAAAGTTCTGAATGTTTCGCAGAGTGATGAAGAGGTGCGTTCAGATACATATATTGATGTTCATAACAACTTAGCCATTTATGTCATTGCTTTTAAATTTCTCGAAGAAAAAACCGATTTTTCCGTCCTAGCCTTGCGTGGACATGTTGGATCGGGGTTTTAGGGGAATATCGATAAATTAAATAAATTTAGAATAGGGGGGCGAGTAAAATTACCCTTACCCTAGTAGTGAAATGCTACAAAAACGTTACGATCTGAAAAGATGATAATCAGATAAAGCAAAATCTGGTGAATATAGAGGATGCGGGAGAACTTTCCAACAAAGTTCTCTAATTGCTGTTGTGTAAGCCCGCAATATGTGGTCATGTTGTAGGATAACACTTATTCGGTTAATCAAAGCAGAATGTTTTTCTGTTACCGCCACTTTCAATCGGTAAAGTAGATCGAAATAAATGCCTGCAGTAACGGTTTTCCCCACATTAAGCAACATACAAAAGGCCCCATATTTCATTTCATTCCTAGTATCCGAAAAACATCATTGAAATTTATAGCACGCCTATATGCTATTTATTAACATAATAAAATGTTTCGAACGAAAAAGTTTAAAAAAATAATTCTTCACAGGAAAACTAAAGTTTATAAAAATAAATTACATTTATGTAACGGCAATAGAAAAAAATTAAAAGTTTAATTTTTATCTGCTGCGATTAAATTTTAATTCGGCGTATTATTATTTTACTTTGACATAATAAAAATCCATGACATTCCAAAAAAAAGTTGAACCGACTTCACAAAAAGCGCTAAAAAGCATAAAATAATTTTTAATTTTATATCTATTACGACATTTTGAAGTCGGTGCAAATCAAACAAACCTACAACAAAAATATTTAATCGTCATTTCTTATGATCCCGTAAGCTGAAACGTTCAGGTAGTATTCTGTGTTATTTTCAATTGTGGTACTGTAGTTGTTTTATTTGTTTATTTTGCACCGACTTCAATATGTCGTAATAGATATTGAATTAAAATTATTTTATGCTTTTTAGCGCTTTTTGTGAAGTCGGTTCAACTTTTTTTTTTAAAAACTATTGTATTTTTCACTTTTAAGTGCCTTCTACTCTATACAATGAAGAAGGAACCATCCAAATCGGTCCATGCATTAAAAGTTAGTTTTAACCCCCTACCCCACCTCCATTCCACTAAACTTTTTTTCTCATGGTATCAACCAAGGAACATACTCTACCGAACAGAAAAGGAATCATCGAAATCGGACCACGCGTTACGAAGTTACTACCCCTCCCTCCCCCCACCAGCACCATAGGACCAAATTATTCTCCTATTAGCAATGGGGGATCACACTCTATACAAATCGGTCCACGCGTTACAAAGTTAGGTTCTACCCCCCTTCTCCCACCCCAACCACACCAACAATTTTTTTTCTCGTGGCATCAACCAGGGAGCATACTCTAACCAAAAGAGAAGCATTATCCAAATCGGTCCACGCGTTACGAAGTTAGACTACTCCTCCTTCCACCCAACCCCCCACCATGGGCCAAATTATTCTTCTATTAGCAATGGGATATCACACTCTATACAAAAGCAAAAGAACCATCCAAATCGGTCCACGTGTTACAAATTTAGGTTCCACCCTCCCCCTCCCCCACCCCACCAACATTTGTTTTCTCGTAGTATCAACCTAGGATCATATTCTACCCAATAGAAAAAGAATTATCCAAATCGGTTCACGCGTTACGAAGTTAGACTACCCCTCCCCCCACCTCCACCTTTCACCATAGGACCAAATTATTCTCCTATTAGCAATGCGGGATCATACTCTATATAACAGAAAAAGAACCATCGAAATCGGACTACGCGTTACATAGCTAGGTTTCACCCCCCCCCCCCCCCCCCCTCCAAACCCTACCAAAAATTTTTTTGCAATGGTACCAATCGGTGACTCTACCCAACAAAAAAAGAATCATCAAAATCGGTCGACGCGTTACGAAGTTATGCCCGGTCAGACATAAAAATAAAAAAACATAAAAAAACATACGCGTCGAACTTAGAATCTCTTTATTTTTGGGAAGTCGGTTAAAAATTCAAGAATATTCGTCAATGCGAGTTAAAAATTTATGTTTGCCTTAAAATGGGATCTGCCAGATCGAATTTGATACCGTAAAATATCCGTTTTAGAAAATTTATTTTAATTCTATTTAATGATAGATATTACTATTGCCGATCGGACGGCAGTATTTTTTTTCCTTCACTACTTTGGGTCTACAGTTTGCAAAAATGTTGAGCCTTTTAGAGGACTTCAATGTGAGCCTTAATACCTTCGCCTCTTTAGCAACTTGGCCACATTCTCCTCTTTCCCTAGGTACCGCAAGCTCATCTACGCGATATCCTGTTTACTCCCTGCAGATCGAGAAAGCTTCAACTTTGAGGCACCGCCCACAAAAAATTAAAGGGTATAAATACTACCATCCGATCGTCAATAGTAATATTTATTATAAAACGGATATGTTTCGTCCTTTTTTTAAAACTCCACCCGTCATATGACACAGTATATAACTTTTTCTATTAAACCCCTCTTACCGAATAAAAATCGGTCTGGCACATCCCATTATAACATCATTTTTAATTTCGCATTAAAAAAGATTCTTGAATTTTAATTCTTTTTCTTGTTACATACTTTTAATGATATGAAATGCTTGTTATTAATAGAAAAACGTCGTGCACCGTTTTGCTATTTAATAGCCTGAATTTTATTTTCCGAATTTAAATTTTATTATTCGTGAATTAAAACTATATACATGATATTATTTCTATATTTAAGAGTATGTACATAATAAAAATTGAATAAATTTTATTCTAACATGATATAATGGAGAATCTTAATTGAAATTGTTGTATGGAACAATGATAATTCGTCTCGGTAAGTAAAATTTATATCATAGTATAATTATAATTCGACAATTTGTTTTGATATTCGAATATATTTTAAATTGTCATATTAGATATAAAATTAAAAATTATTTTATGCCTTTTAGTGCTTTTTGTGCAGTCGGTTCACATTTTTTATTTAAAAACTATTTAATTTTTTACAGTTTATTGTCCTCATATATACGACTCGAAAAATGCTGCTCGAATGAACAAAACAATTTCAAAAGTTGCAGAGGTAGTGCACTAACAAAAGTATCCAAATCCGGCCACATCTCGGTCACCTAGTACCCTAACCTTAGAAAATTCTTAACATAAACATAGTGCGCCACTTTTCTCTATACAGCACACTTTTCTCTATACATTATCATAGTCAGAGAATCATCGTAATCACTCTAGGTACAAAATTGTTATCATTTATCAATCCGAAAACGTATTCTGCACAACCGAATCAAAATCGGTATATGCCTTATGAAGCTAGGCGCCGCACATCTTCCAACTCTCACCATAAGCCACAAGTTTTGTCAGAATACAAATATATACTCAATGCATTCAGAATAATCTAAATCAATCCACGCGTTACAAAGTTAGGTTTCCCATCCATCCACTCCAACAATAGGTCAATATTTTTCCGTAGAGCGGCAATGGGGGGTCATATAATACACAACAAAAAGGGTTCTTCCAAATAGGTGTGTGAATTAAGAAATTGTGTAACGCCCCTCCGCACAACCCCAACTTATAAATTTTGTCTTTGCTTTAACATATCAAAAAAACAATAATCGAAATCGGTCCACACGTTACGAAGTTTGACTACCTCTCACCCTCCCCACCCCCCACCTTAGAACCAAATTATTCTTCTATTAGCAATAGCGGATCACACTCTCGACAACAGTTAAAGAACCATCCAAATCGGTCCAATCGTTGCAAAATTAGGTTCAACCCCCCCCCTAGCCCACCAAAATTTTTTTTCCCGTGGTGTTAACCAGGGAACATACTCTACCCAACAGAAAAAGAATTAATCAATTTGGTTTACGCGTTACGAAGTTAAACTACCCCTCCCCCTTCATATTAGCTATGGTGGATCATACTCTGTACAACAAAAGAAGAACCATTAAAATCGGTCTACGCGTTACAAAGTTAGGTTTCACCCCCACCAACCCCTCCATATCTCCCACTCACACCTTAGAAGAACTCACACCTTAACCTCACTTTATCCTAAATTCGACTTACACTGCTATCAATCGGGAGAATTACCCTATACAACAGACAAAGTACCATCCAAAGCTCATTACAAAGTTAGCCCCCCCCCCCTTCAGATTTTTGACATGATATCACTGAAGAATTATACTGTATAAAAAAAATGAATCATCCAATTTGGTCCGTCTGTTACGAAGTTGGGTTTAAAATTTTTCTCAGGTGATCATAGAATCATCCAAATTAGTCCACGCACCTATTTACCATTTACTTATAGCGTGATCCGTCATTTTGTATCTGTAGCATTTTATATTTACCATTTTATATATGAAGAAGATTGAAACAATAACTCTATGAATATTTTTTAAAATAAGATAATAAAGCTTTTTTGAAAATAGACACCCACAATAAATGAATGTACATAATGACGTCAAATACTTCTTACTGATATCATGTCAATCAATGTTTTTACCTTCTGTAATTGGCATATGTTATATGAGAGATTACAATGCAATCTGTGCTAATTTTGTGTTCTAATCATGTTCGGGCGCGAATTCTATTTACCATGAAACATTAATTAATTCACAAACTCTGATATAACGAGAATAATTGCTTAAGCGTGAAAATATTCCCAACGTGAGCTTTTCAAACTTATCGGGGGATTTGTTGAACTTCCAGGTAGATAATATTTATTTCAAGAGACGAGTACGATAATTAAAACTGAAATAATTGGCAGCTAATCAAAGTTGGAACGTAGCAAATTGTATGCAAATAGATTTATTAAACTCGAAAAGTGGAAAATTAGATTTTCTGAAAAATGCATAATTCTTAAAATTCTAGATTAATAAATCCATCCAAATTCAGGGGATAGAAAAAATTTTTGATTGCAAAAACTGCTTGTACCTACTTACCAGGATTTAAAGGTTATATTGATGTACAACGATATGTTTAATATACTAAAACAGTAGTCAAAGATCACTTCCCCCGGCTTAAGAAAGTTGGAATTTGGCATACGGGCACAGTTTTGGATACAAATAAAGTAAAACATCAAAAAAAAATTTATTTTAATTTCTAAGCAAGGAAATATGTGTGAAGTGTTTGTATAAGGAAATACTCAAGTATGTATACATAAGTTAAAATAAATCTTTTATTTACATAGTTCGAAGGGCCTAACATAAGTTCGTATTTTATAACAAATAAAAAAAAATTTTTTTTACTGTTATTTTCTGAAAACTGCTGTTTTTTAGGTTGTGGCCAAAGTCGTGGTAATCGTGCCATTCAACCAATTGATCAGACTCCGGCAAATTTATTAGATTCTCTTTACATAATCACCATTGATTTCCATACATTTCTTCAGCCTATGTCAGTTTTTCAAAACAATATTAAAAATCCGGTTTTCAAGCTTCTGGCGCTCCTTTACTGCAGAAATGATGTCCTCCTGCTTTCGAAACTTGTCATCCCAAAGTTTTCTTTGATTTTTGGGAAAGCAAAAAGTCACAAGGCGCCAACTCAAACGAATAGGTGGTGGGTTTACTTCATTAATCCAAGAGAGAGATAGAGAGAGAGAGAGCGAGAGCGAGAGATCGAGAGAGAGTGAGAGATCGAGAGAGAGCGATAAAATCCCGTGGAACATATTTTGTACTTGTTCTTAAGGATGTTGACAATGCCTACTGAACAACCCTTTGATGCGTTCGCATAGCCTTATGCGAAAGGGTATTAGAGTACGGGGAGTGAGGGAACTTGAGTTACGAGTTAAAGAAGAGCCCATCCTTTGATGCTACTGTTGAGGAAGAGCCAAAGGTGCTTAGCATTTCTTAATCAGAAACGCCGGTCGTGTTAAGAAATTTTAACATTTCTTTCGTTGGTCGAGTTTTAACAAAAATAAAAAAATAAATGCAAAATTTAATAAACAATTAAATACACAATTATTATTTTGTTACAAAAATAAATCACTTTTACAAGTTTAATACGCCAACTTAATGGGTTTTAAGTACTGCAGATCCAATTCTGTTTTTTTAGTATAGTATGTATTTCATGGGTGAACGTTTGCGTAAAACTTCTTTTCTTTTCTTGAAAATTCCCTTATTTCTTTTGGACGTCATTCATTTAGATATGATAAACTGCGAATATATATATAGATGTTTTTGCAGAAGATTTTCAAGATTCCCGAAAATAATCATATTTATATTTCAAGTTCCCAAAATAACAAAAAAACTGGGAACGGATTTCTAACAAGTTTTTTAATAGATGGCAAATGCCACATTGTGGTGGATAGTTGAATAGGAAGCACATTCGTATAGACTAGAAACAGATGCACATTATTACAAGTATGAATTGTTGCATGTAGATGTTGGAAAAATTGGTCGTTTGTCAGATGGATGTGTTTTACAACACACCAAAAAAAAAAAAGAAAAGAAAAGATAAATGTACTACAACATAATGAAAATATTGGCCAATTAAAGTTTAGTTTTATCTCTGTGTCTCGTTTAAATTTTTATTTGAGTATTTTTTGGATTTAATTTTCCATAACGCTGGGTGTCTCCTATACAAATCAACGCTTTATTCTCTAGTAGACTGAAGTAATTTGGGGCATAAGCAAAGTGTAAGGAATAGTAATTTTAAGGGTAGGGCAAAGTTATATTATATTAGAAATTGTATTAGGAATTTTTTTTAAATACAAGATTGAAAATACAGGTTGTTTGAGATTTGACGTGCAGCAGTGAGTGGGGTGATAGATATCATCTACACAAACAAAATATTGTATGGCAGAGGGAGAGGGGGGGGGGGGGGGGGGGGTTGGCAAAGCTCAACCGTTTGGGTGTTGCAGGGTGATTCATAGATTTCAGATTCATCGGCACATCACTCTTTTATTTTGATTTCTTATACGCAGCGTCATCAAGCAAATGCCAAAAAACTGCTACTCCCATGACCTTTTCAAGACTGTCCATAATGTCGATCTAACTTCAACCATTGTAGGTACAGTCACTTCCAAAAGTGAAATAAAGTTTTGAAATTACCAAAATTCAGCATTTACCAAATTTTTTTCCAAAATTAATGTAATTAATACACATGTTTTTTATTTTTAATAAATTACCTTTCCGAAAAGGTACAACGCATCCAAGTAGATTAATGATGTAGAAATTCGTGTGTAGAAAACCGTTTGGGAAATATTAAAAAAATCTGCAATTTAAGAAAATTAATCTCAAATTAACCGTAAAAAGATCGTACGAGTCTGACGTTGAGCTTAGCAACGCCCTCCGCGACAGCCTTCGCCGCTTCTTCATCGCCAGACTTGACCGGCTTCTGTGTTTGGCGTGCAGCGTCAAAGTGGGTGTCACTTGCGCGTCCCCCCTCCTTTGCTGCATCGTTAATTGTTTTGTTGTTTATTTTTGTTGTTAGTGTCCATATGTTGGTCCCACGAGTATGGTGGAAAGGGGTGGTCCACCTCTAACAGAGCCCCCATGTCAAAGGTAAGGCTGAATACAATGGGGTGCGCCTGATGCCCCAAGGAGATCTTTTACGACAGCGCATTTTACTACTTGCTGCCATGCAGCCCTCGGCACGATGACATTTCCACCTTGGCTTCGTAGGTTTGAGAGGTTTTCTCCCCGGATCAGGGATGAGATAGATGGGAAAACGGGGACTGGACGGCGACTGTCTGCTATGCAAAGCACATTGCCCGGATGAGCCGTCATGATGGGAGCGTCATGCACGCTTGGAGGCCGTCGCCAATCATCCTCTAGCATACTTAATAACATTTGCCACAAGTAACTATATAAAATATTTTTTTTAAAAAAAGTTGAACCGACTTCACAAAAAGCGCTAAAAAGCATAACATAATTTTTAATTTTATATCTATTACGACATTTTGAAGTCGGTGCAAATCAAACAAACCAAACAACTAACACAAAAGTATTTCATCGTCCTTTCTTATGATCCCGTGAGCTGAAACGTTCAGGTATTATTATGTATTATCTTCAATTGTGGTTCTGTAATTGTTTTATTTGTTTAATTTACACCGAATTCAAATGTCGTATTAGATATAAAATTAAAAATTAATTTATGCTTTTTGCGTTTTTTTTTGCGAAGTCGGTTCAACTTTTTTTTAAAAAAAATATTTTATTTTTCACTTTTTAGTGTCTTCTACTCTATACAACGACAAAAGAACCATCAAAATCGGTCCACGAGTTAAAAAGTTAGATTCAACACCGTTCGCTTGTGGATGGAAGTCGCTGTTCGACTATGTTTAATTCCTAACAATTTAGTGAGCTCTTTAAATAAGTGCGATTCAAATTGAGAACCTTGGTCTGTGTTTATCGTTGATGGGATACCAAATCTTGAGATCCAACTCTTTAGCAATGCTGAAGCTATAGTTTCAGCGCTGATGTATTCTAGTATAGTGATAGCCTCAGGCCAACGCGGGTATCTATCAATTATTGTAAGGCAGTACTTGAAGTTTTCAGAATCTGGTAATAGGCCGATTAAGTCTAATTGGACGGTATTGAATCTTTCTTTTTCATGTTTGAAAGTTAGAAAGTGGAGGATTCACGTGCCTTGAACTTTTGCTCTTTGGCAGGCTATACAATTTTTCCTTTTAATGGATGGCCAAATAACTCTATTTTTCCAAAGCTTTATTGAAGCTTTAAATCCTGGATGTTTCATTTTTTAGAGATCCTTAAAACAAAGGATATATTTTTCAGATAATTCAAATAATTGAACAAATGGATTGTAGCATGCGATGCTCAGCGGCAGCACTTTCTGCTCAAGGAAGCTCAGAAATGTCGCCATTATCATCATCTCGCTGCGATTCACTTTCTGAAATAAGGGAGCCCCGGACTTTTCGTTACCATCTACAAGCATCAGTGGTGTTGTATGCTCTTTCGAAGAGAAAGGAGCTGTACCACAAAAGAAAACATTTGGGAGGAAATCTGAAACAATCAATAGATTAATATCTCCATACCTAACCTAAGTACTTGGTTGGAATACTACGACCTGCCATAAAATAACTATTCCGGGAAGAAAAGCGAGTAACATCGAAACTAAGGTTATTATGCTACACAATGCAGAAGCAAAATCAGTATTACTAGCTGCCTGGGATTTGAAAAGTGATTCTTAAACGGCAGAAAAACTGACTGAAACTGTTTGTGAAAGTCGCAAATTGGCCAAAGAGTTGTACGATACAAATACATTATTGGTTCTAGCAACGCTGGAGTTATGATTAAAATGGGAAAAATGGTTGACTTATGGCATATCACTTGAAATAGCGACACCGGTTATTTATTACTTAAAGATATCTTAAATAAACAACTATCAACAAAAGTAACCACAATCTAAAAGAGTTCAAGCACGCGGATCTTGAAGCAGCTCTGGTCCAACGAGGAGGTACTCGAATAAAAACTCCGTGTAATACGAGATGGTGTTCCTGCCGTAATTCGTTTTCTTGTTTGATTCGAAACATCGAAATGATGAAACAAATAGCAGCCGATCCTAGTCTCAAAATAATAAAAAAAGTGTCTCATTATTATTATTTGACGATGAGTTCATGAAGGAGGTTACAGACTTAATTAAGCTTCTCGATTCAGTATGTGAACTTGTTAATTTCACCCAGAGTTCTTCTGTTTCTGTCGCAGATTCAGCATTATTGTGGCTAAAATTAGAATAACCAACAAAATTCAAGGATAATTTAAAAAAACGAAAGGAAATGGTTTTTAATGTGTACTCTTTAGTGGCATATTACCTCCATCCTTCATATGACTACTCGCTTTTGACCAGAGAACAACAAGACATCATAAACTTTTTTTTTCTTTTCAGCCATCTAGAAGCCAACGGTTTTGAAGACTGGAATCATTTTAGGAAACAATCGGGGCCCGTTTTTCCAAAATTAGTACAGAAAAATGTTGAAAAATCTATCGTATTTTGGAATTAGCGATTAAACTTCTGCGAATTCCTGCTTCATCGGCTCAACTGGAAAGGTCCTTTTCCAATTGATACGTTCACACACCAGTAAGAAATATATTGCCTTTTCAACATTCAAAAAAATTGTTACATGTATACTTTACCCTAAAGCTCGCAGGCTCAAATATTACAATTGAATACTAACAAATAAAGTAAAAATTGTGTGTTATATAAATTTTGATTTTTAATAAATAAATATCCCTCTTTATAAAATCCAAACAAATGTAGAGCGTATGTACGTTACACGTAAATTATTGTGTAAAGTACACGATGTAATCTACATGCACAACGCTGCTTTCGACACAATCGAAGGTCAATGTTGCGCTAATTTCATCAGAAAAGAAGAAGGCAATTCTGGCTATGTTGGTGCAGCTACGGTATGGAGAGTATTACGAAGAGAAGGAGTTCATACTGTCCAGGTGACACCCGTACAGAAACTTCAGCCGCAGGACAAAATAAGCCGTAGAGAATTCTGTAATTGGATACTTGAAGAAGACTTTGATGACTGAACATTCTGTGAACGGATAAATCACATTTCAATAAATGTGGCATAGTGAATTTACATAATACTAACTTTTGCAGTCCAGAAAACCCAATAATTGCTCGAAAAACCTCGTCCCAAAACAGATTCTCGGTAAACTTATCGGCAGGAATTGTAGGTAGTCGACTTATTGGTCCACATATTTAACCGGATGTCAATCAACCGGATATCGACATTACAGGGCTCCAGCCCATAGCGAAAGAAACGTACTTCAGTGGTCAAATGGTATCTACAGGGGTAGGTGGATAGGGCAGCGTGATACTTTTCATACTTTTCTTTGGCCAGGTCGTTTTCCCAACCTAACCCCACTTTATTTTTATTTATGGAAGATCATGAAAGAAATGGCATACGGGTCAGAAATTGCAACAAGAGGTGAGCTCATAAGAAGAATTTTAGAAACCGGAAATTAAATTAAAGAAAATCTAGCAACAATTGACTTGAAAAGAGCCATGGGAAGAAGAGCTCTTCTGTGTATTCGAAGTGACGGAGGACATTTTGAAAGTATATTAAATTATTAATTTTATTAATTTAATATTTAATTTAACAACCTACTCCTTTTCAGGACTCTGAGATTTTAACACAATGTAATGTAAATTGTAACCAACCATTTTAAAACCAAAATAAAAAATAGGGCAATATTTCAAATGAAATAATTGACTTTTCTCCGAAAATTTAAGTTTGAAAATAAATTTTTTTAAACTATTAGCAGTGAAAAAAATTACACAGTCTTTAGCAAAATTGTGTTACCAATTAACTGCGATATTAATAACGTATCTAACACTAAAGATTTAGAAGATATAGGTTGAAATGTAAGACAGGTTTTTTTCATCGTAAAAATTTCTAATTCCTATAGCTGATTCCTATAGAATGATTCAATTTAATTCTCTTGTTAGTAGAACTAGTCATACATATTATAATCTCTAGACGTAATTTAAGGAAAATATCGAAGAAGGAAACTTTTGTATGTTTACAAAGTAATCTCCAAGCTGATGTATAAATACTATGTATTAAAACCGATACTTGTACTTCGATGAGAGAAAGAAATAAATTTAAAATTTGTCCCAATGTATTTCCTAACCTAGCTAGTAATCTCCAAAGGTTTCCATAACATATGGAACACACTGTATTTAGTCTATACATAAACTGAAGCTTTAAGAAGTCTGGTAAAAATCAGTTGTAAAGTAGCTTTTAAGCAAAATGGTGAAGTATTCAGACTTATAATTATATAAATTAAGCTTAGTAAAGCTTTGTACCTTCAGGTCTGAAATTATAATCAATTCAAGAACGGTTTATTAATCAGTGTTTAGAAGCATTGGAAAATCAAAAAAATTTAAGCAAATTTATCGCTTTAAGGTTTACATTGCTACTAAATTATGCAATTGTTCTTTGCTTAAATTCCTGAGATATTCTGTGGAGAAAAGTTTTTAAGGAAACGATTTCTAAGAAAGCCTCCAAAGCAACTATGTTTAGGAGTTGGCAATACGAACAGCTGCAGTTCCTAGAGTGAAGTAATAAGATTCTGCTTTTATATGCATAAATAAATATTTAAAATTTTGGTAACTCATTGTTTCATGTACTGTCTTTTATTGTTTGTTAAAAGTGAGTCCCAAATTATGAAAGGTACTGATTTTTAAAATTTGTGTTGTTATGCACACTCGACCTAGCCAACATCGAAGATACTATATAAAACTTCCTAAACATCTCACCTCACGGGATCGTAAGGAAGGAGGATTAATTACTTTTGTTGTAGTTGTTTTGTTTGTTTAATTTGCACCGACTTCAAAATGTCGTAATATACAGGGTGTTCCATTAATGCGAGTATAAATGATAGCTCTAACCTAACCAAACAAAAAATTGTTTGGCAGGGGGGGGGCGGCAATCTCAACCGTTTGGGAGTTACAGGGTGATTCATAAATTTCAGTTTTTCATGGTATGCACATTACTCTCTTATTTTTATCTTTTGATCTACCCAAGACAGCGACATCAAACATACGTTTAAAAACTACTGTCCCAATGACCTTTCCAAAATTGTCAACAATGTTGATCAAACTCGTACCACTGCAGGTACAGTTACTTCCAAAAGCGAAAAAAATGGTTTGCGATTACCTAAACTTTAGAATTTTTCCAAAATGTCTCCGAAATTCACGTAATTAGTACACCTCTTTTTTATTTTTGTTGTTTTGGATTGCCCACCATATTACCTCTCCAAAAAGGTGCAACGGTAGGAAATTCTTTAAATTAACAAAGTTTTTAAGATAAATGGTCGAAAATGTTTGTTTTGGGTGAATAGGTAATTAATTTTTATTATTGCTGCAAAAAAGTTATAAAAATGTTAGTGTAATTTTGTTTTATTGCCGATATTAGCTAGTGTAAGGAAGAATTCACACTCTTATATGTCAGTCAGCAAGAATACCTATCATAGTTGAAAAGCAAATCTATTATGTGTGTTTTTAAGCAAAAATTATTAAAAAATGGTAGAATTTACTTTTGAGGAATACGCGGATATTATTTACATTGATGGTGTAGTAGATGGAAACTAGATGGAGATTTCCTAATTGGCGAGCATCCCAAAGAGGGGTGTTTACACGGACTTTCCGAAGGTTAAGAGAAACAGGAAGTGTAACTTCAAACGACAGGGAGACACGACCCGAAACTTCGGGTACTTCTGCTCACGTCGAAAACAAGTAATCACCATCGTGAGGCAAGACCCTGAGACGAATCACAAGACGAATAGGAGTGTCTTCAACTACGGTTTGCAGGGTTATTAATCGAGAAGAATTACGTCCGTATCACCATCAGCCAGTCCAAGGACTACTGGAAGAAGATTCTGAGAGAAGACTGGAATTTAGCACTTGGCTTTTGGAACGCGACGTTGACGACAGGGCGTTTACGGACCGAATTCTGTGGACGGATGAATCTCAATATCAGGAACTTTCATAACCTCCATGCCTCCATTGCCCCCCCCCCCTGCTAACAGTTTTTTGTTTGGCTAGGTGAGAGCTATCATTTATACTTGTATTATTTTCTAGATACGTTACACCCTGTATATAAAATTAAAAATTATTTTATGCTTTTCAGCGCCTTTTGTGAAGTCGGCACAATTTTTTTAAACTATTTTTTATGATACTAAGCTATTGTTAATGTTAGCTAAAATTGTGTATTTAAGACCATTCGATAATAGTAAAATATTCTTTTCTTATTTAAGTTTCGGGCTTCTTATCTATTAAGCAACACATTCGCCCATATTGGCTACTACAAAGAAAAATATTAGAAGGTAATAAAATTATGATCAAAATTAAGTGTGATTAAAAAAAAAAGTTCAATTGGCTCTTTAGCTGCCGCCTGAACCAACCCAGCTCGATGTGGGCCGAGCACTTATTAAAGAGGCGTGAAATCGACGCCATAGGCTTGTTCATTCCGTAGTGTGTTCGGTGGTACGGAACATTGAAAACTTCGAAATGGCAGCGTCGCCAAGAAGTTCGGAGGAGTTGATAGTCCCCCCCCGTATAAAAAAGTGATCTTATAAATCCTACGTCTCTTCTCACGTGAGAGATCAGACCGAGCCTGGTAGGATATGATGGAAGGGATGGAGAGCACAGTAGGGATCCTATACCGGACAAGCGTATTCCAGAATTGATCTTACAAAAGTACAGCAGAGGAGTGTAGTTAAGTAGGGATCGTCGAGTTCCTTAAACTAGTGCTTCAAAAAACCCAGTACGGATTCAGCCCTGCCTACCGCGAAGTCCACGTCGTTCTCGAAGGATAGACGGGAATTAAGGACCACTCCCAAATTCAACACCCTATCAAGCCTGCTTATGGCACCATCGTCTTAAGAGTAGTCAAAAAGAATGGGACATCTCGTCCGAGTAAAGGTCGTTGCATTTATTCGCATAAAGTGGCAGACGATTATTGGAGCACCAGTCTTAGAAAATGTAGATGTCGGTGTTTAAAAGGGCACAATCATCTTCGCGAGAGACGACGCAGAATATTTTGGCATCATCGGCACAACACAATATTTTGGTGCCTGTTAGAAGCAACGAGAGATCGTTAATAAAAATGATGAAAAGGATAGGATTGAGAATGCTGCCCTGAGGCACACCGGAAGAAACAGAGATTTCGTTGGAGAGGGATCTGTGGAACAGAACGCGCTGAATGCAACCGGACAAGAATGAGGACAGCCAATCAACAAAAAGTTGTGGAAAACCGAGCAGATAAATCTTGTGACTAAGAATCGAGTGGTCAATCCTGTCGCAGGCCTTACTAAAATCAGAGGTAAGGAAGTAATGCGCAATGATAAAGCCATGCTGAAAAGAGCCAATAAAGGGTCTTCAGTGAAAACGGAGAACGTCGCTGTTTAAGACCCCGAATACCTTCGCGACATTACACAAGTTGGCAATGGGTCTGTAATTAGAGATATCAGTCGCCTTTCTTATAGAGGGAAACGGCCGCAGCACAGAGATAATTTAAGTAGGTGACAAAGCACAGGAGAAGCCGATGAGTAGTACCTTTTCAAAAAAGAAAGAAAAGAAAATACACGAAAATTCGTCGGGCAAATTCGACAAGTATTCAGTCGCCGTGGCATCGATTGTTGAGAACTAATATTTGGTCGTTACTTTTGCGTAAATGCCTTTTTTGAAATTTTAAAATTAAATTTAAATGCCGCTTATACCAGTTGTCAACTACAAATTCATAGCCTTAGTATGTATAGCGGTTCAAGGGTCGGTTTATACTTTTTCTGTAGTTAATGGTCTTTGCCGTAGGCACTTGGTGAAACTTTTTTGTCAACATTTTAAAATTCGAAAGAAATAAACGCTTGCTAAGTTTCACAAAATTATTTTATTAAATTTATTTGAACGAAAAACCTGACGCGTTTCGACCTTTTAGGTCATCTTCAGAGGACAAATCTGTCGAACTGATGAAAAGTACATTGACCTGTCTACTAATATCTGACAACTACATCAATATTTTAAGCTTTAGGTAAACAGAGATGGACTCAAGAGAGGACTTGTATTCTTAAAATCTAATTGGTCATTAATTAAACAATATCTTTTACTTTTGGCTTCTCTTATTTCTTTAATTTCATATTTATCCAAGACTCTCCCTCCTCCCAAACTATGCAACAATTTTAAATTATTTTCATTTATTTTATGCTTGCTTTGGCTGATGTGTTCTCTGACGTTTGATTGCTTTGATTGCAAATGCTCTTTGAATCTTGTTTTAAGTTTTCGCTTAGTTTTTCCTACATAAATTGCATTGCAATCGTTACAAGAAATTTGTTAAACACCGCTTTTTTCTAAATCATTCACCTTGGGCTTTAGTTTATTATTTACTAAAATATTTTTTAAACTCATTTTATTAGAAAACGCAGGAAGAATATTGTTCTTTTTAAATTGCTGAATTAGTTTATTAGATATATTATTAACGTAGGGAATCTTTTTCCACTTATTCTCTTTGTCAGTATGTCTGCTATCCGTTGGGAAAATTAATGATGTTTTGTTTTTTAAATTTATTTTGTAACATTTTTTTACGCTGAACTTTTTATGGACCATTTAGAAAAGTCTTTGTTTTCATCAAATACAAACTTATTATCATATGTACATACCTGGTATAGGTATGTCGATGATGTATTTTGTATTTGGACAGGAACTGAGCGACAACTCAGTAATTTTTTAGATAAAATTTTAAATAAATTGGACGATAACATCAAATTTACCGCTGAAGTAGGTAATAAAGCAATAAATTTTCTTGACTTGACGATCAGCATTAAGCATAACTTGTTAGATTTTAAGATATTTAGAAAAGAATGTTTCTGTGATACTCTTATTTCGGTTGACTCTATACATCCTTGGTCCACAAAAATGTCGGCGCTTCACTCAATATTAGATAGATTAATTTCTGTACCAATGACGACTTTTAACTTTAAAACAGAACTACACACTATTAAATGCATAGCAGAAAATAATGGTTACTCAAGAAACCTAATTAAAAAAATGTTACAAAATAAATTTAAAAAACGAAACTTATCATTAATTTTCCCAACGGATAGCAGACATACTGACAATAAGAATAAGTGGAAAAAGATTCCCTACGTTAATAATATATCTAATAAACTAATTCAGCAATTTAAAAAGAACAATATTCTTCCTGCGTTTTCTAATAAAATGAGTTTAAAAAATATTTTAGTAAATAATAAACTAAAGCCCAAGGTGAATGATTTAGAAAAAAGCGGTGTTTAACAAATTTCTTGTAACGATTGCAATGCAATTTATATAGGAAAAACTAAGCGAAAACTTAAAACAAGATTCAAAGAGCATTTGCAATCAAAGCAATCAAACGTCAGAGAACACATCAGCCAAAGCAAGCATAAAATAAATGAAAATAATTTAAAATTGTTGCATAGTTTGGGAGGAGGGAGAGTCTTGGATAAATATGAAATTAAAGAAATAAGAGAAGCCAAAAGTAAAAGATATTGTTTAATTAATGACCAATTAGATTTTAAGTATACAAGTCCTCTCTTGAGTCCATCTCTGTTTACCTAAAGCTTAAAATATTGATGTAGTTGTTAGATATTGGTAGACAGGTGAAATATACATCAGTTAGACAGATTAGTCCTCTAAAGATGACCTAGAAGGTCGAAACGCGTCAGGTTTTTCGTTCTAATAAATTTAATAAAATAATTTTGTGAAACTTAGCAAGTGTTTATTTCTTTCGAATTTTAAAATGTCGGTTTATACCTTTGAAGGAATATGGGAAGGGAAAACTTGTTAATTGAGTAGTAGTAGTATTCCGCAGTCGGAACCGTTCTTTTGGGTAAAAATTCAGGAAATTATTTGTCGGCATCAGTAAGATGTATTTAAGATTTTCTTCCCATATGTTTTATGCAACCTTTTTATACAAAAAAAAAACAACAAAAAACATATCAACACAATGGACTGAGCGCGCGGCGGGTAAAACGGAGCGGCCACTAAGGTAGGCTCTTATTCACTTAGTTGACTTAATCCTAATATAGTACGAGATATTTGGAATTGAGGTGGACGTCGACAGATATTCTTGTATTCATTTTCACAATAGAGATAAATAATTCATTACTGCCTTGAATTTTTTCAAACGCGTTTTTCTCGAAACCATCTTTTCTTCAACTTGTGTGCACTCTAGCTCAAAAATTTTCTAACCTATAATTTTACAAAGTGATATTTAGTTTCTCTATGTAATTATATGACCCTAAATTTTGGGTAATATCATTGCTTAAAGTATATTTTTTATTGCAAAAAAGTTATAAAATGAGGCAAAAAATGATACCTTTTTGTTTAAACACCTCTAAAAATGCGATTTTCAATTTTTTCGGTCAGCGCTAGGTTCATATAGAAAAACATGTTCTTAAAGTAATCTTCAAACTTTATTGATTTAAGATGAAACTCTTAAAAAAATTCAAATATTTGTTTGAAAGTATATATAAAATATTTTCAACGTTTGAATTAATTTTGATCATTCCTTCTTGAAAATTACTAAAAAACGCACTATTCGAAGTAATAGAAGGGAGCATAAAGACGATGACAGAGAAAATTTCAAAATAAGTGAAAAGATATTTTTAGACAATAAAGCTTTTAACGTATGTCTTTTCTTGGATACAATATTTCAACATTTCTTGGACTTATCTAACAGATCGCTTACAATTGATTAATTAAAAAGACGAGTTTATCGCCTGAAGAAAACCAAAACCGCCTGGGTAAGAGACCTCTCCCCCGATACAGTAAAAAGTAAGGTATCGAAATTTAGATGCCATTGTTGAAAGGTCTTCTAATCTGCTAGCTGTATGTTGGAGCCTTTTAATTTAAGACATTAAGTCACGACATATTCACTTTCAAAGAAGTTATCACCGCGCCCCGTCTAATTTTTAAACTATGCTGCAGAAAATGTACTTTGTAATTTTGAAATTACTCGTTTTAGAGAACGAGCAATTGTGTCAAGGTTAATTAGCTCTTATTGCGTATTAAATTTAAAATACTAACAAAATAAAGTTGGAAGGGGTTATGCTGTAAAATAAGCCACAAGTAGCCGCTAGATATTTGAATGATCCCTAGGGATAATTCAAGCATCTTACAAAGTGGCAAAAGAGGCGGATTTAACTTGAATATGTCGAGATCAAAATATAGAATCGAGGTGAACACTACAACAAAATGCTTGACTTCCATAGGTCACTCTATTGCGATTACCCAAAAGGATTAAGAAAGTGACTAAGAATGCTGCAAAGGACGCTAATGTACATGCAGACGTACTCAAAATAGCTTCTTCGTCTGACGTTCAGTTTGCCCTTCTGGTACAAACTGCTAACAAGACTGAAGAATATTAAGAAAAGTGCTAAGAGGAGATTTCATTAGGAGAAAACCCTACTCCAATAAAGGATGCAAGAGTAGTTTACCAGTGGGAAAAATGTTATCACTGATGTCCTTGATGTTATCACTGATGCCCTTTTAATGCGGTCGGTCCCACTCCAGCAAACTGTAAATACGAGGGTTACTACTTAAGTATTCGGAACAATAAATAAAAACAAATATTTTGCATTTAAAATCGTTTTATTTTTTTCAAAATGTTCTCCGCGATGATCGATATACTTTTTTATACCTTCGAACGAATTTTCATAGCACATTTTCAATTCCGGTTGAGATATCTCCAAAACTTGCATTTTGAACGTATTAACCGCTTTTTCTGGCGTTGAAAATCGTTGTGAGCACGTGGTTTATTCTTTACGTACGGGAATAAAAAGAAATTATTGGGTACTAAATCAGCTTTGTAATACCGATGACCAGTTGCCTCAAAGTGTTTTTTGTGCGAACAACTTTTGTTTGGTTTGGCTCATCTTGGAAGACTATTACAGACTGCTGTTTAATTTCGGGGTCATACGCATAGATTCAATATCCGTCCTCTGCGTAGATGTTATATACGGCTCCTGAGGAGGCACCATGATTTTATTTTTTGAGCATTTCTTTGCACAAAATGACACGAGCCTTTTTTGAGCGATTGTCAAATTATGCGGAATACAACGCAAACAAATCTTTTTCACGGCTAAATTTTTATGTAAAATCTTGTGTATGCTTCTCATATTAATGCCCAGGTATACCTCAATCTTACGGTATGTCACATGACGATCGTGCATTATCAGTTCGCGCACAGCATCTATGTTGTGTGGCACAAAACATCCTAGGAGAAAGCGCCACAGCAGAAAGGCTGGAACCTAAGGAGACCCTCGAAATACGAGACTTGGACAGCCTCACCACATCAAAAGAAGTCACAGAGGCGATGAAGAAGATGGGCGGAGAGCTGATCGGAGAGCCAAAAGTGTCTTTCATCAGAGTAAACAGTAGAGGACTGAAAATGGCAATCGTCGAACTAAGCGCCAGAGGAGCGGAAGAGCTACTGAAATCCCAGCGTATTAAGATTGGATGGGTTAATTGTAGGGTGCAATCTTAAGAACTATGCGACGAAGGTTGGTGATACCATGCTGCTATACATGCTTTCGTTATGGCCACCAGCAGGACGAATGCAAGGGACCGCAAAGACGACAGCTAGGGGTGTGCATCCGATGCGGCGATGAAGGGCGCAGGAAGAGCGAGTGCAAGGCCCAAGCAAAATGCTTCAGTGAAGAGTACAACGGAAGTGACCATCAATACATAACCTTTGGTCTTCAGAAAGAACGAAGAGGGGAGACAGAGTACTGCCGCCGAACAAATGGGTAAAACACGGGAAAACTAAACCGCGAAGCCCTCATCACAGTGATAAAAGGAGGAGCGATCGATGCACCGGATGAATCGAGCCTTGCAGAGCTCTTGGTCGATGACACAATGAGACGGATACGGCAGGCCTGAATTGCTTCAATGCCCCGCCGAAGAAAAGCACCAAGAAAAAATCAGTACATTGGTGGACTGCGGAGTTAGCGGTCTTGAGGAGGAGATGCCTATCTCTCAGAAGAATCGCCACTAAAAGAAGAAGAGGTGGCGCCATACCGGAAGGCGAAACTGCAAACACCGAAAATGGAAAAATGGGAACTGATGGCAGGAATAAACAACTATCCCTGGGGGCTCGGGTACAGGATAGCCACGCGTAAACTTTTGGCCCACAAAACGAGCCCGTATAGCCAACCAGATGACCGAGATTGTCCTGCTCACTAGAAAGCGGATCTCTACGATTGGGGAAGTGCGATTGGGGGATGACGGCATTCTGACGAGCCAGGCAGTTTAATTCCTGGCAATAAGACTGGACTCCAAACTCACCTTTTGGAAACACATTAGTCTTGCAGCAGACAGAGCAGCAGAGACCACAACCCAGTTGAGCAGGCTCATGGCCGACGTGGGAGGCCCATTAGCGAGTAAGAGGTGACTGCTTATGTTGATCACGCACTCGATCCTACTGTACGGATGTGAGATCTGGGCTGATGCGCTCGCTGAAGGTCGAAAAGTATAGGAAACGGATGGCGGCATTGCAGAGAAAAGGAGCCCTTAGAGTTGCCTCCGGCTACAGAACGGTGTTAGAGCCAGCGGTTCTGGTTTTGGCAGCCGTCACCCCCATAGATATTTTGGCGCAAGAGCGGAAACAGTGTCATGACAGGCAGGCCGAAATCGGAAAAGAGGCAGCGAAAGTCGAAGCTAGCGAATACGCCCTTACGAGATGGCAAGACCATTGGGATAGAGGGACAATAGGGAGATGGACTGCTAGACTTATACCAGACCTGAAGAGGTGGCTAAAGCGAGAGGTAAACTACTACCTGAGCAGTGCTTGACCGGACACGGGTACTTTAACGCTTACCTCCATAAAATGGGAAAAACAGAAAGCCCAGCTTGCCAGTAAGGCGACTCACAGAAGGACGACGTCCAACACACCAAAGGAAACCCCAGAATCACTGGATGCCAATGAAGGCGTAATAGGCACCACCCTGAAGTAATACGAAAAGTAGTCCCGGGGTGGAGACATGCCTGAAAGGAGGAGGTTTTTTAGTGGATGCGAGTCCCACACACCAGGGCAAGGCACCGCCCTGACGGTGCATAAAGCAAAAAAAATTGTTTGTGGCACAACAAATGATTTTAGACGGCTTCCTTTAAATTCGTCCGTGAGCGAACGACGGCCACAATTGAATTCACTAAACCAGTGGTGTTAGAGATGGTGCTTCATCGCCAAAACTCGCAGTGAGTTGATCGATTGACTGTTGCTGAGAAAATCCACGTCGAAATTCGTAGTAAATCATAGCACGGAAATTCTTACGCGTTAATTCCACTTTTTTACTGAGATGAAATTGTAAAGCCACTGTATACAACACAAATAACGTCGTTAAAAATGCCAAACTTGACGATGGATTTGTCAAAAAACGAGGGCAATTTGTAGTCTGAAAAACCGGCGTTCAGAATAACGCAGAATATTTAGTGAAACAGTTATATTAGACTGATAATATGGCCCTGGCTCAAATAAGATGGCTCTTCAGTTAAATTACCTATTATAAATTAAATTAAAAAATAAATAATATTAATATAAATTAAATTATATATTATTGGACAAAATTTTAAGTAACAATCAAGAGGATAACCCCAAACAGACTTAGAAAAGGAAGATATGTGATCGAATCGTCATAATCTAAAATTACACCGCAAAGCGGAATTGAAATCCACAGTCAGCTTGCGAGCTGATACCGATTCCAATTTAATAAACGAACTCAACGGAATCAACAAGATTTGTAGCTTATAATAGCATTTCATCAGATCATTATTCAATCGACAAATAGCGGCGCCATCAGGCCAAATGTCTACAAATGTACAGCTGTAGATCATCTGCATAAAGATTATATTTGCAGTACCTTATCACAAGTTTAAGATCGTAAATAAATGTTGAAGATAAAAAAAAGGTTGAAAATAGATGCCTAAGGCACCCAGCATAAAACAGCTTAAGACAGGAAGATAATCGGTTGACTTATCATCGCAAATATTTATCATAATAAATATTCTCTTAAATAGGACAATATTAAAGTTTCTAAGACAATATCCTGTGATTAATTTCGCCAAAGGCCTTCGAGAGGTTGAGCAGTACCAACACTGTAAATTCATCATTGTCATAGGAAATTCTTATGTCGTCAGGAATTTTAAGCAAGTCCGTGGTGCAGCTGTGCTTAGTTCGGAAGCTTGATTGAAAATCTGACAAAACGTTGCTGCATGTTAGATGGTGTATGTTGGGACAAACCACAAGGTAAAAGAATAAAAACCGCAGTGATGTGTACGCTACTAGTTTATTCCATAGACTGACTGAAACAAAGCATTATATGCAGTAAAGAATAATACAATAAAAACAGTTTTGCATGTGTTAGAGTTCATTTATACAATGCAATATTCTCCAAATAACCTAACAATCCACCTCTCAAAACTATATTTTCATTTCAATGTTAATTTATTTAATAGTCACATAGTATTTTAAAGATATTTTACATTTACAAATTCATATATATATATTTAATTTAAATTGTACGAAAGCCCTAACAAACAGGTTAGTTCTTTATGTTTAAGTTTCTTTAGGTTCTTGGTAAAAATATCGGCTATCATTTTATCCGTCGATATGTACCTTAAGTCAATTAAACCTTTTTCCAACACCTCTCGTACGTAATGAGTTTTTATATCAATGTGCTTGGTCCTGTTGTGAAAGACTGGATTCTTAGCTAACTTTTGCGCACTTAGATTATCACCAAAAACAGTACTAGGATGACGGATTAAATCTGGGAAACCAAGTTCCTCCAGCAATTTACGCATATACACAACTTCCTTGCAGGCGGATGACAGAGTTACGTATTCAGCCTCGGTACTACTTAGGGAAATGGTTTGTTGTTTCTTGCTTTCCCACGAAACTGCAGCATCAGCCAGGAAACAAGTGAATCCAGTAAAAGATTTTCGATCATTTCGATCAGAGCCCCAGTCAGCATCGACATAACATTTAAGCTCATCACCCGTCTGAAAATAAGTAAGTTTCATATTTAAAGTAGAACTTAGATACCTTAAAATATGCTTTGCAGCATTTAGGTGTTCCAAGTGCGGATCCGTGTTAAACTGTGCAAGTTTGCATACTGAATGCATTATATCAGGTCTGCTGCATACGCTCAAGTAAGTCAACGATCCAATAAGCGATTGATACGTCTTCTGGTCAACTTTGGTGCACTGGGAGCAGTGCTCACATTTTGTAAAAATACTTCCAGGCTCCAACGGTGTTGCGCAGGGTCTGCAATTTTTCATGCCGAATTCTTCCAAAAGGTCTTGGATCAGTCCTTGCTGAGAAACGTGAATTTTATTCCCTTCTCTTGAAATTTCCATGCCGAGAAATTGATCTATTGGGCCTTTATCTACAACTTCAAATTCCATTCCAATTTCGTGCTTAATTTTTTCGAGGCTCTTGAGGTTAGAACTGGCAAGCAGAATATCATCGACGTATACTGCTACGATATGGAACTCCCCAGTCATCTTCATAGTATATACGCAGGCATCCCCATAGCACTTCATAAATCCTATACCTCTCAGTGTATGATCCAGCCGTTCATTCCACTTGCGTCCTGACTGCTTCAACCCATACAGACATTTCTTGAGTCGACATACCTTTTCTTTATTATTTTCGTCCACAAAATATTCGGGTTGCGACATAAACACAACGTCCTCTAGGACACCATTTAAATAAGCGGACGAGACATCCATTTGATGAATAACCAAATCATATTCGGCAGCTAGTGCCAGGACCAACCTTATGGACGAGTATCTCACGACGGGTGAGAAAGTCTCTTTGTAATCAACCCCAAATCGTTGGCTGCACCCTTTTGCAACTAGGCGAGCTTTGTAACGTACTGCTTTTCCGCTTTTGTCACGTTTTATATTGAAAATCCACTTCGACTTTATAGGGCGGTACTTATTCGGTAAATCCGCAAGCTCCCATGTTTCATTGCTAATAAGAGAATTATATTCTTCGACCATAGCGGCCTCCCACCTTTGTTTGTCTGGACCATTCAGGGCTTCCTCCACAGTAAGTGGATTGTGCATAATCTTTTTACCTGAGTTAACTAAATTTAAATTTTCACTTACTGGTTTACGTGGTCGTAACTTCATTCGCCAATCTTTGAATTCTTCATTGGGAACAGCAGCATCTACTTCTATGTCTTCTAAGTTATCCTTTGCAGCAACAGGAATCTCGGTATTCGGACCTTCAGCAGTAACAACGCTATTTACAGTTTCTGGTCTAGTCTCATTTGGTTGGTCGTTTTCCCCAGTAGCAATATTGTCGTCGAAATCCTTCTCATCAATTGACTCTTTCACTGAGGTATTGTTAGTTACATTCTCACGTCTATTCATCCCACTTGGGTTGATATCTTCACTTGGGTTGATATCTATAAGAGTATAATCTTCACTATGTTTTTGTAGTTTATCAAACTGTAGGAATTTTACGTCCCTGCTAACTATTATTTTTCTACTGTGAGGAACATGAAGTCTGTATGCCTTTGATTCACTTGAATATCCTACCATAACGCACTCAACGCCTTTTGGTGAGAACTTTGATCGTGTTGAGCTTTTGTCCAAGGAGAAAGCCTTCCTACCAAAAATTTGCAGATGCGAGACATTTGGTTTCTTGCCACTCCACATTTCGTATGGTGTTACGTTCTTTAATGTTTTTGTGGGTGACATATTCCGTAAATATACCGCAGTGCTTATTGCCTCCGCCCACAGGAATTCTGGTAGTTCAGAGTCGACTAACATACATCGCGCCATTTCCACGAGCGTACGATTTGCGCGTTCCGATATGCCATTTTGTTGCGGTGTGTATGGTGCAGAAAGTGCCCTATGTATACCGTTTTCTTTGAGAAAAACATCAAATTCACTGTTTATATACTCCCGGCCGTTGTCAGAACGAAGTGTTTTTATGCGTTTTCCTGTTTCAAGTTCCACGGCGGATTTAAAAAATTTGAATTTCGCAAATACTTCGCTTTTGTTCTTCATGAAGTAAACAAAAATCTTCCGACTAAAGTCGTCAATAAATAATACGAAATATTTCGCCCCACCGAGAGACGAAACCTGCATTGGCCCGCAAACATCACTGTGAACAATTTCGAGAACTTCGTTAGTTTTTCTGCTAGAGTAACTAGGAAATGGTAGAGCAGAGATTTTCGATTTTAAGCAAATGTCACAATCAAACGAATTCTTATTTGTTGTGCTCATTGTCATTCCACGTACCATGTCTTTATTGCACAAATCTAATAGGTTTTTTATATTTAGATGACCGTATTTACGATGCCACTTAAACATATCGTTTTCACTATACGCAGCCCGTAAGAAATTTGCTTCCTCTTGTTTTACTGTGTACATAAACAAATCACCAGTTTTAACAGCGCGCAATATTTCCTCGTCATTTTTACTTTTAATAATCGCGAGATCGTCAGTGAACACAACTGATAATTTCTTTTCTGTCGCCTTACTAACGGATATAAAATTCATTTTTAAGAGCGGGGCATATAATACATTAGTAAGAGTGAGATCGCTCGTGGCTGTTTTAAATCTTACAGTACCAATACCCTCAGAGACTATGTACTGATTTCCCGCTAGCTCTATTCTTTCAGAATGTTTTTGAATACTTACAAAAAATGTCTTTTCACAACACATATGACTAGTTGAGCCGCTATCAATAATCCAAGTTCGCTTGTTGTGCTGAGCCGATGTATTGGTTGAAAAATTTACCGCTGTGAACGCATACGACGACTTATTCGGTGTATTGGATCTGCACGATGCCGCGTAATGTCCCCTTTTATGACATTTGTAGCACTTTACTCTTGTTTTTCTATTCTTCGTTGATTCTTGTTGATTGCGGGGCTTTGCTGTAAAAAATGCTGCCTCATGTACCGTTTCACCTATTGTTCCTTCGCTTTCTCTTCTATTTGCTTCTTCCAGCAATTTGGTTTTTAATGTACTCGTACTGGGCAACGAGTCTCTTGATTCTATTGCGATGACGAAGTTATCATAACTTTTGGGCAAGCTAGACAATACTAAAATCGCGAGTAGCTCATCCTGTAATTTTATATCTAGTTCAGATAATTTCTCGAACAAATCGAAGAATTTGTTTAAATGCTCCGTCATGGAACCGCTTTCGAGCATTTTTAAGCCAATTAACTGTTTGAAAACTGTAACTTTACGAGCTGGTCCTTTTGGCGCGTGTACGTCTTCTAGTTTTTCCCAAGCTTCTTTAGAGGACTTACAGTTTTTTATGTGAAGGAGTTGGCTTGCCTTAACGCATAATGATATCGTTGCAAGTGCTTTTGCGTCCTTAGTTATCCACATTGTTAGGTCAGCGGCGGCCTCAGGCGATCTTATTTCACCCGACACGTAGCCCCATAACTCACTGTGGACTAAAACCGATTTCATGTGTATTTTTCACGAATCGTAATTATCGTTATCAAGTTTATCAATTTGGTACAACCCGGAACTCATCGCGGCTAAGGAGATTTTGATTTCTCGAACAAAACGAAAAACTTGTCACTAAAAAAAAAAAACTTTAAGCGCACGAGCAGTTAAACAGACCTGGGCCCATAACCACTGTTGGGACAAACCACAAGGTAAAAGAATAAAAACCGCAGTGATGTGTACGCTACTAGTTTATTCCATAGACTGACTGAAACAAAGCATTATATGCAGTAAAGAATAATACAATAAAAACAGTTTTGCATGTGTTAGAGTTCATTTATACAATGCAATATTCTCCAAATAACCTAACAGTGTACAACCTGCGAATGAACTATTTTTTCAAAAGCTTTGAAAGAAACGCTAGGATACATATTAGAATGAACCCTTCTAACTCAGAAGACGCACTTCACAGGCAGAAGCCAGGTATCAATTGACCTATCCACCAGAATATAACAAAATATTGAGGTGAATGAGGCTCCCACATCACCATGCAAAAAAAAACGTTAGTAACCCAAAAACCAAAACACACTCAAACAAAACAATCAGGGTTGCACAAGCAACAGAGAACGCTTAAGCCAAGCTAATACAAAACATATATAAAGACCCTACAAAACGAGTGAGTACAACATGGTGGTTGTAAGTTGTAGAGGCTCCTCCTTAATGTTACCTTGTCCACGTTAACGCTAAAAACATTACCAACATCATTAGCAAACCTACACATGCAGTTAATTGGCTCGAACATACCGTACCTAGTGCGCGAGAAAGCTATATGTAAACTTGAATGGTTGCGAAGGGAATAAGGCAGTTCCCCAGGTAATATTTTGGAAGAAAGTTCCGCACTATCAATCTTTCCCTGCAGAAGCTGGTGCAGAAAAATTATATCAGCAACCCAGCGACGCTTCTCGAGAGTAGCAAGTTGTAGCAGTCCCAACCGCTCATCATATGGGACGATATTTCACAGCATTTGTAGACTTCTTTGGGATAGGCTAAATTTTTGAAATCGTCCATTGCGACTGTATCTGCGAGTAAGTAACTAAATGGAGTGGCCCAACAGCAGAGATTTCCGTAGCCTGTGCCTAAAATGTGTGAGTTAACACGCACACAAGAACAACAGTACAGGACAGGCTGAAGAAAAAATCTGTTTAAAATTGCAATTTAAAAGCAGCTTTTTCAATAACATTTGTAATTTTTATTACGGCTTTTCATCACAAGAAATTTAACTAATTAATTTGCAAATCAGTAAACAGTAAAGTTTTCATCTACTAACTCCTTGCAAAATTTAATTACACCACCGCCTTTGCAACTGGTAACTCAAGAAAATATGGCTGCTGAGCCAAAGGTAAACAAAGTCTACCTTAACGCAAAAAATGTTTATTTTATAATTTAATAGTGTGTTTAACGCCGCCTCAAATATTCTTATCACAAAAGAAAGTTATTTTCTTTATTTTATCAGTGAAATGAAATCCCGGGGTGTTTTAAATAACTTGAATTTTTGCAAAATTGCACTACACACTTCATTGTCACTAATCGTTTAAAACCTGAACTTTTCTCAAATAGTTTTGACACAACACGCAATAGTTTTATATTTTTGTCCTTCGCAATCAATTTAATTCCTACTTCAACATTACAATTACGATAAAATTAGCACTTCTTCACCCACAACACTCGGTTAAAGAAAAATGTCAAACAAGTGACAACACGAGAAGAAAAATTAGAGCAACAAAAATCGTAGCAATCGGCACACTCATGTACACGGATTTTACACGCTAGGGCCACTACATTTAGTTTCTTACTCGTATGTAGGACTGTATACAAATTCGCATCAGAAGATCCGTCAAAATCTTATTCAAACAATTTGTCAATAACAATTCTTGACAAGTTATTTAACAGATTTTTGATGGGCAGCTGAGGATTAAATTTAGAATTGTAATATTGGGCCTTAGAGTGAAGTATTTCCTTATTTACACAGCGCCAAGTCAGAAGGAGAATTACTTTCATCTCTTTAGAGACCCCAAGCCAAGCGACTGCAAATAAATGATTAGTTCAGTTAAGAATTAATATCAAATTATCTTCTAAAAATTTAATATCATAATTACGACAATACTTTATTCTTTAGAAAAGTACAATTCTTATAACATGAATTTAGATTTTGTAGAATAACTAAGAAATTTTATTCCTGAATCAAGTAAATTCTTTAACCGTACTGTAAAAAGTACGGGTTTATTCCTCGAAATAAGTCTACATTTGACTCCTTCCATCGCTTCGGATCAGTGTAGTAATTTTTACAACGATTTTTGCCGTCTTTTTTTTTCTATACAGGTCATTCCGTGCCTATTCGGTTTAATTAGGCAATATCAACCATTGCCCTCCTCTGGGTCCGCGCCTGCTTTGAAGCGAACTTTGCTTCGGTAGAGGTTTCGTGGGAGAAGTTTCACTTGCTCCTCGATAGCTTTCACTACATGTGGTATAAGAATAAGAGCGGGGACGGCTAAAGCGACTAATGGTGGAATGCAATGAGATCTTAAGGTGTGTACTTCGGATGAGCAGGGGTTTTCACGACATGTGTTTAATTAAATCCTCTCGCATCTTTGCTAACTTAAACTGCTCACCAGATTTTTTTATCGATCCTTTTTCTGGAGTTCAATTTAACTTAGGGAACGCCTCGCCATTTTTGAACGTAGTCAAACAGCATTGCATTCTTGTCTGGATTGTTGGTTGACTGAACGGCTAATGTATACACTGTAATGCTCCTCGCGTTACGTGATCTTGCCGGCAACTGCTTAGTGGAGACAGCGTGTCGGTCCTTGTTAAAGTGGGAATCCTTAATTACGTAACTGGGAAATAATGTTAAATTTAATGATAATAAGGGCGCCACTTGATTTTTCCTTAATTGTAAATTAAATGAAAATAAAGAAACTCATTTATTCATACAATGTATCGGCAATAATTTATGTTACACGGGAAAATGACAAAACGTATAATTCAAAATAACAAAATACTTATCTTGCTTTTAAAGTTCCTTGCTGATCCAATTACAATATTAAGCACAGGTGGACAGCTTCAATAACCAAACGTTGTAAAGTAGATAAATCCAACTTCCAGAAATCCAAAATGCCTTCCTCAAGATCAAAAAAAAATTCTCAACAACAAGTACGTAAAAGAATCAGCAATTACTTGTTCCCAGAAGCATGACAACTCAAAAAAAAACCAGAGAGAGCCACATGCATCTCTCCTATACTTATTTCTTTTCCCAAAAAAAAACATGGCTCCAATACGAAATCAAAATATGGCATCAATAATGAAGATGGCCACTGTAACGAATTTTAATATGGCTGCTCTAACGACTTCAATCGATTTCAAATTTAAATACGCGTTAATTTGAAATCGGGAATTCGAATTTTTGAAATGAATCTCATTGGATTAGCAAGGAGTTATATAAATCAAAATAGATAAGTGTGCTGAATTTAAAATACAATTAAAGAATATGATGCGATTTAATTTTCCATGGTTTTTACCGAGTCTCGTTTTCTGGTAAATTCAAAAAAGTATAATGCGATTACTTTCTTCATGGTTCTCGGCGAGTCTTGTTTTCCAGCACGACCCGTATTGCAGGTGAGTTTAATTCCATAACTTTTTGGACATTTCCAACAGAATCCTTTTCCGTCTCGACCTCACTGGATTCGACCTGAAATATTCATACAACAGAAGTATGGATGCTTCTAAAACACGGAACACATAAAATAATTAAAAGAACAATTCCAGGTAAGATTTCGCCATTAACATAATAACTTTTTAACATTTTAAGACCGATAATTTTTTAGATCCATAACAACACGAGGTTTTCCGAAATATCCATTCGGTTTTGCGAGTTTGTGGACAGACATACTTTACATATATTTAGTTTCTTTATTAGTGTTAGTTATTAAGTGTGCTCAGTAAGTCATAACCTTATTGTTGTGACCGAAAACAAACTACTTATTTTACTATCAACAATAACTTTTTAAACTCCGAGCAGTTCACCGACGATTTTATTCACAATATTGGCGAACAGCCCCGTGCGCACGGGACGGGTTTTGGCGGTTCAACCCCCCTCCCCCCTCTCCCTAGGAGGGTTTTTAAAATTTTCTGTACTTCTTGATTAGGAAAAAATTTGACTGAAATACAAAAAAATAACCTAAAATGTATATGACCTAATGACCTAATTTATTAATTGCATATTTTATGTACATTCATTTGTTGATAGTTTTCTTTGTTTAGCTCCTTTATTTTTTTTAATGAGATACTCAAACGACAACCTACGATTAGAGGAACTACCACTCATAACTATTGTCATAAACTCTAACTTTAACTACTCAGTACCCACTACACAGTGCCCACTAACAGTACAAACTACACAGTACGCAGTACCCACTATACAGTACCCACTACACAGTACACAGTACCCACTACATAGTACACAGTACCCACCTTTATAAATTATGAATTTAATAACTGAAATCACTAAAATCACTATATGTATAGATTAAGATACTTAAACTACTTTTTACTTTGCACGTTTAATTAAAACTGAGGTTCTTTCTTAAGGAGAATGAAAGCCAACCTCAGGAAACTAAAGGGTTGGTCATTACCTACGCGATAACGCTAATTGTTTTAGGAATTTTTGGGTGAGAGTCATAACTTACGAAATTTTAAAAGACATGCACAATTTGTTTGCGCAAGCGACGATGGCGCCTTTCCCATTACATTTTCCCAGAAGAGGTAAAGGTTTAATTGAACTTGCCATTTATTGCAACCTACATTAAGTATTTGAATGTCTGAGAATGGAAAAGGGACCAAATCTTTCGGATTGTTTATCTGTTTTATTATGGTTGTGTCTGTCCCAAAAATCTTGGATTTTCTGAATTGGTTATTACCTGACAGTAGCTTTAGGATTGTTCCTTGGGGACATCACCTTAGGAGAGCACTTCTAAATCTTCTCAGTCTACCTATCCTGTTCAAATGATGAGATAAACTGAGATACAATGTAAAGTTGAAATTTCGAATTTATAACGGCCTATACAGAGCACCTAAGAGTGAACATTCGTGATGTTTTTAGAAATACACACACACCCCACCACAACCAAATATACGAATTGGATAGGATGTTTCGGTCATATCAGGGCTAGGGAACCAAATCTTGAAGCGGTCATCTCGGGGTATCTCATCTTTTTCGACCGCTGCACATGACATTTAGTACATACACTTTATTCGACCGCGACATTCCTTCGCAGTAGTAAGTACTGTGGTACACTTAGAAGTCAATAGATGGCACATACATAACCGAACTGCTTTTGAGAATAATGAAAGCTATAACTTGTAAAGTTGGCTACAGTTATCCGTCCAATTATAGCGACTCTAATGTAATATTCAGACTGATCTATATAGTAATAGCGTCGTGCATAGAAATTAATTGTAAGACCACACAGTTAGTGGTGCTGAAGCAACTGTGTATAAGCTGTTCAGTCTTTCCTTTTCCTTTCTTTTCTTTAATTTTGACTGATCTTTGAGCATATCTGGTATGGTTGTTTCTGCAGGGACCAAGGCCATATAGCAAAATGATCTGTATTGTATGCAATTTAGCACCATTTCGTTCCGGGATTGCTAAATTTCCTTTTCAAACTTTTTTTTTAGGGTTACGTACCTAAAAGGAAAAAGAGCCCTTAAAGTGGGACTTCGTTGTGTCTGTGCAGCTGCTTGTACTTCTCGGTCGTTTTTCACAGTAACAACTATTGCTATTGATATACAATTTGGAAGAGGTGTGGGTCTTGCTTTAAGGATTGAAAAAGTATTTGCTGAACTTTTTAATGTGCGAAGAAATACCATTCCCCTTCTAATCATCGAAGCCAAAAATCTGAAATAATTCATACTAATAGAAGGGCTAATATATACATATGTGGTGACAGCACGATTGTAGTGCCAAGACCACTTTAACAATTGTAACGTTTAATTATTTTTGGTTACGTTCCTACATTTAGATTAGTGTAGTAGGTCGGAACACTTTTGTTTGAATAATTCGTTTGTATAAACCGAGAAAATTGTTCCATAGGTTTAGTTTTCAGTCAGTCTTTGGATAAATATTGTATAAATATATTTTTAGTATAGCTTCGAAACTCGTGGACCGATTTGGATGATTCTTTCTTTGTCGGGTAGAGTATGTTCCCCGATTGATACCATGTCAAAACAATGTTGGTGGTTGGGGGTAATGCATGGACCGATTTGGATGATTCTTTTCTTGTTAAATAGAATAAGATCCCCAATTGCTAATAAAGAAATAATATGTTCCTAAAGATGGCTGGAAAGAGGAAGAAGTAGTCTAACAAACAGAGTTGCATTATTCTTTTTCTGATGGCTAGAGTATATTCCCCCGTACCACGACATAATTTTAAACGGTGGGGTTGTAGTAGGGGAGGTTTTGGACGTCAACTTTTTAACGCGTTCACCGATTTGGATGATTTTTTTTACATTATGTAGAGTATAATCCCCCATTGCCAATATGAGGATAAACTTTTCACTAGGGGTTTGGGGAGGGGTAGGTTAACTTCGTAACGTTTGGACCGATTTGGATGATTCTTCTTTTGATGTGTACTGTACTGTAATGCTGCCCCACTGGTACGACGACAAAAGTTTATGAAATGGGGTGGTGTGCGGATTTTCTTAATTCTTACACCATTGAAAGAGTCCTTTTTGATTCGCCACTGCAACTATATTGAAAAATGTTGACCTAGGGTTGGGGTGGGAGGGGGAGAGGTTACCTAATTTTGATTGATGATGATTTTGATTTGGTAATGCAGAATACGTTTCCTGACTGATAAATGATAACAATTTTGTACCTAGAGTGACTACGATGATTATCTGACTACGATAATTCTCTCTTGCTGTATAGAGTACAATGGCATGCTAGGGCCATGTTAAGAATTTTCTAAGGTGAGGGTATGAAAGGGTGACGGCGACTAATTTCGTAATATGTTGCCGGATGTGGATAATTCTATTTCCATCCTATACAATCTTCCTCTTCAACTTTTGATATTGCTTTGTTCGCACGAGCAGCATTCTTCGAGTCGTATAAGAAAAAAGTTTAATCCACTTAACAAAAAGCGCTAAGAAGCATAAAGTAATTTTAAATTTTACTTCTATTAGAACATTCTGAAGTCGGTGCAAATTAAAGAAACAAAACAACTACCCAACCACAATTGAAGAACGATTAAATACTTTTGTTGTATTTGTTTGGTTGGTTAATTTGCACCGACTTCAAAAGGTCCTAATAAATATAAATTTAAAAATAATTTTATGCTTTTTCACACTTTTTGTCAAGTCGGTTCAACTTTTATTTTAAAAACTATTTACTTAGGTTAGCACTGAAAAAGTTCAAAATTTGTTTCATATCTATTACAAAGTTTTTATTTAGCCTTCTTTTTTAGAGTCTTTGACGTTGAGTTAAATTTATAAGATACCCGTTTAACAATTTGTGCCTTGTTGATAATTTTTTTTATTCTTGCAGTCCTCACTGTTAATATTATATACATATTTATAAGAATAGTTACTTAGTTTAGAATTTTGAAAATTAATAAAATTAAGTCATATTAATAAAAAAGTTATTATTAGTAATTTAATAGGACTTAGTTCATTACGGGCAAACTCTTTTCACAGAGATAAGAGTTAAGAAGTTCTGCAAATTCGTTGGACATACCTTGTATTTTTTACTTCGTGGGTTAATTCGCCTAAAGATTTTAATAGACTTCCCAAAAAATTACGTTCATAGTTCGACGCGTAGTTTTTTAGTTGTTAACTCTGTAACGAGTGGAGCAATTTGGACGATTCATTTCTTGTTGAATAGATTATGTTGCCTTGTTGGTAACATATTCAAAATTTTCTCACTATGGAGAAAGGGGGGGAGAGGTGACTCCTACCATTGTAACGTGTGGACCGATGATGATGGTTCAGTAATTTGTTGTACTTATTGAGTATGTAGAACAGTTGGTAGCAGGATTTGGATGTTGTTTTTTTGTTTTTTTGTGGTCCGACATTGCTAATTATAACAGATAAATTGGTGGAGCCTAACTCCATAAAGTCTGGATTAATTTGAATGATTCTGCCTATATGGTATGCTAGGCCACGAAAAGGGAAATATTGAATCGTGTAAGGCGCATGCCCCATCTGGCCAAAAACCGTTAGTGGTTCATGCTGGAGAAGATGAGATTGCTCAACCACGACGAAAATTGAAAGACACAGAAGGATGCATTCAAAGTCTACGTTTTTAGTAGGAGCGGCTTTCGCAGTGCTACAGGGATCTTCAGCTACATAACACCCAGCTAGATGATAAATGTGTAAATATGCGAGCTAAGCGTGAAGAGAGGGCCAACAACAAGGAATTGTTCAAAGAAAATAAATCCGATGGACGATTAGAAAAATAGTTGAGAGCTTTGCAACAGATACTAATTATAACAGATAAATTGGTGGGAACTAATTCCATAGTCTGGATCAATTTGGATGATTCTGCTTATATGGTATGCTAGGACACGAAAAGGAAAATATTAATCCGTGTAATGCCCATGCCCCATGTGGCCAGAAATCAAGGTATGGAACGTAGAAAGTCAAGGACGACTTGAACTGAAGTTTCTAGAATTAAGCTGAGTACTATCAATAGGGCTCAGTAGCAGTCAGAAGTGTTTATATGTGATACTGCGAGTAGTTCTATTTTAACAAGTTAAGTGTTAAGTTATTAAAGTGAAATTTTAGATTGTGAAGAGATATTGTCAAGAAAGTTGTGCAACGGATTAATCAGTGAAGTAAATAAAAATTTTGAAAATTTGTGATTGTAAATAAGTGTCTTAATTAGTCCTTAATTAGCCTCAAATACGTTACGGTATGGTCTTTCACCGGTATGACGTCAACGATTTCGAGATTGGGGTGGGGAGGGAGGGCGGAACTTAACTTCTTAAAACATAGATCGATTTGGGTGATTCGTGTACAGTGTTATAGGGTATCTTGCTCCGTCTGTATTTTAACAAAAGTTGTGGTTTTAATGTGGGGTTCGGAGGAGGGTCGGCACCTAGCTAGGCGTGGACCGATTTTGATGGGGCTGATTCTGTTTAACAGGAATGATACTCTGATAAAATCTTTGTACATAGAGTGCGGACGAAGAGTGCTCCCCACCTTTCTTCGTAATACCAGGCGTGATTTGGATGATTCTTTCTTGTTGAATGGAGTACGTTGCCAAACTGGCACCATGGTAAAAATTTTGTATGTGGGCTGAGCGCACTGAAAGGGAGCGCGACTATGTACTGGCTAGATTTGGGTGATTATATTTTCCCTGTATATAGTACACTACCTCTGGAACTGTTTCAGTTGTTTTGTTCACACAAGCAGCACTTTTCGAGTGCATATCTAAGGACTCTAAAATGTGAAAAAAGAAGGTGAACCGACTTAACAAAAAGAGCTAATAGGTTTTAAATATTATTTTTCTTCACCTCTATTATATTTTGAAGTCGATTTAAATTAAACAAATAAAACCACTACCTAACTAGAAATAATAAATCTGTGCGAACATATATTAACTCTCCTTCCTTATAATCTCGGATGTTGAAATGTTTAGGCAGTTTCATACATCCTTGATTGCGGATTAGTAGTTATTTTGTTTTTTAGCGCTTTCTGTGAAGTCGGTTCAACTTTTTTGTAACTATTGTTTGTTTGAATGAATTTTATTGGCGTTTTAATAAAAATTCATTTAAACAAGCACAAACATTGAACTGGAAATTACGTAGAAAAATATTTCCAGTTTTTTTTTTGGTATTTAGGTAGGAAAAAAATTCTATTTTAATCTGGTAGAAAAAATCTGGAAGTAAGCGGTTACCGGTTATTCATTTGCAGATAAAAAAGGTTCATCTGTACATTTGTTGTCTGTTACTCTTGTCAATTAACTAGTTTAATTTTAAATTACTAAATAGTTTCTTATTGGATGTCGTAATGTAAATATCTTGCAGTCTTTATGAAACTAGTCACATACCAACCAATATTAGAACCTTTAGAAAAACTTACAAGCACTCAATAGCTCGTATTCTGTGAGTGAGATAATACTTTAACTTTGAAGATTTCACATGGTATATGCAAATTACCAAGAACCACGCATTTTACCTACTGAGCTAAATTATTTGTCAACAAAACATCATTGTCTGACGTATGTAGACTCTGCCTGCATGCCTTGTCAATGAGTCGCAGAGGTAAGCTTTATATCTTGTAATACAAATTTAATGATAAGAAATATCATCGGTTAAATAAGTTTGACACAAGAAAGCAAAACAAGTGCTTTTTGCTGCAATTAGCATAAGTACTATAGTAAGTTAATATTTTCCATTTTTGTACTCTTTAATTGTAATTTGCAATAAAATATTTTTTTTTATACTTCATTGTTCTCTGAATTACAGAATACTCCTTTCTCCACAGCCTCAAGTCGATATTAAGATTTATATTTTGTTTGCATATTTACAACTTAAGCTAATTTTTTTCTTTTTGCGGTCTTTGAAAATGTGGGTTATTAAAACTAATAATTGAGTCCTCAGCTTTATATATGTATATATTATACATATATCTCCCACATGCGGTTCAAGTATTCTTGTTTTAAGCTGTTGTTCAGTTCTGCTTGAGCAGTTTTATTACAATTTTACTGCCCCTTTTGTTGCCACAACTTTAAAGATCCGATTCCAGAAAATTTGTGACTACATTTTGGATGATATGAATAAAATTCAAGTAAATATATAAGTAAAAGTAAGCAGTAAAAGCATTTAGTTGAAATAAAAGGTTAAAGTAAACGCATTTAATTCTTTCTGCATGAAGAATAATTTACTTTTACTTTGTAGAATTTAGTCAAATTTTTCAAGTTAGTAGTGTTCATTTGGCACCTATACAAATTCATTTATCTAGGGATCTTTCTTTGGGCTGGAATTTCTATCCTTATATTTTTTATAGTTTTTCGTTTTTCTGCTCCTGGTAGTACTTATATGTACTTCGTAGTGTACTTCAGTTTGCAGGCCGGATCGCGTTCTGTTTTCTGTTTGGATTTTACAATTTCCATAGGGGGGGGGGGGGGGGGGGGGGCGTAGAGTGTAAAAATTGCCGGAGATACAGTGCCTCGGGTCTCCCTCCATTCGATACTTCCCAAAGTTTAAACGCGTTTTTCTCAGAACGGTGGGGGAAGGGGGTTGGAACCTTACTTTGTAACGCGTGGACCGATTTCGATGGTTCTTTTGCTGTTGTATAGAGTGTGATCCCCCATTGCTAATAGGAGAATAATTTGGTCCTATGGTGGTGGTGGAGGAGGGGGAGGAGTAGTAACTTCGTTACGCGTGGACCGATTTCGATGATTCCTTTTCTGTTCGGTAGAGTATGTTTCTTTATTGGTACCATGAGAAAAAAATGGAGGTGGGGTAGGGGGTCAAACCTAACTTTTTAACGCGTGGACCGATTTTAATGGTTCTGTCTTCGTTGTATAGAGTAGAAGACACTAAAAAGTGAAAAATAAAATGGTTTTTAAAAAAAAGTTGAACCGACTTCACAAAAATCGCTAAAAAGCATAAAATAATTTTTAATTTTATATCTATTACGACATTTTGAAGTTGGTGCAAATTAAACAAATAAAACAACTACACCAAACAACTACCACAAATGAAAATAATACATAATAACATTTCAGCTTACGGGATCATAAGAAATGACGATTAAATATTTTGGTTGTAGTTGTTTGGTTTGTTTGATTTGCACCGACTTCAAAATGTCGTAATAGATATAAAATTAAAAATTCTTTTATGCTTTTTAGCGCTTTTTGTGAAGTCGGTTAAACTGTTTTTGTAAAAACTATTTGTTGCTTCTTAAAATTAAAAAATCAATAAAATAAACAAAATCTCGACGTTGTTACCTCGAGAAGCTCATAAACTAACGAAATAGTTTTGGTTTTTTGTCAACAGACGATCCAGTAATGAGTTATGATGATCACCGCAAAGCAAAATTTTTTTTTGTGCATACGAAGATTTCCTGTCAGTTGCTGAATTCACAATATTTTTACCCGAAAATGTAACAGAAGATTTTTGAAATGTTGTACTATTATGTGTGTCCATAACTTAAAAATAAATTTATATTTACCATATTTTTTGTTTGTTTATTTAAAAATTTGTTTAAAAATTTCCGGGCTAGGGGTAAACAGTCCCAATCGATAGTCTATCGTTAGACAACATTTTACCCCAATTGGTTTCGTTTTACCCCCTCTCAATTTTTTTATTCGAAAAAAAATATCCGCGCCTGGGGGTGAAACGTCACAATCGTAAGGCCTTCGTTAGTCCATGTTTTCCTCATAATTCGTTTCGTTTTACACCCTTCCAAAGTAAAGTTATTAAATAAGAAAGGTTTTTCCACAAATGTGACGAAGGAAAGCTTTTAAGAGTTGACACATTTGAAGAGCAATAGATCTTAGCAAAAAACAATTAACCACCCCTTCAGTAAATTTTACAACACTTATTGGGGGAAGGGGGGGGGGGGGTAGCGCAAAAGACTGACATACTTTCAAAATACGTGCTTACTTCTAATGAATGAAAAAAGGTAAAAGTTTTCAACCCACTTCATTCCCACCAGTTTGACTTTTGACCTCGTGAATTCAGCCCAGAATCAAGAATGTAGTTCTTTTTTGGCCGATCTGACTTCTAGAGGGGGTAAAATATTTTCTCGGTTGAAGCAAAATGGGTAAAATCTTTTCAACCCCTTCACTTTAACTGCGATTGTTTTTTCACTTTCACTTCCCCTAAAGATCACTCCTTCGATTTTTTTTTCACTTTGCGAAAAACGAAATCATGTGGGGGTAAAATCTCGTAGGGATGCATTCATAGTGGGTAAAACGTTTTCAACCCCTTTGGTTTTATTCAAATTAGCTCGGATTGTGAAAATTTGTCAGATTTTGCGTTGTCTTTGGGGTTAAAAATTTACCAAAGGGGTTTAGAAAAAATTTTTGGAAAAAAAACTTTCTTATTAAGTAACTTTATTTTCGGAGGGGGTAAAGCGAAATGAATTATGAGAAAAACATGGACCAACGAAGTCCGGAAAGTTTTCAGTGCTTGGGAATGTGTGGCCCCGAATATTTTTTTTTTCGAATAAAAAAATTTAGACGGGGTAAAACGAAACCAAGTGGTGGTAAAATGTGGTCTAACGATAGACTACTGATTGGCACGTTTTACCTCCCAGACCGGAAAAAATCCGGGCTAACTTCACGCACCTATGGAAAGAACATTACGATTGAATAGGAAAATAATAATAATATAACTTATATATATATAAATATATATTATAAACTGTTCATCCAACTGACTTCGTAACGAGTTGACCCATTTTGATGATTCCTTTTATGATGCATAGACTAATAAATGTATGAGTAGTGTGCTGTAGGGGGGGGCTTAACTTTTCAACGCATAGGTCGGTGTGGGTGATTCTTTCTTTGTTGAATAGAGTGTGATCCCTCATAGCTACGATGAGGATAAAGCCAGTGGTCAGACAATTTTTCATTCAGTAGTGCTTTTACAATGATACCAGAATGTGGTGGAGCGCCATCGTGTTGATAAAATATTAATATTGCCCTTAGATTACTAATAGTATAACGTGCACGAGGTAGGCCATGAAAACGGAAATAGTAAACCGTGTAATGCGCATGCCCCAGGTGGTCAGAAATCAAGGCAAGGAAACGTCAAACGTAGTAGGTCAAGGACGATTCGAACCTATGGTGAATAAGTGTGATGGAAATGAATAACGGAAGCATCTAGAACTAAGTAACTGAAGTTTCTAGAACTAGGGCTGAGTAGAAACCTGGTTAGTTTAGTCGTGATTTAGACCGCGAGGAGTTTACTAGTGTGACTGTGAAAAGTTACTTGTGTTTTAACCAGTGCAGTGATAAGTGTTAAATAAGTAAAGTTGTGTTGTAAAAATAAGTTGGAAAGAAAAATGTGAAATGAACTAATCAGTGAAGTGAATAAAAACTGTCAATATTTGTGATTGAAAATAAGTATCTTAATTAATCCGTGGAGCCCGAAGAGTCCCAACTATGTTACAATAGGATATCTCCTAGTAGATCTGGCAGTGTCTTCTCCAAAAATCGCATAAATTACAACTATTACGCACTTGCAGTAAAATAAATGGTCCGATGAAATGGTTGTCGGTGATACCAACCCAAACATTGGCTCAGAACTTGGACTGGAAGGAGGTCCTCTTGTCCTATGTGGGTTAGTATCCGACCAGGAATCCAGGTTGTGAAAGTTTGTGATAATATTCTCTGCGAACTATTATTCATCCGACCAAAGAATTCGGCCCAGAAGCGCCCTGTCCTCCATGTCGCATTCCAGAAGCCAAATGAACAATTTTAATCTTCTCTTGCAATCTCCTTCCAGTATTCGACTTGCTACTCACCACGGATTCGTTTCAGGGTCTTGCCCGACGAGGATGATTATTTGCAGCTCAATGTCAGCAGAATCTTCCAATGTTTCAATTCGCAGTTCCGCGCTGTTTAAATTTGCACTACCGGTTTCTCTTTAGGTTCGGAAAGTCCATAAAAATGGGGTGCACGTCGTTTAGGGTATCTCTTTTCATATTCCAGTACAGCCGCTTTTCGTTTCAGTCTACTAAACAATAAATGTAAATTATATCCGCGTATTTCTCAAAAATAAATACTGTTAATTCTTAATAGTTTTAGCTTAAGAACACCCATATTTTTCGATTTGCCTTTCAACGGGAGACGGAGTTGGACTAATACGTTAAGCGGCAAGACCAACATGCCATGGGTCCCGGGTTCGAGACCAGATGACCCCGTGAGCTTTTATTAAGAAATTAAAATAATCCACTCCGTCTCTGGTCTGTTGTCTAGCTTGCAGCAATGCAAAAACAAGACTCACGTTTCCTCACTTCCCTTACCCTAATTCCCTTCCGGTCAAAACCAGAAAAAAAACTGATCGATATTCTGACTGACTTTCTTTTATAACCAAATTACCAAACAAACTCTATCACTAGTTAATATCTGCAATAAAACAAAATTACGTTAACATTTGTGTAACTTTCTTGCAGCAATTATGAAAATTAATTACATGTGTACCTTAAGCAAACATTTTCAGATCCTTTTCTTAAAAGTTTTGTTTATTTAAAGAATTGCCTGCATAAAGTGCAGTAATATAATTAGGTAGTCAGCGATTTGTAAGGACGCGGTTTTTCTAATCTTTTCTCTAATTAGACATTCTGTACCACTTTAGAATGGTAATGACTTTTTACTTTTGACAGTAACTGTACCTGCAATGGTAGGAGTTAGATCAACATTGTTGCAATTTTAAGCGTTTTTTTGATGTCGCTGCGTTAGGTAGGACCCTTGAGGTCCACATGAACAAATTCCCAGTTAGTAACAATTTTCAATTGATACATGTAACGAGTAAGTGAAAACTCTGTAAAATTCATATTATTCGATTTATCGTTTTATTTATCATTAATATCAACTATTTATCACAGAAGCACCAACATCAAAAATCGCTAAATGGATTGTATGCGAATTGAATAATTTAAGCCCTCCTGAAGGCCTCTATGTTAAAAACTCACTGGAAGTGGTAGAAAAATTGGAAAATGTACACCTGAGGGAAGACGAAATTTTAGTGTCGTTTGATGTTACTGCACTTTACCCAAGCATACCAATACCAGAAGCATTAAATGTTGTCCAAGAATGGTTGAGAATACAAAACCTAGAAAACGATAAAGTAGATGTATTAATGAAGGCTTTAAACTTATGCATGGGACAGAATTAATTTGAATTCAGGGGAAAATATTATAAACAAACATACGGAACCAGCATGGGCAACCCTATCTCATGTTTCATAGCAAACATCTTCAAGGCCAAATTTGAAATGGACCTGGAGAAAAGAAAGAAACTACCGAGAATATGGCTAAGGTATGTAGATGACATACTTGTCGTTATAAAAGAATCTGAAGTGGAAAAACTTTACGAGGAATTAAATAGCATTTGCCCTACAATAAAATTTACTATAGAAAGAGAAAACGACAAAAAGATATCATTTCTAGATCTGATGCTAACAAGAGAGAACGGAAAAATAAATTTTCAAATATATAGGAAGCCTACATCAACAAAAAGATTTATAATTCGGGATTCATATTGCTCAAGACAACATAAAATGGCAAGCTTTAATAGTATGACATATAGACTATGCAAAATACCCCTATCCTTAGAGAACTACATAAAAGAGTATAACTATATAAAGGACATCTCAACCACAAACGGGTTCAAGGAACATGACATAGATTGTTTAATTAAGGGACAGACTAAAAAGATTAAGAAAAATAGCTTAACTACTCTCACACCTTTAGAAAATATAAAAAGGAAGAAAATAAGTTTGCCATTTGAGGGAAAAACGACCGAAAAATTAAGTAAGATTTTCAGAGACAACGACTTGGAAATAGTGCATAAGAATAGAAGAAGATTGATAGATTTATTAGGAAATCCTAAAGATAAAATGGACACACTTGACAAATCGGGAATCTATAGTATAAGTTGCGGAAACTGCGAAAAGGTGTACTTTGGCAAATAAGAAGAAAAATTAGAACAAGATATAAAGAGCACTTGAAACATGCTAAGAATAATCAGCCCTTAAAATCAGCTGTAGCACAACACATGATTACAATGAATCATTATGACGTTGGAATGGATAACTTAAAGCTAGAAAAAGCGGTGAAGAATATAAATTATCTCGATGCATGGGAAAGCTTAGTTATACAGAAAAATGCAGAAAAGGTCATGAACAACGATACCGGCCCAATAACATCGTCACTTTTTGAAATCTGTAAAGTCAGCTCAAAAACAAAACGGACCTCGAACGTTGACCCCAGCTGCTCTTGACCAGACTCAGCTGTGTTGTTTTAGTTTTGCGGTAGTCGCTGACGAGGATGGGAATGCCCATCGAAATGCATTCGACTTGAAAAAAGCGTTTTTCAAAAAATTTTACGGTACCGGTAAAGGTAAATTTTGAATGTGTAGTGTTGTTTTTCGGTTAAATTATTCATTTTTTTAATGTTACAAAAAACTTTAAATGTTCTGGATAAAAATATCTGATTTTTTTTTATCGTATCGAGTATCGAGTTGTATCAGAACCAATTAGATCAGATGAATCCTTTTAGAAAAAAAACTTTCGCCCACTTTTATGTCCTTTAAAAATATTTAAAAAATTAATATTTTAAATTTATAACTAAATAAATTAATGAATTTAATTTATCATGATAATTTCGTTGTAATTAGATGCAAAAAAAAATTTTTAAAAAATTATTCCGTTATAGCACTATTTTTTAATGAAAACCAAATAAATGCACTCTGTTTGGAATTCATTTGTTATTAATAATTTTGAATGGTTATAAACAATTTATAATTGATATAAACAATTCTTAATTGTTATAGGCCATTTTTAATAGATATAAACAGAGTTTATTCATAAAAGAAATATTTTGTGCTAAGAAAAATTTCAATTGTTTATAAGAATTTTTCATTGTTTATAATAATTTTCAATTGCTATGAACAATCTTCAATTTTGTATTCAATTTCCAATTTTCATAATCAATTTTCAACCAGGTAAAACCAGTTTTTATGATTATAAATTTATTATTGTTATAAACAATTATTTATTGTTATAAACAATTTTTCATCATTATAAACAATTTCTCTTGATAATAAATTGTTATTATCCGACTTTTTCATGTCCCGATCGTCAGCAGAACAAATTATATCGAAGAAATCCTTTTCAAGAAAGTCTAAAACCAATTTCAGTTTTTTTGTTTAAACAAAAAAACGGCGGAACCGAAATTGATTAAATTTCTTTCAGCTCTTATTGACAATAATACTCTTCGAATGGCACCATAGCGAAGTCGTTATAATTTTTTTTTCGCGAGATTTCGTTGTCGAAAAAAGTGGGTTCGAACGTAGGTACACACACACATATACATGTGTTCAAAAACATGCGTAAAATACTATGGTGACTTTGAAATCTAAAAAAATTTTAAAACTGACGATTTTGAAAATCGGGCCCATTACAATAACTTCCCTATATGTGGGAAGTTAATAAAATAACGTTGCGCATGCCGTGAAAAATGCAAATTTATGAATCGCCCTATAAATCCCCACTTACGTTGATACATCAGATCTTAAACACCCTACATATACATATCAAAAAAGCTTACTTAGACAACCAAAATTACACTAAAACACAGAAAAAAGCCTTTTTTTAAATAAACTTTATAATATTCGTAATCCTCAAGAACAATACATATCTCACATGTCAATTAGGAAGAAACTTCAACATTATTCTTTAATGGAAAAAAATAATGTATATGAAAAAACTAACGGTAGATATTCCAAAAATTCGCAAAATAAGTTTACGTACATCTAAACTTATAGCAACAGAAAGTAAAAAAATGTTGTCGTTGGATTTCCTCTGGATTCAATTACAGCTTCTAGCCGACGCTTCGTGTTGCCTATCAGTCTTTTTGTGTGGCTTCAGCTGTAATTTCCGCCCATTACATACCACATCATATGCTCTGAGGGATTTAAGTCCGGTGATTGTGAGGGTGTACGTAACTGTTTTGGAACGTGATGAAGTACTATAAGTTATAACTTTTGCAACCATTTTTTGATTATCCGCACTTAATTGAGGAGCTGATATTCGTGGATCGAGTTTTACTTTTTTGGTAATTCCACGCAGACTCTCAACTTTGTTGGACGTCCTGGTCTTGGTATTGACTTCAGTGATCCCGTCACTATGTATTTACTTAGGATTGTGTGGATACTGGAGTGTGATTTTCCAATTATATCCGAAATTTTATTAAAGACATATTAAAAACTAGTGGGGTGGGTCCAGATTCTGGGTGTCGCATTAATGGTGCGACCCTTGAGGTCCACACGAACAACTTCCCAGTTAATAACAATGTTCAATTGTTATTAACAATATTCAATTATTATTAGCAATATTTAATTGTTAATAGCGATAAATTTCATGATCATAGTACAAACGAGTAAGTGAAAACTCAATAAAATTCATACTATTCGATTTATCGTTTTATTTATCATTAATATCAACTATTTATGGGTTCTTTTTATCACTTTTTTAATGTTACAAAAAACTATCAAAGTTCTGGATTTTTTTTAAAGTATCGAGTTGTACCAGAATCAGATCAGATGAATCTTTTTAAAAAAAAAACTTTCGCCCACTTTTATGTCATTTAAAAATACTTAAAAAATTGATATTTTAATTTTATAAATAAATAAATTAATGAATTTAATTTATCATAATAATTTCGTTGTAATTAGATGCAAAAAAAATTTTTAAAAAATTATTCCGTTATAGCACTCTTTTTTAATGAAAACCAAATAAATGCACTCTGTTTGGAATTCATTTGTTATTAATAATTTAGAATGGTTATAAACAATTTATAATTGATATAAACAATTCTTAATTGTTATAGACCATTTTCAATTGATATAAACAGAGTTTATTCATAAAAGAAATTTTTTGTGGAAACAAAAATTTCAATTGTTTATAAGAATTTTCAATTGCTATGAACAATCTTCAATTTTTTATTCAATTTCCAATTTTCATAATCAATTTTCAACCAGGTAAAACCATTTTTTATTGTTATAAATTTATTATTGTTATAAACAATAATTTATTGTTATAAATAATTTTTCATCATTATAAACAATTTCTGTTCATAATAAATTGTTATTATCCGACTTTTTGATGTCCCGATCGTCATCAGAACAAATTATATCGAACAAATTATATCGAAGCAAGTCTGAAATCAACTTTTTTTCAGTTTTTTTGTTTAAACATAAAAACCGCTGAACCGAAATTGATTAAATTTCGTTCAGCTCTTATTGACAATAATACGCTTCGAATGGCACCATAGCGAAGTCGTTATAATTTTTTGTTCGCGAGATTTCGTTGTCGAAAAAAGTGGGTCCGAACCGAACGTACGTACGTACGTACGTACACACACACACACACACACACACACACACACACACACAGGTGTTCAAAAACATGCGTAAAACACTATGGTGACATTAAAATGTAAAAAAATTTTAAAACTATATGTGGGAAGTTAAAAAATTATTTAAAATTTATTTTTTATTTTTTTTCGGTTATTTTTTATTTCGTTAATTTACTGTGCACACCTAGGTGTTTTCCGTGAGGGAGGTCGTCCATTAAAGTTAAAAAATACTTCTTGAGGTGGACAGGTACACAGACGCTACCATAGAATACAGCCGGTTACTCCTGGCTGCAAGCTATGCAATAGAGAGTTCCTCTTTCTCCGTCTGACAACAATTACCTAAGGGTTAAATCTTGATTACTTTATGGTAAAATCGGTATAATTAACTTCAGAACTATTAAATGGGTATTCAACGCTGATGACGATGACTACCTTCCCTTTAATTGTCTTACTGCTAAAGACTCCCATTTTCTTGACGCCATATCCTCTTCTCGTTTACACCAAATGAGTGATGTAAAGAATTCTATGGGAAGACAGTTAGATCTTATCTTTTGTTCTGATTCGAGTAACACTATAGAATCGACTTCTCGTAACTTATCCGCTATCGACAGTTAGCACCCGCCTATTTCATATCTTTCTGCTACGTAGGTTCTAATATTGCTGATACCGACGTAGTACGTTCTTGAGTTTAAAAGGGCGGACTTCTCTGATCTTTCAAACAGGATCCTCTCAATCGATTTCCTATCTCCTTTTCAGCGATATCGATGATTGCTTTTTCGTGTTTTATGATAGGATTTATGATCTGTTTAATTCGTGTGTACCACTCAAACGGTCGAGATCGTCTTGGTATTCTCCCTTGGCTTCTTATCGCTATCTTCATCTTTATACAGGGAATACCTTGATAATGTTCCCGACAACTTACATAACGATCCTCGTACCTTTTTTAAATTTGTTAATATGAAAAAGAAAACTGATAATTATCCATCTACAATGTGGTACAATGTATCCTCTTGTTGCAGCACGCCCGATATAGCCGACAACCTTGTATTGTTTTTCGAGGGCGCCTTTTCATCTGGCAATTTTGTGCCTTCCTTGGAAGAGTTTGGTCATATCCAGGATCGTCCCGCTGCCTCCAGTGCTTTACCCATTATATCTCGTGATGTTATCATGGATGGTATCGAGGAACTTAAACTGGACTTTTCTTCTGGTACTGATGGTGTTCCACCTGCATTCTTGAAATCTTCTTCTGATGTCTTACTCACTTCACTGGAACTCATCTTCGACAAACCTTTTCAGGGCGGTAGATTTCCTACGTTATGGAAGAGCTCCTTTATAATTACTGTTTATAAAAGGGGCATAAAAGCTTTTGAAGCTTTCGTGCATACCCAAGTTGTTCGAATCTGTTATATATTCACAGCTTGTAGGGCAGTGTAAGGGGTTAATCTCATCTAATCAACATGGTTATCTGCCTGGTAGATCGACGACTAACGACAACTAACCTGCTAATTTACATCCTATAAAATCTCTGCCTTCCAAGACGGTCTCCGGACCGACTGCGTCTACACCGACTTTAGCAAGGCATTTGATAAACTCCCTCATGTGATTATGCTTAAACTTGAAGAGCTGGGTTTTCCGCCTTAATTGCTCGACTGGATCTGCTGTTACTTAAAAGATAGGACTTACCAAGTATCTTTCCGTAACACTTTATTAAGAGTCGTTAGGGCTTCATCTGGTGTACCGCAGGGTAGCCACCTGGGGCCGCTGCTGTTTATTCTTGCAACTTAACCTGGATTAATGTGAAGATATGCCATTCTCTAGTAACCTAGGTCAGCTCGTCTTTGATTATACCTTTGTGGATACTACTATCCGTCGCGTGCAATCCGTTACTGATCTTGGTGTGAAGCTAGACAAAAAGCTCGATGTCACTCTGCACATTAATTATATTGTTTCTAAGGGTATTTCAGTTCTGGGTTATGTAAAGCGGTGGCCAAGGGAGTTTTCTGATCGGAAGAATTTATGCCTCTCAGGTTTGGTCTCCCTGCTATGCTGTTCATCCTAGACGCATTGAGTCGGTGCAGCGAAACTTTGTTAGGTTCGCTCTAAGAGACCTTTCGTGGTATGATCCACTGACGCTTCCTCCTTATGTGGATCGCCTCCAGTTGCTTTATATGCATTCGTTGGAAGAACGACGTAGAGTTGCTGATCTAGTCTTTATTCACCAGCTTTTGAACTCAAACATATATTCTTGCACTCTTGCAGGTATGGTTTTTTTCCGTATACCTTAAGGAGATTGCCTTTACTGCATGTTGTCCACTCTCGGTCTAACTATGGTATGCATGAGCCTATAAATCGCATGTGTAGAGCCGTGAATATGTGTCCTGTTTTTGATCTGACTCTTACTAAGGATTTTCTGAAACAATCTCTGTTCTCTGTGCACCCCTGATTGTTATGTGTGGGCGTGTTTTGGTTATTTGATTACTAATGTTTTTTTGCATGCTGGTGTGGGAGCCTCATTTGCCTCAATATATTGTTATATTCTGGCGAATAGGTCAATTGATTCTAGGCTTCTGCCTGAGAAGTGCGCCTTCTGAGTTAGAAGGAATAATTCTATAAATATAATTTTGGCTGAAAAGGGCCGATTGTGTTAACCATGTGTCAAATAAGGGACCCCTAAGCTCATCACTGCCGCAGTATTTTCTGACTCCAAATGCTATTTGCCTAATGCCAGAGCAGATAAGTGTTAAATGCATTTATTATCGTGTATTGCCACCTCGGCGTCGGATAACCTCCCCTAAACGTTCTTGCAAATTAATGCGCGCTCTAATTGAATCCTGAGGCATCTCGTGCCAGATTTAATTTATTAGGGCTCTCTCAAGCTCTTGGAGGTTAGCAGGAGGACTCTTTAAATTACGTAATGTCCTACCAAGCATGTCCCATACATGCTCAATAGGATTGAGGTCTGGCATCTTAGCTGGACGAGGCAGTTACTCTATATTGCTTACTTCGAAGTAGTAACGAATTAGCCCCGCAACATGGGGGACTGCATAATGCTGCATCAAGATGAAATCACCGCCCACGACGCATTGGAATTACGCGAGGACGCGAATAATCCTAGTTGCGGGATAATCAATAGAGCTGTTTGGTGGTTCGTTGATATTCTAACCTATACCATAACGAATCCTCCCCCGAACACTCGAGTCGTACATGTCGCCAAATTCGGATCATAGCATCATTCCCAAACACACAAAATGATTAGTCTGTAAACAACATATTTCTCCAGTTTCGATGATTACGGGTGTAGCATAAACGATTTCACCGATGCATTGCTGTCAACATGGGCACTCTAGCACAAATTCGTGACCTTTAATCTCTTCATTACCAATTTTGCTATCTTCGCTAATCGTAGTTACCCTACTTCGACCTTGACCAGGCCTACGTCGATGAAAAAATGCCTGGGCCTTATCAGGACATGTAGATGCGGCATCGACTCGCATTTATTTCGCATAGATTTTTCTTAATGTACAGATAATCACATACAATATGAAAAAAATGGTCTCAATGCGATGAAAATTGACGGAGCTATGCAGATTTGAAAAATAGCAAAATTTCGATGAAAAATGTTGCTCCGTAGTGTATATGGGGTTCGAAGGCACGTCATCCGCACTTGGAAGCTGACATAAGTCGCTTATTCTCAAAATCTCGTTAACTCATTTCATAGTTTCGGGCGCAATTTAAATGTTATTATGCAAATATACATGCAGGAATGAACAAATACTTTACACTTTCCTAATTAAAGACTTAAATCAACAACAAAAGTGCGAGAAATTAGTAATTCTATTGTGGTTAATGATGTTATTAACTCAAAACCATCCTTATACATTTTGAAGTTTAAAAACAATTTAGCCTAAATAAGATAAAAGACTTATTGGACTTACAAATTTATTAGCTGATAATATCCCTTTTACATTCGCTCTTTGTTTATTCAACATTTTATTTACTTTGAAGATGTCGAGTAAAATAAAACGAAAGGCCCGAACAGTACCGCCGTATTGGGGAATACCCCTGATTTGTTTAATTTAACTAAAGAAGTGCACGAAATGTTGATTCAAATGGATTCGACGTGAAAGTGTTATCGGCCAAAGCGAAACACGTTAAAAGTAAATGAGAATTCGAAACGAAACGCATAGTAAATGGTTCAAATTAGAGCAGCATTTATTTTATGGCACTTGCATTACGGCCTCAACAAAGCTTGAATTCATGGCCAGAATTGAAGCAATTCCTTCTAAACGAATGCTCCGAATGTAAAAGCATAATTAATGGCATTAGTGATGGGCATCAAATAAAATCATACTTTATTGGCCCACAAATTTTAATATTTTAAATTGAAGTTAGATGCTTATCGCAATTTCAAGAAAAGAAGTCAATTGTCAGGCTAAAACGCCTGCTGTTTTAAATATCTCGAGTTTGGACATCATGAAGTCGATTGTCTAACAAAACAAAGCCGACGTAATTGTGCGGGGATTTGAAACCAACCGAAATTAGCAGCCTAGCGCATAAGACGCTAATAGTAAACGGTTAAAGTGTTCGTGCAATCGTTAATAGAGGAAGTGACGTTACACCTCTAAGAATTGATGAGTACATCAGGTTAGGTTTTCCTTTTATGACAAAAGCAGGAACAATTCTAAGAGCCTTATCAAGTTCTTCCGTAGAGATACTTAGGGTATTTGATTCCGATATAGAAATTTACGGCCATCATTTTGAATCCACTATTCACGTCCTTTCTGAAAAATATTTGCAACTAGACATGCTTATCGGACGTGATATCCGTGATAGTACTTATATTTCGTTAAGCAGTGGATGAGTACTTATAAAGAAAAAGGATGACCATATCCTACATTATTTTCACGTTCACGAGGTAGATTTTACAAATGTGGGGATTGAAAAGTATAAACCCAAGATAGCGGAACTTATTAATGATTATTGCCTAAGTAAAGATGAATTGCCAAACTTTGAAATGAAAACCATTCTAAAAGACGAGACACCTGTTAGCTTAAAACTAAGAAAAAAAGTATCAAGTGGACAGGCAGACCGAGTTATTCATGTAGCAATTCAAGATTTTCGCAAGCCAGATAAACAAATCATTATAAACAGATTTCCCTTGCTTCTCACAGCCGATGAACTAGATGAAATGGTGCTCGGATTTTTTGAACGATAGACTTGAAAAACGGGTTCAATTGAATTGGTTCAATTAAAATGCGTGTTAGCAATGAAATCTTATTCGGAATACAGTTTGATAAACTGAAAGAGGAAAATCTCAAGATGGTAACAAAGCTTTTAAAAACAGGTTCATGCGAGGATTACACAATTAGTAAAGGTATCGTGTAAGGATAAAAAGGGAATACAACTGCTGTGTATTCCGAAAGGAATGCAAAAGGAAGTCATTAAACTGGTTCACTTTCAAGGACATTTTGGTGAGCATAAGCTGGAAGAGTTTTATGCGTGAGAATATTACATTGCTAAATTAAAGCAAAAGATAGACAGCTGACGTAGGAACTGTATACCTGGAATACTCATTGAAAAGAAAACGGGAAAACAAGAAGGTTTGATACATCTATTTCCGAAGGAAGAGTATTCATTAACATGCTATCACGTTGATCACCTAGGACCGTTGTTGGCTACTAAGAACCAATACACGTGCATCTTTACAATACAAGATAGCTTCAGTAAATTCAGGTGGATATATCCTGTCAAATCGGAAATGACAGATGAAGTGATCAGAAATTTGGACTACCAAACCAAAATTCTCGGTGATCCAAAAAAAAAATCGTATCAGACCGTGCAACACTGACACTATCAAGAGGAGTGAAAATTTCTGAAGCTCCGAGAGACTAAGACTTTTCTGTGGGAGACACCCTAGAAAAACTTCATAAATAACTAAGTACATCTATAACTAATCACTCCAATAAAACACCATTAACTGACTTTACTTATAAAATATCGGACTTAGACAAATAAATAAATAAATTCGTCATGTACCGATCACGAACAGCTGTTTCGAAGCCGACTGTGCTTCATCATCAGCGTGAGTTATACAACTGAAGCATTAAAGTGCATTGCACTCTGCTGATGGTCAAGAGTACCTTTGTGCAATCCGTAATATTCAGCTGTAGTTCCCTTGTCAATATTATTAAAATTATGCATTAGGCTATTTATTAAAAGTTGTCGAAGATCTCAAAGATATATGAGTAAATATTTCCGTTGTCAGCATTCATAGCAGTCTTTCGGTTCTTGTAAATATAAAAAATGAAATAAATAAATATTCATTTTCTAAAAAATGTCAAAAATGTTTTTTTTTTAAATTTTCGATTTTTTAAATTGGTTTTTTGTGACTGATGCATAATTGTGAGAAAAGTCGGAAAAAAATGATTTTTCCATTTTTATTAAGATTACACGATGTTTGAGATCACAATTCTTGTTCCTTTCATTTTTTCCAAAACTTTGACCAATCGGGCCGAAGGATCCGTCCAATGTATCGATCTGCGGATTTACAGGGCTACTGGGCGTACATTGAGGTGTAAAAATTTCTACAAACCTTAGCCTTGCCATCAGTATTTGCAAAGATGCGCTCGATTTACCAAAACAAAAGGAAAAAAGTAACTTTTTTTGACTTTTTTAAAATTGAAATTACGGATAAAAAATAATTATTTTTTTTATGTCTTGACGCATTCTTTTAGGAAATTTATTCCAATTTCCGAAACTGCCCTTAAATTTTCTGAACGATCATTGGTTGCTGAGCTGAGTTGATGGTTGAATACAAAAGTGTCCTTTTTCGTTTAATATCGGATATCTCCGCGACAAATCGACGTATCAAGGATTTGAAAAAAGATAAGTAAAGCTGAATTAACAGGCTATCTGGTCCATAGGATGGTCAAATAAAAAAAAAATTTTCGAGTCCGCGGACCAAAAAAAAATGACTAAAAGTTTTAAACATTTTTTCCCCCTATTCCTTTGGATTGCGTGAGCACCGTGGCCTTTAAAGTTTTTGGCTGAAAGTTTCAAAAACTAGAGTTCTGGAGCTTTAAGATGTTTTTTTCAGATCCTCGATACGATTATTTCTCGCTTAGATACAGCCCCTCAAAAATCACTAAAAAATTTAGATATTGTTTTGTTCCCTTAATTGTTTTGAGTAGTGTATATATATATATATATATATATATATATATATATATATATATATATATATATATACGTATATTCACATAACTCTTTTATTGTTGTCTTTTGATCTACTGAACCCAGCGAAATCGAGCAAATGCCAAAAACCTACTACCCCAATGACCTTTTCAAAATTGTTAACAATGTTGATCTGACTTCTACCACTGCAGTTACACTCATTTCCAAATGTGAAAAAATGTTTGAAATTATCAAAAATTTTGCATTTTCTCAAATTTTCTACGAAATTAATGTAATTAACACACCTGTTTCTTATTTTTATTAAATTGCCTATCTTATTACCTTTCCGGAAAGGTACATGTCCAGATAGCCTAAGGATGTAGAAATTCGTGTGTAGAAAACTTTTTGACAATATTAAAAAAATCTGCAATTTAAAGAAATGAAGCTCAAATTAATCCTAAAATGCTTTTAGTGAATTCGAAACTTTTCACAATTAATGCTATTATATAGTATTACAAAAGCTGTTCAAAATGTCTTCCACCACTTTGGATGCATATCAATAACCTTCTAATTCCCTGTTTAAGGTGTATTGTAGACAACCTCTCCCGTACTTTCGTCTCTGTAATCCCAATTCTGCTAAGTCATCTATGTTGTCACTAGACATTGAATAAAATTTAGTCCTCATTGTTTTCCATAAAAAAAGTTCAATGAAGTAAGATCTGGAGCCTTAGCAGCCCAAGGAATCGGCGTAGCTTGTCCAATCCAGCGGTCAGGAAATTTTTCATTTAATATTGCCTCGCAATGTTGGCAGAATGCACTGGGGCTCCATTAACATTGCCGTAAAAATATTACTAATAGATTTAGTAGTGTATTTTCCAAAAAGCCCGCATAAATTTGGTAAGCACTTGTGGCAAAATGAGTGTCCCAAACATTGGCTCAGAATTTGAGCTGGAAGGAGGTCTACTTGTCCTATGTGGGTTATGCATTCTGAGTTAGAAGGGTTAATTCTAATATTATATGGAGGTTGTGATACCATCCCATGTCCACTGCGAATTCCACAGAATTCGGTCTCGAAATGCCCTGTTCTCAAAATGGCATTCCAGAACCCAGATGAAAATTTGTAATCTTCTCATTGAATCTCCTTCCAGTAGTCCCTGAACTGGGATATGATGATATCAAGGCCACCCTGCTGAATAAAAAACCCTCCAAACTTGAATTAAAGACACTTCTAGTCGTCTTGGTACTCATCTGGGTTTACTTTTAGGGTCTTGCCTAACTACTACCTACATACGGTCTTGCCTAACTACCTGCTCGACGTCGGCAGAATCTTCCGATGCTTCAGATTGTAATTCCGTGCTATTTAAAGTTACACTTTCGAAGACACCCCTCTTTGGGGTGCACGTCGATTAGGAAATTTCCTTTCATATTCCAATCGATATTCGATGATCGTATTCTTGCTGACTGACCCTATCTAATAGCAAAATTAGAAACAGAACTTCAGGGTACTTGGCTGTGAATTCTGGCTATCACAAGCTAATATCGGAAATAGAAAAAAACCGCATTAATATTTTTATAACTTTTTTGCTGCAGAAATTAAATCTTATTACATGTGTACCTCAAACAAACATTTTCAACCCCTTGTCTTAAAAATTTTGTTTATTTAAGGAATTTTCTACATAAAGTGCAATAAAATAATTAGGCAGTCAGGAATTTCTAAGGATGCGGTTTTTCTAACTCTTTCTTTGGCTCGACATGTTGTACCCTTTGAAAATGTGATAAGATGTGAAATCTAATCAAAATAAAAAGGAGGTGTGCAAGTTACCTGAATTTCGGAAAAACTTGAATTGAATTGAATTTTAGGTAATCGCAAAATTTTATTCATTTTTGGAAGTGACTGTACCTGCTGTGGCAGGAGTTTATTTTATTCGATGTGGCCCAAATCCTAGGGGACAACCCTTTGATGCGTTAACATGGTTTTGGCCGGAATGGAATTAGGATAAGGGAAGGGAGGAATCGTGAGTCTTGGTTTTTGCATTGCTGCGAGCTAGACAACAGCCCAGAGACGGAGTGGATTATTTTAATTTCTTAATAAAAGCTTACGGTGAGACCTGGTCTAGAAAGATGTAATGGTGGTCGTGCTGCTCAACGAATTTATCCAAATCCGTCTCCACGGAGATCAACATTGTAAAGGTCATTGGGATAGTAGTTTTTTTGCGTTTGTTTTATGTCATTGCGTTGGTTAGATCAAAAGATAAAAATAAAAGAGTGATGTGCATACCATGAAAAACCGATATTTATGCATCACCCTATAACTCCCAAATGGTTGTGATTGCCCCTCCTCCACTATATATACAATTTTTTGTTTGGCTAGGTGAGATCTATCACTATCACTCATTCCCAAATGACACATCTGAAACACTATATATGTATATATATATATATATATATATATATATATATATATATATATATATATATATATATATGTATTATATATATAAATAACTCGGGAGCGTGCAACACTGCGTCGTTCGTCAACATCTGTCTAGAGAGGGAGACCCTTACTTTCAGTTTCAGTCCAAGGCTGAAGTCGATAGCACATTTAGTGGCGTCGCGAAAATGAATGATTCACATTGCAAGCAACGTGTTGTAATTCAATTTTTAGTGAAATCTGGATAAAAACCCTAGGAAATCCTTCAAAAATTGCAGGCAGTGTATATTTGTTTGAATGGGCGAAGAGGTTTAAGAAGGGGCGCGAATCGGTAGAAGACGATACACGTGAAGGACCTCCCGTTATCTATGAATCGACGCGAATGTCGACCGTCTGCGCGCCAGTGTTGCCAAGTCGTCGATTAAGAATGTCATAGACTAGTGACTAGAAAGGACACCATTTTTAAAAAAAAGTCACCAGATATAAAATAATAAATTTTTTTCAAAATTTTTTCCAATATAATGTAAGAAATTTCTAAATAACGAAAATGTTAATACTGCTACTCAATAAAAGACTTTATTTACCTGAATCACAAGCGTATTTACTTTTAATTGGTGCTCATTAACTTAAGGGTCGTGTAATTTCTTCCTTTCAATTTGGAAAGGGAGGAGAATAGAGAACTATTAGAATGTGATAAAGTTCTAATTTTGTGGGCGATCCTCTTATCGCAAGCGACAGGAAATGAGTATCGTTAAAAGTGTGAGGGTCCCGCTGGAAAGTCATGAAGTCTTACAGGAAATTGTTCTAGTTGTCTTACACATGCGTTTAGCTTAGCAACAAAAGCATTAAATGGGCCCACTTGAATGTGTGGTGCAACACCGGTTGTAACAAAATTAAGTGGTAACCCAGCAAATATGTAAGTACAAAAATAGTCAAAAACAATGAGAAATGCCGAATGTTTACGTTAAAACGTTAAAGAGTCGGAGAACACAGTGTCGCTAAAAAAAATATCAGTCACTGGAAAAGTATTCGAAAACACCAGATTTGGTGACAAAGTCTCTGATTTGGCATCACTACATTAAAAGTCACCAGAAGTCACCGCGGTGGAAGTTAAAAATCACCAACTTTTAGACTTGTCTGAGAAAAAAAATTCTGTCACTAGGGAGGTGTTCGAAAACACCAGATTTGGTGACAAAATCACTGAATTGGCATCACTGCTGCGCGCGCTGATCACATCTGACCGGCGCCTAAGCATTCGTGCGTTGTCTGACGAGTTAAATATCAACAAAGAAACCGTCCGCAAGATGTTAAACGAGGATTTGAAAATGCGAAAGATTTGCACAAAGATGGTGCCAAAAGTTCTCACCCATGAACAAAAAGAAATTCGAAAATCAATCTGCGAGGATTTGATGTCCCGCATTGGGAGCGACGGCAGAAGCTGGATTAGTCAGTCCCTGAAAATGAGATCCCGAGACCCGTAAACAAAGTAAGCAGTGTTGTTGGCGTCCTGGGGCGGCTGCGGGCAAGCGTTTTCCGTATGCGACCCCAACTGGCCGAAAACGGTTGGGCCTGGTACAACCACAACGCGCCCGCTCATTCCTCGTTCATTGTGCAAGAGTTTTTGGCGAAAAAAAAAATTCCAACGTAGCCGCATCCACCCTATAGCCCCGATATTCGCTCGTGTGACTTTTTTTTATTCCTCAAGATGAAGTGAAACTCATCATGCCGGCTTGGAGCAGGTCAAAGAGGCTGTTAACGGGTTAACTTTCGAGGATTACCAAAAGCGCTTGAAATCGTGGGAGCAATGTTGGTATCGTTGTGTAGAGTTAGAGAGAAATTGTTGTGAAGGACGATAATAAAATGTTGGGAGAAACTTAATTTGCTTGTTTTTTTATTGACAAATGACAAATTCCCGGAACTTAACACAGGACAGGACACATACATAGGTATATATATAGAAAATAGAAAATAACACACTTTTGCACTATATATATATATATAAATATATATTTAGTGCAAAAGTGTGTTATTTTCTTGCCCATTTTTTTAATATTGACGAAAAAATAAGATTAGTAAAAAAAAATAAGTTAGTCTAGTGGAAAAGACCCATGCGGTATTCAATTAAAGCCGAAAAAATGGCTTAAAAATCATTGATTACTGAAATGAAATATAGATGTTCAGAAAAATGCTGGAGACTGGCCTACGGCATAATTTTATAGAGAATTGAAAGATAAACACTTTTTCCATACAAACTTTTGATGTAGTAATGATATTTAATGATGTTCTAGTTGAGAAAAGTCAATTTTTCTTGAAAATTTTGGTTAATTTTTGAAAAAAAAAATTTTTATTTTGAAAAATTATTATATTTTAAATTAATCTACATTTAATGATCTACAAAATTATGCATTTTCCAGAGAATCACCGATCACAAAAAAGTACGTTAGAAACGTCTGAAAAACTGTTGGGACGAACATTTTCAAAAAAATGAATTTCCTCAACTAGAAAATCATGAAATATCATTCGTACATCAAAAGTTTCTATGAAAAAAGTGTTTCTCTTTCTATTCTCTAAAAGTGTACCTTAGGCCAGTCTTTAGCATTTTTTTTTTGTATATCTATAATTCATTTTAGTAATCAATGATTGTTAAGCCATTTTGTCGGCTTTAATTGAACACCGCATGGGTTTTTTCCACTAGTTATGATCTACAAAAAAATCCACATATCTATATATATATATACATAGATACATATTAACACGTTTCAGCTCTAAAGTGGTTACCTTTATCAAACTAAATAACTTAATTATGTGAACACTTGTACCTAAAAGTTACTAAAAGCCATTGCATCCTGCTGGCAAAATGATAAACCTCTGTGTCCTATCATCATATGATGGCAATATTGGGTTCACGAAACTAAAGAATCGTAAGAGAAAATGGGCATAAAGTGAACGAGGAGCATATGAAGCCACCAGAACCAAGTTCACAATTTTGATTTTGAGATTTATAGGAAAAGTTGATAATAAAAACAAACTTATTTCAAAACCAGTTTCAAATTTAACGTTTTTTATTTCAATTATACCATTGTTGATTCTTTTACATTGGTCCACATAGGCATACATTTTCATATAGGTAAATTTTAAATACTTAATACAATAGTGGCCGATCTGCAAAAAAAAACAAAATGTCTAATATGCATTATTTTGATAATTACAAATTAAATCTTCATATTTTTCATAATTATTTAGTGCACATATAAACTCGTGTGTAATATAAATTAATTAAGTTCTCAGCACTTAAAATTTTTCGAAAACAATTTTTGCTCAATACTTGCATTATTGATATTTGCATTTGGGTCACTCTTGTTCTATAAAAGTTTAAATTTTTCCGTTTTTCGGCAGTCGATTAAAATGCATAAGTAGACACGTACTTGAGTGATAAAACTCGTACATTGAGAATTATTTCTAATCGCTAATTTATCAATTCACTTCTAAATTTTACTTATAATTTAATATCATTCAGAATTAAGTTTAACTTTCAAAATTGTTACTATAAGAATCCCTGTTTTCTAATCATCAAAAATTGTTATAAGGGAAATTTTTTAAATTACCTAACAGTTTATAAGTTTATAGTTATTGAATAAACTTAGAGAATTTGACTTTACATGTACGCAATCGTGCCTATTTTTTCGTAATACTATCATATTACATACCTACAGGTTAAACTAAACCATCAAACATCCTAGAAAATTTGAGTACATTGCCGCAGTCCACGCGCCAGATTTAACTTTCAATGATCTTGTTCAACGTTATTTAACTCGATTCTGGTCAAATATATAATTTTTTCAGGAAACTCGTTGATTGGAGGGCTTACATCCCATACTGAAACAATTAAGAAAAGAAGCGTCACAAACCAACTCAAACCAAATTCAAAGCAACGTCAGTATTAACGTCAGTAAGCCGGTATTTCTTGTAAAGGTTAGTGATGTTCTTGCAAAAAACATTTACGCAGTACACAATGGGACCTAATAGATGGCCCTGTAAAATTATGTAATGATAGCTTTCTGCTGGCCCATAAACATTAATAAATTGCCAAATGCGTCTTAGTTTTGCAAAACCTAATAGCCCCGCCAATAAAAAAAAAATTAGTTCGTTGAGAACGAATAAAAGTAATTGTATATTAATGCAAATATGTAGAGTTATGGCAACTTAATTAAAATACAAATCTTTTTGCCTGATAGCACATTTACTGTATAAATCGTGCAGAAAATACTATGTTTTGAGTTTAGCATTCACATTACTTTGAAATTCAAAAATTCTATTAATTAAGAAAAACCATCGACAGTGAATAGTGAATACTAATCTTTTAAAGTTCATCGAATTGTTTTACGTTTTATTATCATTCATTTGTTCTGCATCTATAATATTCTTGTGTAAAGGAATTTTTAAGTAATTTGCCATTTTAATGGTATTGCTGGTTTCTTATTTCTTCGTCTGGGGTTCTCATTAAATATTTTAGGGTAACATTATATTAAAATTTTTAAGCTTCTCCTATATTAAGAGGATGTAGGTATATATAAATATAAATAAATATATTTACATGTAAATTTATCATATGTTTCAACATAATTCACTAAAAAAAAGAAAAAAAAGAAACTTTTCTCTAGCCAAACTTTTTGACCAACAAGTAGGGTTTCTAGAGTTAGGAGTTGTAGAGTTAGGCCTTGTAGAGTTAGGGGCTTGGCTTCACTTGAGATCTGATAACTGTTAACAGTGAAAGCGGTATGAGCTTGTGAGTTTTGTGGGGATTTCATTTCTTTTTGTAAGATGCTCTTGTTCTTGTGGGTCAGCTATCCTTTTTTTCATAACCCACTCTCTATCGTTGCCTCTTTTCCTTGTTGGCTTATTATTTGCAATAGGCGATAAATCAGACTAAATTATCTTTCCAACAAATTAAAAACATATACACTTTATTATCCGAAATAACAAGAAATCTCGGATAAAACCTGCAATTTTAGTCGCAAACCAAATTTTCATCCAAAATGCAAGCAGTAAATCATTGTCCGACCATGGTCTGCCGATTTCTTTTTTTAAATTTCACCTTAAGTAAAATTCCGCGCTTTTAGGCTGAAAAATCCTTGTTAGTTTCTTAAATACGGTAGGACTATTTTTACTTCATTCGTAAGATTATTTTGTTAACTTCAAGTAGAAAAAACAATCTTTCCATAGAAGCAATAGTTTAAACACAAGGACGAGTTTAAAGAAAAATCAAACCCCGGCGGGCCTTTGTTCTGGCGTAGTCGAGTGAAGAAGGCATTTTTGACCGTATTGATGGAAGAAGAATTTTGCAGAATAGTGCGGTACGTAGAAGTATTTATTGTAGTTTTAATGAAGCACTCTTGACCAACTCCTCGAGCTGACATATATCCCCAAATCATAACAGAGCTTGGAAATTTGTTTTTTCGACTTAGGCAGTCATTTAGGAATGCTTCAGTATTTTTTCGAATGACGCGTTTCTTATAGGATTGCATGTTCAACTCAAAGTGTGTCTCATCACTCCATATAACGGATCGCCACTGATTAAGGGTCCAATTTTTGTGGGCTTTAGCAAAAGTGAGGCATCTTTTTTTTTGGATACTACTTAAAAATGGTTTCTCCTTAGCCTTAAAATTTAGAGATTATTGCGGGAATCCATAACAGAATATCAGAAAATCTACCTTATGAGATTTATAACCCATTTCCCTCATCCTTCTCCTACACTAACACTTTTTCCTAGGCTCTCACACCATCTGTTGCAGTACGATTTGGCTTAATCGTTTTCCTTAAAATCGTTTTCCGAAAATAATTATACCCTGCCCTGCACTATAGATCTTGAAAGTTTAAATTTTTTTGCAATTTCATAAGAAGATTTCTTATTTTTATAACTTTAATTACTAACTTTCTCAAAGTTAGTAATTAAAGTTATAAATATATATATATATATATATATATATATATATATATATATATATATATGTATGGGCCAAAATTCCTCCGGTTTTATTCAAACTTTACCAAATTATTGTTACTGGTATGAGTAATTATCGTGCTAATGGATTTAAAAAAAAATTTCTTTTTTTGCAGAAGTTACAGGGTTGTAAACTTTTGCATTTTTGCACTTTTTCTCGTGATCATACCTTTCGTGAAAATTCATAACTATCTTCACCATTGCCGTAGAACGTTTGTTTGGGACGTGGTTGCGTCATTTGGACTGGGTGCCATCATTATGGATACCGTGCCAATTGCTACAACCCCTTAGGTCGGCCATTTTTGGGAATCTTCACAATTACACTGTAGGGACACATCATCCTGCATATTTTGCTTCGTAGATTTACTAAAAAAAACATTTATAACGTTTTGTAAATTAGGTTGCGTTTGTTAATTCACGTTCATGATTCACTTGTTGTATTGGTTAACCGAGTAGGTCTAAACAATTTTGTTTTGTATTTCATTACTACATGAGTCAGAAAATTTGTAAAACTAGTTCAGTTAAAGTCCTCAGGAGTTGGTGCTATTGAGGCAACTCTAGATTCCACAGGTCTGCAGATTAGCTGTCGAAACTCATAGGAGAGAATTAGCCCATTATAAGACGAGGTCCCATATCGAGACCACCATTCATCACAACCTGGACTGGAACAACAAACGGAGTACTGGTTGGGACAAGCTCAATACTAATTTGGTGGATGATGCAACTTCACCCTCGACACCATCATTTGACTCCATCCCCATCACGCCTGTTTTTCATTCATTCATTGGCTTTTCAACATAACCGGATTACGGGAAGAAAAATATGAGGGGTACTAATAGTGTACGCCTTAAGTAGTTCCAGTCTCCCTCCCTCTCTCTATTTTCCGTAACCCCTTGTGAGACATGGGGCGGTAAAACAACTTTACTCGATAATGGATAAAGATTGTAAGTTTACCTATAATTTAAGGTCTATTCTGAACCACTGGCATTTTCTGTACAACCCCCATGGCCTTATCGTAATCTATTGACATGGGTCAACGTCGGTCGTCATTGGGATTCGTACTTCGCAACTAAGCTGTTACAAGTTGATGATCGGTGCCAATATCCGCGCCGCCCTTCGACCTTACGTCGAGAAGACACTTTCTCTAGCTTTTTGAAACAGAAATACATACATACCTTTTGGAGTCTTATAAAAGGGGTCCCCAAGGAGCTGGTAGAGGGGCTCGTTGGTAATTATGTCAGCTTGCTCGGTCAATTCATTGTATTGAATTATTGAAATATTACGTACTCTGGTCCGGACTCTGACAATGATATTTCGGTCGAAAATTGGTGACTAGTTCAATAGTGATTGGCGAAAAACCTTGGTGAGTAACAAGCCTGTCATGCGGGGTAGAACATTATTAATTTAAACTCCTTAGTTCCTCTTCATCAGTATCGCTTAACGCTAAGATATTTATTTTATGATGGGTTACTTCCCACCCTACCTCCATGAGCTTCGCGTATTCATACGCGTCCCACTGACGCGTCCCACTGCTATGGAAGGACGATTATAGCACGTGGACGACATAGACGGTTTCTGTTTGCCACTTATGTTTATTAAATGTCGTTTTCGTAGAAAATTAGTCGTCTGCACGGTATGTTTTTGTTTTTCCCTTTAGATGCGTTTTTGAGCTATCACTTCTGCTGATGTTAAGACTTGAGTGTATTGTTTACGTTTGTAAGGTTTTACACGGACAAGATTTGGAATGGCACAAATTCTTTCGAAGGACGTTCGACGTTATTTAATGCAGAATACGCTACCTGATTGATACCAATCGGTTTTGGGACTTCCGAATCCACAGTTGTTTAATTTTAAGTTGATGTTGATAGTGTTTCTGACGATCGTGAAGCTCGGTCGTAGGAACTAAAACGGACTCTTGTTCCGTAATTTTATTTAAAGTGGAAGACGTAGTCGGAGTGGAATTAGTTGTTTGTGGCAATATATTTCCCGCAAAAATGTAGTCAATTATAGCAGTCGGATCTAAAGGATAAACCCCACAGGCCTTGAAACCAGATATGGCATTCTACACACTTGCTGCTTGGGACCAGGAACTAGTATTAGTATTTATTACAGATTCCTCAAATACTAGAAAAATTAAAAGCCTCCAGTAATTCCGGCGAATTAATAGTTCCCTGCAAAAGATAGAACAGAAATACTATTTTCGAAATATTGCGCTTCATCTCCAGGGAGTCCAGAGAAATCAGTCCTAAACGATTAGCGTAAGAGGGGAGCACTCAGTGATCATTGGAGGCAAGCTCGCGTAGGAAAAGCCTAAGGAATCGCCTCGAACCGGTCGATGTGAACGGCGAAGTAAGGACACCATACGAGGCTAGCGTATTTCAAAATAGCATAGCAGTTTGATCAGGTAGGGATCATCAAGTTCCTTGGACCATCTTTTAAGGAAGCCTAACATCGAGTTATCCCTATCAACGATAGAGTCAATATGGTCCAGGATGTCTTCTACGGGTGAAGGTCATAACGGTGCGCTTGCTTGCATTTAAAGGTTACATGGTTGCATGGGTTGCATTTACGGTTACGTAAACACCAATCGCTGAACACCGCCAAATCTGAGTTCAGGAGGTTAATGTCTGATTCATGAGAAATAGTGCAGAAAATCTTCTCACCATCAGCATAACAGAGAATTCAACTACTGGACAAACGAAGCGAAACATCGTTAATATATACGATAAACAGGAGCGGACCAAGAATACTGCCTTGAAGCACCCCCGAGGTGCCAAAGATTCCGTCAGAAATTGCTCCACGAAACAGAACACGCAGTGTACGACCTGTCACGTAAGAGGAGAACCAATCAACGAAACAGGGAGAACCAAGAAGCGGGAGCTTATAGACCAACATTTCATGATTGATCCTATCAAAGGTATTATTACTGAAATCGGTAAATACACAGTAAACCTGTTTGCCAGCCTCAATGGTCGGTAAAGAATAATTAATGAATTCAAGAAAGCTAGTAGTCGTCTATTTTCTCTTAAGGAAGCCTTGCTGGAAATAACCCAAAAAAGGTTTACAATTAAATCAAAGTATGTCACTAACGATGGACTAAAAATCCTTCGCAACATGGTACATGGGATAAGCGTCACAATTGCGCTTAGAGTTAATAAGCCTCCAGAACTGTTTAGGGTCAGTTCGCAGCATGGCTTTCATGTTAGAAAGGTACTCAGCATAGGAGACCTACAGCCGAGCGGGAAACTGGAGACTCACATCAGAGTAGACTAGGTAATCGTTATGACTACCTGAAGCACAGAACCTCCTCCAAGCTTTGCCTCTCAAGTTACTCAGGTGACGTGAGGCACCATCGAGCCAGGGGCGAGACAACTTATAGGATCCCGATCTAGAGATGCCAATAGGAACACAACTGTCAAAACAGTTATGGAGAACATCGTAGAAAGCGCCCACAGCCAGATCGATATCGCACAAGAAGTAAACCTCATCGATGACCAAGAAATCGGCCCGCCTGAAATAGAAATAAAAGCAAGTAAACGAGGGCGAGTGTCAGAAAAGTCGAAACACATGACAACTTAGAGCAAAGGGTGGTGACGCGATTCAGGAACCAATGCGGTCTTTTATTTCTTCAATGTCATATTGTCATGGTCAGAGGCTACGGAAGCCAAAAAGGACAAAGCGTATTGGGGAGCAGAGGAGAAAGAGAGTGAAAAACCATCGGTGTCGGAAGAATGCACCGTGAATAGTGAACCAAATTGTCTGAAGATGCCGTGAGCAAATCGTAAACTTGAGATGGACAACAGGGAAGAACATAAGCAGTCAAAACAAATAGTTTTCTGGCAGAAAGTCTCAAGAGCACGCACAAGAGCTCGAGATCACGGGAATCAAAAATGTTAACGACCGAGCACAAGATACCCTCCCTCATCGCACACAGGACACCACCACCGATAGGAGAGAACAGGTCGAGGTGACGATCCCGGTGTGTTTTTGGGAGAAACTCACGAACTATGGAACCGGGGGGCCATATATCCTACGAGACAGTTGCGGTGAAGAAGTTCTCCGGGATAAACACCTTAAACGAGGCAGAATACGTACTATTCAGAAGTGCAATGGTACCTAGTTATTCTCCTTCCAGAATTATTCCTTATCCATGATAAGAACACATCTCCCGAAAAAGATTAAATTTAAGAGCAAATTTGTACACAAGGATACGAATATCTCACATTGTGGCTGGGTAGTTGTGTTGTTCTAGTCTTCTTACATATGAAACTAGTTTTTCCTCATTTTCCTGGTCTTGCCAACTTTTTCGTCCGAGAGACACTTTGTAAAAATTCTTTTGACTAATATGGCGCATAAGAGTACGAGCTGGAATTTTATAAGTTCTATAAATTCCTTTTTCATTCCGTACATAAATATACCGGCATATGCGGCATATTATCCGAGTACTAGAGGAGGACAACTTTGCCCCGAGAACGCATCAAATCGAAACAAACTGGCAATCGCGAAAGATCAAACCACATAATAAGTTGTAACTAATCGAGAAAATTTAATGAAATGGACACTTGTAAACTAGATTCAATGATATTACTATTTTATTAAAGTTTAAAGAAACTTTTTTACTTCCAATTTTTAGTACAAACCGTATTTTCTGCGACAAAAATATATACAGTAGCCGGAATATAGTTCAAGCGTGCACTTGTTGGAACGATGGGAGATCGACTAACAGCGTGGCAATTACGTGTTAAGCACAGAGTGTTTGTGAGTGGGGCATATTACCCAATGTGGCGTATTCATCCGAATTACCTTACAGGGTGTTTCAGATTTGGTGTGATATATCTCACCTAGCCGAACAAAAAATTGTATGGCAAGGAAAAACGACAATCTCAACCGTTTGGATGTTAGAGGGCGATTCATAAATTTGCGATTTTCACGGAATGCACACCATAACTTTATTTTAAACTTTTGATCTACTCAACATCAAACAAACGTCAAACTACTATCTCAATGAACTTCCCAAAAGTGTCAATAATATTGATCTAACTCTTACCGTTACAGGTACAGTCACTTGCGAAAATAAAAAAAATATTCTAAAATTATCTAAAATTCAGCAGTTTCCCCAATTTCCTCTGAAACCAATGCATGTAATACGAGGCTTGCTCCTTAAGTTTTGAGATAGACAAGCAAAAATAAATATTTATAATCGAAATTGGCTTTATTGTTTTTCAAAATATTCTCCATGAATATCAAAACACTTGCATGCGTTTGAAGCAATTTTCGAAGCACTTTCTCCACTCCGATTGAGGTACAGCTTCTTCAGGCGTCGAAAAACGTTGACCTCGAATTTTATTTTTGATCTGTGGGAATTAGAAGAAACAATGGGTGCCAAATCTGGACTGTACGGCGGATGAACCATCAATTCGATGTTTTGAATGCTCACAAATTCACTTATTTGAGCCGATGTGTGAGAGCTTGTATTGTCTTGGTGGAGAATGATTCGTCTTCTTCGATTGGTTTCCCTTATTTTTCCAAACAATTCTTGCAAACAAATGGTGGTGTACCATTCACAATTGACCGGTCTACGTTATTGTAAGGGTACGGTGCGGACATGTCCAATTATTCCGAAAAAACAGGCGACCATTTGCTTCGAAGTGCTTCGTGGGCTTACAACTTTTGTTGGATTTGGCTCGTATTGAAAGAGCCATAAAGTCGTTTCCGGGAAAAGATTAGGAATCGACTTCCAGTAGTTTAGGTATTGGCATATAGTGATATAAACGTCCCCCTGCTGGATGAATAATCCTCCAAAATTTAATTTAATATACTCCTAAACGACTTTCGGCTCGCCTGGGGCTCCTTTTTCCTTGATTTAGACTGCGAAGAGTACATGTGATACTGTTAAGAGTCAGTTGTATTTTAACCAGTGAACTGATAAGTGCTAATTAGAAAAGTAAAACGTCGAGCCGTGGTTGGGTGGGAGGGGGGGGGGCGCAATTCCAACCGTTTGGGAGTAACAAGGTAATTTTCATATTTGCAATTTTCATGGTATGGATGTCAGTATTTTATTTTTATATTTTGATGTTCTCAACGCAGCGACATGAAACAAACGGTAAAAAACTACTATCCCAATGAACTTTCCAAAATTTTCAACAATGTTGATTTAACTCTTACCATTACAGGGTTGGAAATGTTTGTTTACGGTACACAGATAATTAATTTTAATTATTCCTGCAAGAAAGTTATAAAAATGCTGGTGTAATTTTACTTTATTGCTGATATTAGCTTATGTTAACCACTGTCTTGATGTTCTGCTACTAATATCTGATGGAGATTTTGCTACAAAGAGTCTCAGTCAGCAACAATTATTAAAAATTGACAGTATTTGCTTTTGAGCAATACCTGGATATACTCTATATTTATTGTATAGTAATCGAAAAAGATGGAGCGACCGTACTGGAATATGAAAGGTGATACCCTAATCGACGTGCACCCTAAAGAAGGGCATTTTTACGGACTTAAGGTTAAGAGAAATCGGAAGTGTAAATTCAAACAGCATGGATTTATGATCTGAAACATCGGAAGATTCTGAGGACGTCGAGCTGTGAATAATAATTTTGGAGGATTACTCATGGGTGACGTTCATATTATCATATCCAAGTTCAAGGACTACTGGAAGGGGATTATGAGAGAAAATTGAAATTTTACATTTGGCTTTTTTGGAGACACGGTAAACGGGACTTTTTTGGGCCGAATTCTGTGGACAAATAAATCGCAGTTCACCAGGGATGTTATCTCAAATTTCTTCAATCTCATTACCTTGCCGGATAATAACCCACAGAGTGCAAGTCGACCTCCTTCCAGCATAAATTCTGAGCTAATGTTTGGGCTTTATCATCGTCACTCATTTAAAAGAACCATTCATTTTACCGCAAGTGTTAATAGCCCAATTTATGCGGTCGGTTTGGGAAATACACTACTAAAGCGACTGTCATCTCGGCAGTCTTAGGACAATGCATTACCAATATGATGGAGACCGAGGGCATCCTGCCAACATTGTGAGGCAATATGAAATGAAAAATTTCCTGACCGCAGGATTGGACGAGGTGCACTGATTCCTTGGTCCGCTAGAGCTCCAGATCCTGCCCCATTGGTTCAAAAAACAACTTTTCCAAAAATATCATCAAATATGTTTTTGGTATCCTCCGTATAACAAATTTCATCAGCTTTATAAAAGAGAGGATAAAATGGCTGTGATATGCAGACAGACAGACTGACGGACGAACGGAAAGACCGAAACTGTAACGGTTCCTAGTTGCTAGGGGGGCCTACAACCTAAACTACGTAAGCGCACGGTTAAAGTAAAACTACTCCATTTTTGTCAATTAATAAATTTAAATTAATTACGTGAAAAAGAGTAATGAAAAACAATAAGTTTTAAACTTTTTAACGGTTACTAGTGGTTTATGGAAACTAAAGTGTAACAGATATCTGGTAAAGACAGTATTTGTTTTTTCTTGTGCAAAATTCTCGTATATGATGACTCACGTTATATTTTAGACAAACTGAGGATTATTCAAGTCCAAGTTGAATATGCATGATATTGAATTAACATTTGTTTCCAGTCTTAGTTTCACACCACACCCACGAATCACACAACCAGACAACATTTTCCTGCGCCTCAACAATCTGGCACACAAATCACAAAATCAATGATACCATGTACAAAAAAATGTATTTATGTTATCATCAAGATAATAATAATTTTTACTCGGTTACGGGGAAGAATAGTATAGTGTCACCTCGCCAAGGGAAAGTGCTTTTTTGCTCTATTAGTAAGCACAGTCTGGTGAGTCCGAGTGTGTTAGCAGAATAAGGACTACAGCGATGAAAATACGGGAGAGATACACCTTAAACAGGTAATTAGAAGCAGGTTACTAGTAAACATCAAAAGTGACAGAGGACATTTCGAACAGCTTTGAATTAAATAAAAATGATTTTAGGGATAGTATGAGGTTAGTGTCCTTACATTACAGATTTTTATAATATTCTTTGATAGATTTTCTTTGTATAAATTTCTACATCATTTTTCTACGTGGATATGTTGTGTATTTTGGAAATATAATGAGATGGGCAAATAAAAAACCGATGTAATAATTATATGAGGTTCGGAGAGAATTTGGGAAAGTGACTGTACCTGCAATGGTAGGAGTGAGATCAACATTGTTAAGAATTTTAGAAAGGTCATTGGGATAGTAGTTTTGGGCGTTTGCTTGATGTCGCTGCGTTGAGTAGATCAAAAAATAAAAATAAAAGAGTAAGGAACATTGAAAATTTATGAATCACCCTCTAACTCTCAAATAGTTAAGATTGCCCCTCCCCACTGCCTTAAGATTTTTTGTTTGTCTAGTTAAGATCTACCACCCCTTTCATTTGACAAACCAGATCTGAAACACCCTGCATATTAAGTAATCATGTTTCCTTGCTGCTCTAATATATGTAAAAACTCTCATTGATCAGAAATGACAAGAAAGGCAAGTGGGTTCGGTCCCTGGAAATAAATAAATTAAGGACCATCAACGCAGCCAGCTTGTACAAGTATACACCTTTGTAAGAAGGATTCGTGCGAAATAATAATATTTTCGCAACATAAGCTCATACAGAAACTATTCCTCTACAAAAAAAAAGAGAACAGGCAGTCATGGGGGCTGCCGACCTAAGTGAAAACTTAAAACTATGAAATAACAATGTTTTTTTTTTAACTTCCCACATATAGGAAGTTATTGTAATGGGCCCGATTTTCAAAATTTTTAGTTTTAATTTTTTTTTACATTTCAAAGTCACCATAGTGTTTTACGCATGTTTTTGAACACATGTATGTGTGTGTGTTCGGACCCACTTTTTTCGACAACGAAATCTCGCGAACAAAAAATGATAACGACTTCGTTATGGTGCCATTCGAAGCGTATTATTGTCAATAAGAGCTGAAAGAAATTTAATCACTTTCGGTTCAGCCGTTTTTTTGTTTAAACAAAAAAACTGAAAAAAAAGTTGATTTCAGACTTTCTTGAAAAGGATTACTTCGATATAATTTGTTCTGATGACGCTCGGGACATCAAAACGTCGTATGATAACAATTTATTATGAACAGAAATCGTTTATAATGATGAAAAATTGTTTATAACAATAAATGATTGTTTATAACAATAATAAATTTATAATTATAAAAAATGGTTTTACCTGGTTGAAAATTGATTATGAAAATTGGAAATTGAATACAAAATTGCAGATTGTTTATAGCAATTGAAAATTCTTATAAACAATTGAAATTGTTGTTACCACAAAAAATTTCTTTTATGAATAAACTTTGTTTATATCAATTAAAAATGGTCTATAACAATTAAGAATTGTTTATATCAATTATAAATTGTTTATAACCATTCAAAATTATTAATAACAAATGAATTCCAAACAAAGTACATTTATTTGGTTTTCATTAAAAAATAGTGCTATAACGGAATTATTTTTTAAAAAAATTTTTGCACCTAATTACAACGAAATTATGATAAATTAAATTCATTAATTTATTTATTTATAAATTTAAAATATCAATTTTTTAAGTATTTTTAAATGAGATACAAGTGGGCGAAAGTTTTTTTTTTGAAACAGATTCATCTGATATAATTGGTTCTGATACAACTCGATACTTAAAAAAAAATCTAGAACTTTTATAGTTTTTTGTAACATTAAAAAAATGTTAAAAAAACCATAAATAGTTGATATTAATGATAAATAAAACGATAAAACGAATAGTATGAATTTTATTGAGTTTTCACTTACTCATAATATAATTGAATATTGTTAATAACAATTGAAAATTGTTATTAACTGGGAAGTTGTTCGTGTGGACCTCAAGGGTCGCACCAATGATGCGACACCCAGAATCTGGACCTACCCCACTAGTTTTAATTTTCAAATTAACTGTAGTATAAAAAAGTAATATTTCATAATTTTTGAATTAAAATTATTAACATCAGTCTGGTTTTCACATCTATCGCCGCTCCGAGCAACAATTGTATATATTTTATATACTTAATGGAAATAATAATTAATATACACTTATAAACAATGTTAATATTAGCATGTCGGTGACGCGAACCCATAAGATTTTCCCCTATAAAGAATCGCTCAACGAAGTTTTCACTTTAAAATCTTCTAAGTATTAGTATGACTTTTTCTATGTTTCTGTGTTTTAAAGAAAATAAATGATGTTATATTTGTTTCGTAACAGATAGCATTAGAAGCAATGCCAGCAAAACCCTGGTGTCCTTTAAATTGAGAACTCGAAATGGATTTTCAAGCAAATTACCTTGCCAACTGCCTGACGCGCCCAATTGACTAGCACGACATGCGGCTGTAAAACTTCAAGCCACCTTCAAACGGCTAAAACTTTCGAAACTGCGGATGCAATCCATTGAAACCAATAATGTTTGTAAACACTAAGAACTAGTATAACTAATAATAATAATATAAAATAAGAATTATCAAAAACTTTGTTTGATTGATACAAATCAAACACGTCTAAGATTATTTAAATCAGTTAGTCAGCACGATTTGCATACTACAATTTAATTTTCCCAGTTCTGATTTCACGCCCACTTTAGAGTAATTAAAAGCTACGAGTTTTTTTATTGAAGCATAAAAAACTTCAAATCATATTTGCTTAAGATCTGGAAATGAGTTGCAAATTATTTAATTGATAAAAATACCTACCTCTATCCTCGTTATCATCAGCATCAATTAAATTTCTATGTTTTTGTGATAATTAGAAATAAACATTTAATTGCAAGTCGTTAGCGTTTGTAAAATTATAAGCATAAACTTACTATGGGGGACCGAGATAGCAATAACTCTATTTCACAAGCAAGATTGAACGTTTAAAGCTTAATGAAGTTTTTGCACTTAGTGGTTTTCGCATCATCATCTAAACGTAATACATCAGTACCTGTAGTTTTACTGACGTAATAAAAGAAGTGTCTGACCCGATATTTTTTTCAGTCCTAAGGTAGATAGCACGGCAATCACGTGAATTTCAAACGTCGATCACCAGGGGAAGTACATATTAAAGAAAAGCTCGTCAGTGTAATAAACAGCATGGGTTATATTCGGGAAGTTGTTTAAATTTTTCTTTGTATCTCAAAATCACAAGTAATAAATCATTGAAGTAAATAATTTTCTTTTTAGTTCAAAACTGATTGATGTAACGACGAGGCAATTAACCATGGAACGCTTGCTGCATATAAGGTGTCATCGTTAAATATAGTTATTAAAATTAGAATAGAAGCGCTAATAGCTTAAAAAGCACAGTCAAGTTATTGAATTATTTAAAATGTTAATTAATTCAAATTTGTATTTTGATTCATTTTGTGGTAACAGGGTCATGTGGTACGACATATTGTGTTTACCTTAATTTACACAAAAATTAGAAATACGTACTGAAAGTAAAGTGAGAATACTTTTTTATTGGATATTCGACAACGGTTTTACAAATCTTCCCAATAAGTACGCTCGACAAAATGCTCCGCTGTAATATTCTATTATTTCGGAAACATGCATTACATAGAAACTAAGATTTATTGTTGAACAAGCACCCAAGAAATTCATTTGCGTTGAGCGCGGATTCATGAAAGTTTTCTAAATCTTTCCAAGCCTCTTTTTAAATTTTTTATGACTTTATTTTTATTGAAACTAACAATTTTTTTTTATTGACTCCATGGCACGTGGAGGTGGCATGTTGGTTGCATGCAAATCGCACTTGGATTGCAGTTTGGTTGATATCCCTGCTTTATCCGTCACGCTCACAATCGAGCTCTTAGCTCTTAAGATAGCTCTGGGAAAGATGAATATATTCCTTCTATGTTGTTATATCCCTCCAAACTTGCAAACCATGCTGATGCAGAGGGTCGAAGTCTCTGCGATATTTTAATTCTTGATCTCTGATCTTTCGAACAGGATTCTCTCAATCGATTTCCCATCCCTTTTTCATGATAACGATAGCGACGATTGCGTTTCCGTGTTTTATGATAGGATTTATGATCTGTTTAATTCGTGTGTACCACTTAAACGGTTGAGATCATCCTGTCATTCTCCCCCGTGGTATACTAGGGAACTACGGAGCCTTAAAAATAAAAAAAATCGGTTATGGAAAACCTACTTACGCTGTAGAAGTGCGTCAGCTTATTCTGAATTCGTTTATTGTCATGAATGCTTGTTAGCGTTATCGTCATCCGTATACAGGGAATACCTTGATAATGTTCGCAGTAGTTTGTACAATGATCCTCGTACCTTTTTTAAATTTGTAAATTTGGAAAAGAAAACTGATAATTATCCATCTACAATGTGGTATAATGGATCCTCTAGTTGTAGCGCGCCTGATATAGCTGATAACTTTGCATTCTTTTTGAGGGTGCCTTTTTATCATTCAACTTTGTGCCTTCCCTGGAAGAGTTTGGTCATATCCAAAATCGTCCCGCTACCTCCATTGATTTTCCCATTATATCTCGGGATATTATCATGAATGCTATCATGGAACTTAAACTGGACTTTTCTTTTCGTGCTGATGGTGTTCCACCTGTATTCTTAAGATCCTGTTCTGATGCTTTACATTGTAACTCATTTTCAACAAATCTCTTCAGGCTGGCAGATTTCCTACCTTATGGAAGAAGTACTTTATAATTCCTGTTTATAAAAAGGGGCATAAAAAATCCATAACAAATTATATGCCAATACCCATAGTTGTTTGAATCTGTTATATATTCACAGCTTGTTGGGCAGTGTACGGGTTAATCTCATCTAATCAACATGGCTTTCTGCCTGGTAGATCGACAATAACCAACCTTCTTGAATTTACATCACACATTATCTCTGCCTTCCAACAGGGACTCCAGACTGACTGTGTCTACACCGACTTTAGCAAGGCATTTGCTAAACTCCTTCACCACGTGATTATGCTTAAGCTTGAAAGGTTGGGTTTTCCGCCTTTACTGCTCGACTGGATCTGCTCTTACTTAAAAGATAGGACTTACCTGGTCTCTTTCCGTAATACTTTATCTAGAGTCCTTAGGGCTTCATCTGGTGTACCGCAAGGTAGCCATCTGGGACCGCTGCTTTTTATTATTGCCATTGACGACATTGTCCTTCTGATTAAGCACTCCAAAGTTTTAATCTACGCAGACGATATGAAGATTTTCTCATGCGTTAGAAACAGTTATGATTCTTCAGGGGTTGGTGTGCCACAAATGGACTGCAACTTAACCTGGATAAATGTGAAGTTATGTCAGTTTCTAGGAACATTAATCAGCTCGTTTTTGATTATACCTTTGCGGAAACTAATATCCGTCATGTGGAGTCCGTTACTGGCCTCGAATAATGCTAGACAAAAAAACTCGATTTCACTCTGCACATAAACCATATAGTATCTCGGAGTAATGCAGTCCTTGGTTTTGTTAAGCGGTGGTCAAGGGAGTTTTCTGATCGACAGACTCTTATTCACTTATTTTTTTCCTTAGTTAGACCAATTCTTGAGTACGCATCTCAGGTTTAGTCTCCTTGCTATGCTGTTCATTCTAGACGCATTGAATCGGTGCAGCGTAACTTTGTTAGGTTCGCACTAAGGGACCTCCCGTGGAATGATCTATTAAGGCTTCCTCCTTATGAGGATCGCCTCCGATTGCTTAATGTGCAACTCTCTCTCGCACACTCTCGCAAGTTTGGTTACTTATAGGCAAACCCCGTATAGCTTAAGGAGATTGCCTTTACTTCATGTTATTCATTCTCGCTCTAACTATGGTATGCATGAGCCTATTAACCGCATGTGTAGAGCCGTGAATATGTATCCTATTTTCGACCTGGCTCTTACTAAGGATTTGCTTAAACGATCTCTGTTGTCTTTGCACCCCTGATTGTAGTGTTTGGGATTGTTTTGGACTTTTTTTTGTTTACTAATATCTTATTGCATGGGTTGTGGGAGCCTCATTCATCTCAATATATGTTATATTCTGGTGAATAGGTCAATTGATTCCAGGCCCCTGCCTGTGAAGTGCGCCTTCTGAGTTAGAAGGGTTAATTCTATTTATTTTACTTGGTTGCTCTAACTCAGGAATTCATATACAAAAATCTGATTGACATACATATGGTTAATTCTAATGTTAAGTACGAATCATATTTTTCAATGAAATTATATTTTGTCAAGTGTTGCCACACTACTCCCCTTCCAGTGTTAATGATATCGTGCTGGAATGACGTCTTCTTTTAGCTGTCTTTAGTAGTGTTGGAGAAACTGTTTCATTTGATGATGTTGTCGTTTTTGTTGATGTTGTGGCTAGTATTGAATCTTTTTTTTTCTTGATTGTCCAATAGATGAGCTGGTTTAAGTCTATGCAATGAAATAGTCTTCCGTTGAACTTTAATGTTAATGTCAAAGTGTTTGTTTGTTCTTGACCGTACTGGAAATGGGTCATCATACGGTTGTTGTAGCGGGCGTTTGACGGCATCATTTCGTATGAAAACATGGGTACAAGTTGCTAAGCCTTTGTGTGTAAAAACTTTGTGTGTACCATGCCTTTGTGGTTGCTGTGTTTGTAAATCCCTCATGAACTCTTGGAATTGTTGCACGATTCCTGAGTTAAGTTCTACATCTTCTCTAGAAAATAAATCTTCCGGAAGTTTTAGTGGTGTTCCATAGACCACTTCAGCGGGTGATGCTTTGATGTCTTCATGTAATGATGTTCGTAAGCCTAGTAAAACGAGTGGAAGTGTATTTGTCCATTGTTGTGTGTTGTGACACTTAATTGCAGTTTTAAGTGTCCGATGGAATCGTTCTACCATGCCGTTGGCCTGCAGATGATAAGGTGATGATCTGCTCATTTTGATACCAAGTAATTTTGCCAATTCCTTAAAGAGGGATGACTCAAATTGTCGTCCTTGATCAGTGATGATTTCTTTTGGAACTCCAAATTTGGCTATCCACCCAGATACGAAAGCTTTTGAAATACTTTCAGCTGTGATGTCAGCTATAGGGATAATCTCGGGCCATCTAGTAAAACGGTCAATGCAAATAAGAGCATAGTTGAAGCTGTCAGAGTGCGGTAGCGAACCTACGATGTCCAAGTGTACATTCTGAAATCGTCCTTCCGGAACTAAGAATTCAGATACTGACGTTTTCCTGTGCCATTGTACCTTGCTTTTCTGACAGCTGATGTACATTTTGGTCCAGGTGCGGCTGTCTCTTCTCATGCTGGGCCAAACGAATCTCTCTGTAAGAAGTTGTGTTGTCTTCTTTACCCCCAGGATGTGATCAGTTGTGTACAGCATCAAAAACCTGTTTTCGGGGTGATGCCGGGATGTATAAACGATCCTTGGATGTTGATGTATCACAGTATAGTTTTTTGTGTGAGTTAGGAAATGCAATTTCCCTGAGGTGTAGAGATATTTTTGTGGATAGAAGATTTTGAAGTTCTATGTCTTTCTCCTGTTATTTTGCCAAGTCATCGTAGTCGATGGGCGATGGCAAAGAAATAACCTGCAGTCTTGATAAAGTATCTGCAACTATGTTGTTTTCTCCTGGAATATGCCGGAAATCTGTTGTGAATTGACTTAGAAAACTCAAATGCCTGAGTTGCCTAGGTGAAGATTTCTCAAGTTTTTGGTTGAAAGCAAAAGTTGGCGGCTTGTGATCCGTTTACAGAGTAAATTGTCTGCCTTCCAACTGATGCTGGAAATGTTTAACCACAGAGTAAGCACTAAAAAGTTCTCGATCATATGCTCTGTACTTAGTCTGCGCTGGTGAGAGTTTTTTAGAAAAAAATCCCAGTGGTTGCCATCTTTTAGATATCTTTTGTTGAATCACCGCTCCTATAACTGTGTCTGAAGCGTCTACCATCACAGCTAGTGGAGTATTTGCTGACGGATGAACTCGTAATAGAAGAGATGAATTCGTTAGTGCTTGTTTGCGTTGCTAAAAACTGCTAATCAGCTCTAGCGTCCAGAGTATGCGAGTTTTGTCATTCTTTTTGTTGCCACAATAACAATTATGAAGCATTCATTTTTGATGAAAGTGGCATTCGTGAAATTCGAAAAGTCCAAATGGGGTCGTGATGGCTTTTTTTGGAATGTCATCAGGTTATACGGCAATCTGATGGTACGCTCTCGTCAGGTCGATAGTGCTAAAGATCTTTTTTCCTTCCAGATCATGAGAAAAATCTTGGATGTGCGGAATGGGTAGCGATCTGATATAGTGACCGCATTTAGACCTCTGTAGTGTCCACATGGACGCCAGTCGCCGTTGCTCTTCTTGACCATGTGGAGAGGGCTGCACCAACTGCTGTTTGATACACGACAAATACCCTGCTCGAGCATGTATTGAAACTCCTTTTTAGCGATTTGGAGTTGTTGCTTTGTCTTTTGTGGAAGTCGCTGGACCCACAGAGTACGTAACAGAGCAGGAGTAATGCCATCAGATGCGAGCTCCTTCATCTGGTTAAAAAATTATGTTTATAATCTGCTGTTTATCAAAACTTGTCTGAGAAGCTTCTTTAGACGTCTCTGCTCGGACTCCTGGTATATCAGCAGAAGTTGTTTTTTTAACGTCTCATACTTCTCGGTTGCTGGTGGCTTCCTGATAATACCTCGGACTTCTGTGGGGATGTTGGCGTCCAAATTGCCAGCCGGTGTGAAATATTTCGTCTCGTTCTTCGGAATTGAGCCTCCAGTTGCAGAAACCATATTTCTATATTTTACTTCTACAATGGTGGAACCCGTACGCTTACGCTACTAACGTCTGTAGGTGCATTGGGTGCTGGGTTGGTCATCTCAATCTTTTTCTACCGTTGATTACTAGCTACTGGTTTTGTTGCGTTGGCTTAGGGGCACCTTACCACTGGTGGGGGGTTACTGCCTTAGCAATTCCTTTGTCGGGGTCACCACTTTAGTAAAACAGATTGTCAATAAATAACTAATCTTTATTTTACTTGGTTGCTCTAACTCAGGAATTCATATACATACATATATTCATATTTTTGAATGAAATTATATTTTGTCAAGTGTACCACTGGCATGTTCCGGATAACTTGCCGATTTCATTGAGAATGTTCCTTCTTACTCAAAAGGCGCACTTCTCGATAGGAGCCAAGATACAGTTGACCTATTCACCAGAATATAACGATGTATTGAGTCGAATGAGGCTCCTAAACTAGAATACGTACACAGATAACAATCAGGGGTGAAAGAAGAACAGGGACCGTTTCAGCAAATCCTTAGCAAGACTTAGGTTGAAAATAGGGCACATATTTAAGGCCTTAAACATGCGATTTATAGGCTAATGCATAAAATAATTAGACCGAGGGCGAACGGCATACAGTAAAGGCAATCTCCCTTACTTGCAATAGCACGAAAATCTGTGTATGTTCGAATTCAAAAGCTGGGGAATAAAGACCAGGTCAGCAATTTTACGTCGTACTTCCAAATAGTGCTTATCCTCCGGAAAACATTTTTTTTGCATTTTTTTTTTGCTTTCTTTCTTTTCGTCCTCAAATTAATTTTTTTTTGTTAAATGTAGGTTTATACAAAGCGGAATGACTTATTTTAATGAAAAAAATTTGCTTCGTTGACAACAAGGATCTAGGCGTTCCATGGCGCAAACTCGAGGAGTCAAGTTTGATCAGCTGTATCGCCGCCATTTTGTTTCCCCCCATTAAGTAACCGGAGGCGATGCACATAAGAAGAAAGCGTGAGTGGATCATTTTACGAGAGATCTCATAGTGCGAACCGAACAAAGCTCCGATGTACCGACTTAATGCATCTAGAATGAACAGCATAGCAAGGTGATCAAACCTGAGATGTATGTTCGAGGATTGCTCTAACGAAAGAAAAGAATAAGTGAATTAAGGTCTGCTGATCAGAAAATCCCTTGACCACCGGTTTACTTAACTCTTGGAAACACATGTAGAGAGAAATCGAGTTTTTTTTATCAAGTTTCAGACCAAAGTTAATAAGGGGCTTCACACGACAGATATTATCTTCCTAAAAGGTGTAATCAAGGGCGAGCATCGGATCCAGATGGCTACCTTGCGGTTCACCCGACAAATCTCTAACAACGATAGAAAGTGTTACGGAAACATACGCGATATGTCCTATCTTTTAAGTAAAGGGCGGAAAACCAACGTTAGTTTATCAAATACCTTGCTAAAGGCGGTGTAAACGCAGTAGGTTTGGAGAGCTAGTCGGAAGGAATAGATTATGTGGGAAGTAAATTCAGGCAGGTAAGTTGTCGTCAATTTACTAGGTAAATAGCCGTACTGATTAGATGAAATTAACCGTTTACAACAAATTCAAACAACTTGGTTTTACAGGAAAGCTTCGTGATTGGCGTATAATTTCTTATTAAGTTTTTATTACCCTTTTTATAAACAGGGATTACAAAGAAGATTTTGTATCACATTGTAGACGGATAACTATCAGTTTTCTTCTTCATATTAACGAATTTGAAAAGGTACGAGGAGAAATTACAATAAGCTGATGTACCTCTGCAGCATAAGTAAGTTTCCCACAGTATTTTTTTTATTCCTAAGGCCCCGAAGTTCTTTAGTATATCACAGGGGAGAATGAGAGGATGATCTTGATAGTTTGAGGGGTACACATGGGTTAAACAGATCGTAAATACTATCATAAAGCACAGAAATGCACTCGTCCATCTCGTTATTATAAATATTAGATGGGAAATATATTGAGAGTATCCTGTCTGTAAGATCAGAGAAGGCCGCCCTTTTAAAATCAAGAACGTACTGATATAAGTTGGGATCAGCAATATTGGAACTGAAAATGGGAAAAAAATAAATAAAAATGAAATATTGGAATTGAAAATGAGCGAGTGTAAGCCATCAATGGCGAATAAGCTACGAGATGTCAATTCGACTATAGTGTGACTCGAATCAGAAGAAAAGAAAGGATCTAACTACCTTTTCATACAGTTGTTTACATCACTCATTTGGTGTAAACCAGAGGGGAGATGACGTCAAGAAAATTGGGTTATCGTCATCGATGTTGAATACACACAGAACTTTGGGTAAATTCAAATCATCAAGAAGGATGATTTTATCACGCGGGTTCGTCATATTATTAATAAAATCTATTGTAAGAATGAAAATATCGAGAAGACTTTAACCGTCTGCATCAACATAATTTATCAAATTTGGAAGAATGTAATGGTAAAGCAGAAACAAAGAAAGAGCATAAAAGCGATGGAATATTAACCAAGCTACAATGCAAATACGATTTACATGCAACTGACTCACCACCACCACGCGCCATAGAGTCAGAGAATCTATCCCTACGAAAAATTTCTGCATCATTAAAACCGTGATAAAGCCAGGTTTCCGTCAGATCAATGACGTCGTAACAGCAGATAAGAGAAGCCTGAAATAACTGGCTCGTTTTTATTCTTAATGCCCTTACACTTTGGTAGTAAAGGGAAGCGTACTTTTAATATGAACCCGCATAAATTTTTATGGGGTTCATATCAGAGCTTTCTGCAGGCCATTTTAGAGTACAGAAATGTTGATCTCGAAACCATTCCTTAACTATTCATACTTATTTTCTACATGTTGACTACTTTTGTTATTGAACTTGGCAAATTTGTCCTTAAAATATGAAGGTATTCTTCTTTTTTCAAGTCAGTTTTGCACATCTTTTCTTTCTTTCAGCCAACAGTTTGGCACCTCAGTGTAGTTAAATATATTGTTGGCTATACAAAACACTTTTTTTCATGACGAACTTTCTTTTCGAGGGGGCGCCAAAGTCAGCTCCTCAAATTTGAGATCGAAACGATAGACAGCTTTTCACCGAACTGGATGATCTGAAATAAAAAAATTTTTGGCAGTAATAAGCATGATCTGATTTTGATTCTTAATACTTCCATCATTTTCAAATGAGTCGTAGGGCCTTCGTAGGGCAGACGAGTGACTATTATTGATACTATTGATACTATTATTGATACTTTCATTGTTGCTCTGTTTATAGACCAAATTGCGTTTCTCATGTTTTCAATTGGGTCTGTGTTCTTCTGGATAGCCAGTCAAGAATGAAGTGAACCGTAAGGTGTGGAAGGAAAAGAACTTCACTTTAAAAAATTTGTAAAAGAAACGTATGGTATTTTTTTAACTACCTTATTCAAAATATTGTAAAACATGATCTTAAAGCAAATCTTTAAAAAATATTTCTACAACTTTTGTCGAAATATTTTTTTATATCCTTTCGATTCATTTTTCCTTCATTGATTTTGAAGATTTTTCGTCCTTTCTAAATATTATTTTTGTAATAGCCCAATTTCTATCCATGGGACGAAGTTCTGTACGGTTAGGTGGATTCATGTCCTTGTGACGAAATAGATATTGTGTTATATATACCACTGAAGAGACTTAGTGGAATAATGTGCGGTAGCATCGTTTCGATTCATTTTTCCTTCATTGATTTTGAAGATTTTTCGTCCTTTCTAAATATTATTTTTGTAATAGCCCAATTTCTATCCATGGGACGAAGTTCTGTACGGTTAGTTGCAGTCATGTCCTTGTGACGAAATATATATTGTGTTATATAGGTATACCACTGAAGAGACTTGGTGGAATAATGTGCGGTAGCATCGTTTCGATTCATTTTTCCTTCATTGATTTTGAAGATTTTTCGTCCTTTCTAAATATTATTTTTGTAATAGCCCAATTTCTATCTATGGGACGAAGTTCTGTACGGTTAGGTGGATTCATGTCCTTGTGACGAAATAGATATTGTGTTATGTATACCACTGAAGAGACTTAGTGGAATAATGTGCGGTAGCAGCGTCAAACCAATAAAAACTATTATGCTTTATTATAAATGAAATAGGAGAAGTCTCTTTATCAAACATTCAGGAACGTAGATTTCTGTATTAATAGTACCATTTTTGATATTAAACGTACTCCTTTTACCACCATGGCAAATAGCTCACCACGCTAGATATTTCTATGAATTTTTATCACTTACTGGGCACTACCTACTTTTTCCCGAAGCGTTTCGTCGTATTTTCGATCCCCATAGCTTAGGTCTGAATAATACCAGAGGGCCCAACATTGTTGTTGTTCATTTGTCCAGCTTTTATACTTTAGATTTTATTAATACCTGAAATACGTCGATTTCGATGATCATCAAAACCTCTAGGGTACTTCCTGAAGTCTTGGAAAGCAGAAATTTTGTATACTGGATAGGAGTCGCACAAAAACAACGAAAATATTAAGAAATCTGTAACTTTTACCCCTACCCCCACCCCCCATAAAGGGGGGTTCAGGTCTGTATATAAAATGTCTTATTGGTAGGTACTTCCAAAAGTTCTAGAAAGCTGAAATTTGATATGTACACTAGGATTAGCACACAAACAATGAAAAAATTAAGAAATCTGTAACTTTCATTCTCCAATCCCTCGAAAAGGGGGTCTGGTTCTGTATTAAATAACAATTTCTCATAAGATAATTTCCAACCTTCCAAAATTTGGTATGCAGACTAGGTTCTGCACGCCAACAACTCCAACCCCCCATAAAGGGGGTGCTGGTCTGTATATAAAATTTCTTCTAGGGAGGTACTTCGAAGAGTTCTAAAAAGCTGACATTTGATATCAAAGCTAGATGTTATTAGTACATAAAACACTAAAAAGTAAGTTTGCTACGAAGAAAGGAATGAAGTAAAAATAGTCATACTGTATTTTACAAACTAACAAGCATTTTTAAGCCTTAAAGCTCGGAATTTTACGGAAGGAGAAATTTAAAAAATACACCAGACCATGATCGGACCATGATTTACTGCTTGCATTTTGGATGAAAATGGTTTGCGACTAAAATTTCAGGTTTAATCAGAGATTTCTTGTTATTTCGGTTAATAAAGTTTTCTTGCAAGCATAGAACGCATTGAGTCCTTTCTTCATCCTCTCTTCCATATTCCGTCTCCAATTCAATTTGGAATCGAATATGACGCCTAGGAACTTTGCTTCCGAGGAGAGCTTGAGGGCACTACCTTTAAGTTTTGGTGGTTTCCAAATAGGTAGTTTGTATTTCCTTGTGAACAGGACCAATTCTGTCTTACGGGGGCTTAAAGTAAGACCGTTGTCCTCTGCCGATCTTGATATGTCTGTCAAAGCAGAGCTCATAACATCACTGACCGTTTGTAGGAACTTTCCTTTTGTCAGCAAAACTATGTCGTCTGCGTACGCTACTGTTTTAATGCCTTTACTGACGAGAGATTTGAGGATTTTGTTTAGAGAGATGTTCCAAAGCAGGGGTGACAATACTCCCCCCTGTGGTGTACCTCTGTGAACTGTTCTCCTAATGGAAGACTCCCCTAAACTGGCATTGATGACCCTGCTATTTAGCATTGTTTGTATCACGTTTGTCAGAAATATTTCATTTCCAGATTCCTCTAAAGAGGAAGTGATGGATCCTGTTTTAAGGTTGTTGAAGGCTCCTTCAATATCAAGGAAGGCAGCCAAGGTATATTCCTTATCATGGAGAGATTTCTCAATCGTTCTCATAACCTCATGTAGTGCTGTGTCAACAGACTTGCCTTTAATATACGCGTGTTGTGCATTACACAGGTACTTGGTTGTCTCGAGATGTTGCCTGAGATGTAGATCCAGTATCCTCTCTAGTGTTTTCAATAGAAACGATGAGAGGCTGATTGGTCTAGAATCTTTGGCTGTTGTGTGGCTTGGTTTCCCTGCTTTGGGAATAAAGGCCACACGCACCTCTCTCCATCTTTTCGGTACGTATCCGGTAATAAGGCATGCTTCAAAGACTGCTTTAGGCCAGGGAGTGATACTCGTTACAGTATTTTGTAGCATAGCGGGGATGATTCCATCCGGTCCTGCAGATTTGTAGGGTTGGAAGGATTTCACCGCCCATACTACCTTGTCCTCACTTATGCAGTCCCCGATGGCTGCCAAGTTTTCCATTGGAAGTGATAATTGCCGAACATCTTGTTGTTGATCTTCTAGATTTCCGTCCGAGCATCGAGGGAAATGGGTGGAGACGAGCTGTTCAAGAATTTCCTGGCTGTCCTCTGTCCAGGAGCCGTCGTCTTTACATATGTGCCCCAGGGGTGTAGGGGCTTTGGCTAGGATCCTGCGGAGTCTAGCAGCTTCTGTCGTTGACTCTATGTTCGAACAGTAGTTAATCCAGGATGTTCTTTTTGCAGTTCTCGTTTTCTTTTTAAATTCATTGAAGCTGGAGCGATATAGGTTCCAGTCTTCTTCTGTTCTTGTTTGCTTGGCCTTATTGAAGAGTTTCCTGGTCTTGGTCCTAAGTAGTCGAAGTTCCTCTGTCCACCATGGAGCATGGTTTCTTTTAGGTGGTCGACTAATAGGACAGGATCTCTTGAAAGCAGCCGTTAGCGTATTCGTGATGAGGTTGACTGATTCCTCGATTTGTGTTTTGTTCGAAATGTTACCCTCTGGTGAGGATTTTAATCAACTTGCTACAAAACCAGAGAATTTATCCCAGTCAGTCTTGACAGGGTTTCGAAAGGGTTTACCTATCCGAATTTCAAAGTTGATACTGAAGGTTATCCAAAAATGATCCGAAAAGGAGAATTTAGGTGATACTCTCCAGTCACTAACGCTAGATTTATCTGTGGTTTGAGCTAGTGTTAAATCTATTACTTCCTGCCTAGATCTGTTTTGAAAGGATGTCTTCCTCTGTTGCAGATACTTAGTTTGGAAAGTAGAATAAATTCAAAAATAGACTCACTTCTAGTGTTTGTGTCGCTGCTCCCCCATTGAGTATGATGAGCGTTGGCGTCCATTCCAATGACCAGATTTGCTCCGGTGGTGCTGGAGTAGCTAACCAGGTGTTTCAGGTCACTCGATGGATAGATGCGAGAATGAGTTGTGGTTCATTCTTGCGGTCGCATACTGCTACTGTAAGGTCGCAGGTACTGAAACGATAAGAAACTAAGAAATTTATCTTTTTGCTTACCAGGATGCAGCTTCTCAGTTTACCTTCCTTATTGGCATGTAGGAGCTCATAATGTTTTGTCCTTAATCCTTGAATTGCAGCTCCGGAGAGCCAAGGTTCTTGGATTAGGGCAACATCTATTTTCTCCTCCGCCATGAAGAACAGCAGGTCGTCGGTGGCAGCTCGGGAGTGGTGCAGATTAATTTGCACCACCCTTAGATTTCCAACTTCCTTCATTTGAGATAGTGAATCTGAGTCGCCCCAACCCGAACTTCACCATCCCTGTAGCCGCTCTTAAGACTGTGGCGGACGCGTGGTCCATCGCTATTTTAAGGTCTTGTCCCTCTCCTTTTGTTCCGGGTTTAGAGGACAGGACCTGCCAGCCGCTAGTACACAGGCCTTTGTTCTGCAGCGAGATTAGCCGCAGTGTGGAGGTTACTTCCAATACTGGAGGCGGTATCCACACATGGGCTAATACGCGCAGAGGCAAGCTTGCAGCTGGCACAGCCTCTAACCTTGCTCCGCGCCAGAGGTCTCCTAGATTACGGATGCATGTAATCAGGAAGTCGTAGGATTCCTTATTATTGCATCCAATAATCTTAACACCCTTCCGCCAGCCAGCCCCGTCGAAGCTGCAGATGTTTCCAACATCCCTTGTTTCTCCGGCGGCTAGCATGGCTTCCATTATTTTGGCTTCCACCTTTAGCCAGTTTTCCCTCGACATTTTACCGTCCGGATCGCTCCGATCGATCACTGCCAGAGTGAGTTCTTCGCTGCTGGTGAGAGTTGCTTTAGCCTTCTTCTTCATATTTTCATTTACTCCCTCGTCAGCTGAGCGTGTTCTCTTGGGATTTGGCTTGCTGGTCCCTTCAGACTTTGTGGTCCTCGGTTTGGTAGGTTGCTTTGCCTTACTCCTTGAGTTGTCACCCAGCTTTAGAGTTACCTTGGATGTGGAGGGGGCTTGAGTTGTGCTGTCAAGAAGTTTCTCGCCCTTATCCTTCTCCTTGGCATTTTTGATCTTTTCAGAGGCGTTTGCCGCGGATGTGGAGGGGGCTTGAGTTGTCTTAATAGGACGTTTCTTGCCCTTCCCCGTCTCGCTAGGTTTCTCTTCCTCTTTTTTGTTTGTGGCTATTGAAGCTGCATATGTCGTTGAGACTTCGGAAGGTGCTACTTCACCGTAGCGTTTTTCGAAAGCCTTAACTATTTTCCTGTGCTTCTTTACTAGCCTCTTCTCTCTATCCGTCCACGTCTCGGTGTGCTTCGCATCCATCTTGCGGAGGAATTTAGCTGAGCTTTTGTAATCAGATCTGGCTACTTGCTTAGCTGATTTCCTTCTTTTTGATGCTTCTGGTTCCTTGGATGCCTGGTCGGTTTCCTTCAGGAGATTTTCCTCCGTCTCCGTGTCCATTTCTGAATCATCGCTGCCCTGAGAGGACAGAACCTCCTTCAGGGCAGATAGATCCATCAAGGGTCCCGTCGACAGCGGCGTGTCTGGAGAAGGACAAGCATCTTGACGTGTGAGCCTATTAGTGTTAGCCGTAGTCGTCGTTGTATTTATCTTAGTTGCTACTACGCTTGTTGTTTCTGTCGTCGTCGTTCGTGTAGTCGTTGTTGTTGTTGTCAGCGTAGCAGCTGTCGTTGAGCCACTGGCGACGTGCAGAGGAGACTTGATGTCTCCACCACGCCTGCCAGAGGTCGCGGCATCCTCCGACATTGGAATAGATATCCCTATCCCTGTTTGTGCGTTTTTTGACTCCTCCATACATGCAGTTTATACCTGCTGCCAGGTTGCATTTTATACCTACTGCCAGGTTGCATCTACTTCGTCTGGCATCTCCAGATTGACCTGTTCGGCATGGGTGACCCTGCCAGTAGCTTAAAAAGAAAACTACAGCCGACATAGCTCAATCTATCTTAGATGCACACAAGCCCATCCACCACGACAAGGTGCAGATGCACGGATGGGATTAAGTTGATTTGCTTTTTGTTTATTTGAAAGTTGGTCAATAATGCGATTAATTAAATGCATTTTTAGTTTATTCACTGGGACTGGCGGAAATAGATTACAGACATCAAATGACACTAGTTTCGCGTTAGTTGGTAGATTAATTTTGTTAATTTTATTTATTAAGTCTTGAGTGTTTTATATTCTGTCAAAAACAAAAACTTAGCTATTGACCGATAACATTCAATTACAGCTGACTGTTATGCTTTATTTATATTAACTTAAAGCAGACTAAATTATCTTTGCAACAAAGTAAAAACATGTACACTTTATTAACCGAAATAACAAGAAATCTCTTTGGTAAGAAATGGGGCATGAAACCGCACATTGTACACTGGATGTACACAGCGATCGTCAGGCCTATTCTTACCCATGGGTCAATTGTTTGGTGGGATGCATTAAATAATAAATCGCACCTTAAGTTTTTAGCAAAGGTGCAAAGGCTCGCGTGCTTGGGAACAACAGGCGCAATAAAATCCACACCACAAGCTGGTTTGGACGCCATTTTACACCTCCAACCCATAGAACTCCACACGAAAAGAATGGCAACCCTGGCAGCCCTCAGACTCAGAGAAAACAGCCAATGGATACCACAGAATTTTGGACATGCAGTCATACTGAACTTCTTTAACCAAAATGGGTTGCACCCCACAACTGATTATATGAAACCACAATATGACTTTAGAAAACCCTTTTCCGTTATCATACCCAATAGAGAAGATTGGAAGCATCCTGAAAACATAATTAAAGGAACTGCTATCTTCACAGATGGATCGAAAACGGAAAGGGGGATTGGAGCTGGAGTTTTCTCGGAGGCGCTGCAAATGAGTAAGTCGTATAGACTCACCAACGAATGCAGCATCTTCCAAGCGGAAATATACGCTATAATGAAGGCTGCACTGATTGTCCAAGAAAAACAGATTTCAACAACTGAGATCACTATTTGTGTGGACAGTCAAGCAGCACTCAAGGTGTTGAACTCCAAAGTGATAATCTCAGAATGTGTGAAGGATTGTATCAGAGCCCTAAGAAATATTTCACAACATACGCTTAGGCTCTGCTGGGTTCCAGGACATGTCGGTATAGAGGGTAACGAAAAAGCCGACGAACTGGCCAAAAATGGTTCAAGTACAGATATAGACATGCCGGTGGAAAGGGTGCACCCTCCCCACAATACAGCAAAAAGTCAAATTGATAGACATTACTCCAACATGACTTCGGAACGGTGGAAAAATATCAGCTACTGTCTCACAACACGAAGTATATGGCCGGAGCTGAATCAGAGCAGAACTTCAAATCTCTTATCCTTCGATAGAAAGCGCATTCGAACACTCGTCAGTGTCAGCACCGGACACTGCGCCATAGGAGCTATGGGCATCAGACTCGGCGTACCATCGAATGAGTTCTGCAGAAGCTGCAGAGACGAAGAAGAAATTGAGTCCATAGTGCACCTACTCTGCGAATGTCCGGCTCTAAAAGAACGACGACTCGCCTGTTTGGGAGCCAGGTTCTTTGACAACCTGGACGACTTAGCGGAGATAGCACTGGTGGACCTAAATATATTCTTACAGAGATCTGGGTGGTTTTAAGTTCTGACCACGCATTTTCTTTTTTAAGGGCATTCACAATGGGCCTTCATGGCCTTTGAGTGAATTTGGTGCTTCTTAGCAACAAACAGCCCGACTAACCAACCAACCAACCAACCAAATCAACTTAAAGAATTAGTAGTCCCTCAATCAAAATTATTTTTATTCTAACGACAAATTCTATGTCCAATTAGAAGGATTAGCCATGGGGGCTTCTTTATCGTCCTTCTTGGACCACTTCCTTAGGGACATTATCGAACGATCATTATTCCAACAAAACTGTGATTTAGTTAATAAGATTTTAGGTTGGTGTCGTTATGTGGACAATGTGTATGGACGGGCACTCAGCGACAACTCAATGTTTTTATTAATAATATTTTAAATAAAATGGACGGAGACGGAGTTGGATCAAGGCGCTGAGCCGCACAACCACCATGCCATGGGCCCCGAGTCCAGATCTCCCCGTGAGCTTTTATTAAGAAATTAAAATAATCCACTCTGTCTCTGGGCTGTTGTCTAGCTCGCAGCAATGCAAAAACAAGACTCAAGCGTCCTCACTCCCCTTACCCTAATTCCCTTCCGGCCAAAACCAAGCTAACGCATCAAAGGGTTGTCCCCTAGTATAAAAAAAAAGAAATTTACAGTGGAATTCGATGGGTGAAATTAATTTTTTTAGATATAACCATTAGTGTAAAAAGAATAACTTTGAATACGAAATATATCGTAAACCGACCTTTACAGACACTGTAATTCCTTATTCATCTAGTCATCCGAGATGAAAAATTAAGAAATCTACCTTTTATTCAATGTTGGATAGACTAATTAACATTCCAGTAAATAAAGAAAATTTTAAAAAAGAACTTGATATCATTGTTGAAATTGCTATTAAAAACGGTTATTCAAAGAATTTTGTTTAATAATTACTTAAAAATAAAAACTTAAAGGCAGCACTTAAATTAATCTACCCATGTAATATAAGAGAAAATAAAATTTGGAGAAAAGTTCCCTATATTCAGGGCACTTCCGATAAAATACATAAGACGCTTCTAAAACATAACGTCCAACCAACGTACTTCACGAATAAAACTGTGGGAAAGGTGATCATTAATAACAAGTTTATACCAAAAATAGAAGATTACGAAAAAAGCGGTGTCTACAGAATTGAATGTAACGACTGCAATGTGTGGTTTTTGATTAAATGTAGTATTAAATAAATAAAACAATTAAATAACATTAAAATTCAAGTCTTATTAACTTCATTACAAATTATTACTACTTGTTCATTAAACAAAAATAAAGCTCAAGATTTTCGAAAATGTTGCGCACATTTTCGGAACTCATTTAGTAAATGTTTGCACCGAAAATTATGGAGACAAGTATGACGGCGTCGATTTTAAAAGATTTTATTTCTAAATTAAAAATAATGCATTAATAATGAGATGTATATAGAGATGCCGATAATTGACTTCTCAAACACTTCTTAAATATTTCTTTTGTTTCAGTTCTTGTTAAGGTTTAAATATGAAGGCGATTACCAAATATTAGAATATGTTTTTAAATACTGCGATTACTTAGAATGCTACTTTTAACCATAAGATACTAAGATCTAATTATTTATGCAAAATGCAGTTTTTACGACCGCGACATTGTTTAGTATTTAAGAAAATTAACTTCAAATGAAAATTTCGAGCCAAAATCATGTTACATATATCATATTATTTAAAGGTGAAACCGGAACTTGAAATCACCTAAATTTTGGTTGTTTTCAAAAGAAATATCATTAAAAGTCCACCTATGGGATGATGGATAGTTAAAATTACCAAATATTCCAGAGTATTTTCAGTTGTCACCTGAATTTAAACATGTTTGTCAATGCTCAATTGATTAGAACGAAAAATATTTAAATTTTAACAAAAATACTGCGGTCTGAGAGAGAGGAAAGAAAATAATAGAACTATATCCCTTTCTATTCAATATAATTTATATTATTTATACACTAATTATTTTAAAATTGCCAACTTTTTTTTAATGACAAACCGTTTTGTTGATAAACAAAATCAACAAAAATATTTGTGTCACCACCACGATTTCATTAAAGCTTGTGATTTCGGGTTCGGTGTGTCCAAGGTATAAATAAGATTGATGTTGACATTTACCCCTGACGTAAAAAAATGGTCCAAAGTCGTTTAGACATGAATTTGCTTGATTTTGATGTAATTTAAATAAAAATATCCAAGTCAGACGGTTTTTACACAAAGGCAATTTTGGATCGAAGAGACATTATTCTATTCAAAAATTGTGTATGACTTGCAAAAAGAAAGAGAAATCCATTCCTCCTATTTATGAACACGTTAAACCGACTTCATAAAAAGCGCAAAAATGTATAAAATAATATTTAATTGTATATCTATTACGACATTTATGTTAATTTAAATAGTATCTTTAATTGTGGTTAAGTAGTTGTTTTCTTTGTTTAATTTGCGCCGATTTCAAAATTTCGTAGTAAACAATTTTTTTATACTGTTTAGCGCTTTTTGTGAAGTGAGGTCAACCTTTTTTAGAGCAATTTAATTTTTTACTTTTAAGTGTCTTCAAATAAACTATTCGAAAAATGCTATTCATATGAACGCAGCGATTGCAACACATGCATAGGTATGGTATGGAAAGGAAACAAAAAAAGAAAACAATTAATCACGTCCACCCCTTCATACTCTCAGTTTAGATACAAAATTCTTCCCATGGCACTAGTACGCAAAGTACTCTATATTGTAACAGAATCTTCACAATCAGGCCACACATAATAAAGGACTCCCCCATTGTCGCTGTAGGTGCAAAACATTTTATGATTGCACTATGGTCTATGTCTTCCGAAGTTAGGCGACACCCACCCTCAACTCTCGCTCTAAACCACAATTTTTGTCATCATACAAATACAGCAAAATACTCCATTCAGCAAGAAGGATACCTTCCAACTCGGTGCATGCGATACGAAGTTATTCTCTTCTCCTCCACTCCCCTTCGACCCTAAAAATATTGATACACTGTAAATGGCCCGTGTTATGAAGTATACTACTGCCAATTTCCAAATTTTTCCTCATATGTAGTCATAATGTATACAACAACAAAAAAAACATACAAATCTTCAAAATAGGTCCACGCCTTAAGAATTTGCGTTTCGCTCCTTCTCCATCACCACCCTCACCAGAACCGCACACCAAACATTATACATCAGGAAAATAATTATCCAAATCGGTCTAAGCGTTACGAGGTTCGACTACCCCTACTCTCTATGGGGCTAAATGGTTTCTCACATTAATTATCATAGTCGACTTTTAGTAAGTATATGAGCCTAGACAAATCATCTATTGCTACCATCAACGAGTTCGTAGACTCAAAGTAAAACTACGTGATGCCCAGGATAATATTCTAATTTTCCATACTATCCAGCGCGAATTTATGCGCAATTAGGAGCATCTTCCTCTTCCTCTAGTTCCCAAAACCTTTGTCATGGAGCGGGAGAACTTCACCCGATTCAAGACAAAGATTGCAAATGCACGTACGAATTGAAATGGATTCTGAACCACCGACATTTTCTCTGAAACCCCCAAGGCCTTTTTATTGTAATCTGTTGTCAGCAGAAAACAACCGTAGAGGTCACCGCCGGAGAATTTCGAGCTTAAGACCTCCGGTTTTGAAGGCCGACACGTTAACACTTACTCCACCGACTATTTATTTAAGAGCATAATATGAAATATTTATCTGTTTAAAATAATTAAATTAAATTATGAACATTCATAATGTAGCAAATCGGTAAATGGTTTTTTACACGTTTTATTAATTCGGTATTACATGCAAGAAATTGAAGCGATGAAATAAAATATATGTATGTGATCGTAGTTAAAATAGTTCTTATTACGTATTATGTTCGAAGGCCGCATGCCTTCATATTCACAGAGGGACCAATGCGTTAACAAATTATTAATTTGTTGGCGTGCCGTAACTGTGGATACTGTAGGAAGTCCGCATCACCCTCTCCGTGGGGCGGCTGGTAACAGTCATATTGTTTTTACTTTAGAATGGCTAATGATGACGGGCGGAGAGACAGTCACTCTCTTGATCAAACTCCCCCAATCCATGATGTTAAACGACCACCGAGCCCATTGGACAGTTTGCAGCTGGGGGTAACTAGATGTATTCTAACGGAGCCTCCTTGATACCTGTCCGCCTCAAGGAGGAAGAAGGACTTTCCATGGGTTGGGGCTTTACCATGATTGACCACCACAATATCTTGAGACCATGAGTACCGCCTTGTCGTGAAAATGGTCGATTATGAATTTTTAATGCACAAAAAACACCCAGCATTGGATTAAACCGAGAAAACTACTTCATCACCTGAAAAGAGGACAACCCGTCAAGGCAGACCCAGCCCACGGATTAAGTGGGCATTCTTCTGTGAGCATTGCTCACTCCTCCTCCTACATTACTGGCCAACACGGTGCCCCCCCCCCCCCTAAGGAGTCTTGTGAACCCTCTTCTACGCTGCTGCCAAGGCTTCCAAACCCGGTCGTAGCAGTTAAGTTCCTCTTCCCTCTGCAAAACGTGCGCGTGGTAGTACGTCCCTGTCAAAGGCTCAGATCATGTAAAAATTCAAACGAAGATCGAATGGACATTAGGGAGATTGAACAGAGCAAGTTTTGAAAAGGACAAGCATTCCAAGAACAAATACGCGCTCGGGCTGATCTTATTCTCGCTTAGGGTTAAGTCAACCAAGGCTGATGGAGATGGGAATGACGAACGCTCATCTATGAAAGACGAAAGCGAGAAATTATTTACTCACAGAACTTCAGTTCTACATAATATACGATTTAAGATTTCGCAAAGTGGTATGTTAAATTTTCTGGAGAGCATGGAACTTGTTTTGATAAAGGGTAAATGAACTTTCGGAAGCAAGAAATGTATCAAAAAGCAAACTATTTCGGTCACCTTTAGACCTCTTCATTGCAAGAGCCTTTATTTGTTATCGTGCTAATAAGATAAAACTTCATTCATGGGCAAACTTAGTAAAAGAACTAAACACGGAATTTTTGCGGACGGATAATAATAAGCGATTGCTCGAACAGGTAAAAGGGAAGTAGGAAACTATTGGTATGTTTATAGCGATGATAACGAACATGTTTGCACGTTCAACGGATTCTCTTACTGAAAGCCTATAGCTTAAAATATTGAAAAGGAAAATCATCTCATTCCATAAAACCCAACTGGGTTTAACGGAAATTAAGACGACCCAGAAACTGAATTTGGTACGAGGTTAAAATCAATTCGCCTTTCAGTTGAAGCTTTTGTACCACCCCCATCACGACGTAGTAAACATCCTCTCGGACCAGACTTCGCTTACATAGCTTACATAGCATCCCACAGTATACTTTGCTTAATTTTGTAAGGAAAATTTAAGATATTTTGGTTATAGCACCGTTCGAGTTATTCGTCCTAAACGCCCACGGTGTAGTGGAATCAGACAGGATGACCGAGTTTCAAGGAACAACAGGCCTATTACTTCTCGTCAACCGTCCTCCGTGTGCGAAAACGAGAATGGAGCTCGAAATTAAGTGGCGATTCGTGTACTCCGCAATAAACCGCAAGAAGGAAGAAGTTGGATTTTAATGAAATTGTAGAGGGACATATTGAACATGACACTTTGGTGGAGTATATTTTCTCACAGGCGGGGAATCATCTTAGACCCAATTTAAGGGGTTATATACAAAGTTGGGGCTCAAAAAACATATTCTGAAAGTACATACTTTCGAAAATATCTGTGTGAAATTTCATCCAGATCGGAGCACTAGATTTCAAATGACAGCCGTTCGCAGCGCACTAGTTCCATCCATAAGCACTTGGCGAGCGGCGTCCAAAAACTTTAAACGTGCTGATCTCGGAATAGAGTTTTTTGAAAAATACCTTTGCGGTGAACGTGATATCTCAAAATCTTTTCAACCGATTTTCATAATTTTTTTTTAAATTGTTCATATTTACATCTCGTGTACTTGAACGGTTCCTTTTTCTTCTAAAAATTTTCGATTACTTGCAATGAATTTTTGTTTAGAATTTTGAACACCTCAAACATGGTTTTTTTATTGGAAGAAAAATGTATTGTGGTGTACTTGACAATACATTTTTCTTCTATAATTTTTTTACTCTTTTGATTTTAGTTAAGCGGTTCGGGGGAGGGGCCATAACTCCGACAATTTTTAATATTTTTTTATAATTTAACTTGTTTTTTTTTTCTTCGATAGTACTACCAGCAAATTGTTTTTCGCTTTTTCTAATAAAATGTGCATAAAACCCTTAAAAAAAATCACCAACTTAGCTTACTTTTTCCCCTCAACTTTGTATATAACCCCTTAAAATCGTTATACTCGTATTTTTTTCAAAATTTTGTAATTTACTTGATTCCGGAGCGTCACGCACTATAATAGAAGGACCTTGGTGGGCTTTGTTTAAGCAAATGAACCTGAGGTAATTTGTGGCAGTTCCAGAACTTGGGGACAGTGGTTCATATACGCGCTCTACAGAGTCACTCCACATTATCAGAGGAAGATAGGGTAGAATTTTAGAAGATAATTGACAAGGCGAAGCCAAACATGGATAGCAAACTAGGATGTACCAATCAGGTGCAACAAGTTTAGCAAACAGAGAAATTATCCAGATGCTCGAACCTGGTGTAGTCGAATCGACCGATAATGCCTGAGCATCGCCTATAGTGGTGTTTCAAAAAAAGGATGGTCAGTACAGATTGTGTGTCGATTTTATGAAGATTAATAAAGTCACAAAGAAGGATGCGTATCCCTTGCCGTTCGTATCGGCAACCCAAGACAAGCTGAGAGAAGTAATAGCGGGCAATTTTTAATAAAATAACGGCCTTGGTATGTGAAGGGTCCTTTTTTCCTTATTAGGTTCCAGAGTGGAAGTGAAAATCAGTCGGTAGTCAAGTAAACCAAAGTATGAATGAAGAAAATCAGTGACTGTGAAGCAAAGCAGCAAAAAAAAGAAAAGGAAGAAGCGTAGCGTGACGGGATGAGGAGCGGCAATCCTCGCCAGGATTAAAAACGAAGTCGCAGAAGAAAATATAAAAGAGGAAGTTAATTTTGAAAGAATCAAAGGGAAGAAAAGATAAGTACTACCTGTATTCAAAATTATATTTATCACTGTATCTTTTTTATATATTTATCTATTTTAAACCGTGGTATCCATGCACGGTCTTGCGTTTTAAAATAGCCACTTTAACAATATCATGAAATATTATTGATCTTAATGTTTTCCCTAGGAAGTGAATTGGGTCGTTACATAACCTCGTAAAAACCAAAAAGTTCTTGGGCTTATACAAGTAAAACCACGTGGCGACTATCAAGATATTTGTCCCTAGGCCTTTCACCAGCGCTAGTCAGCAAATCTATTGCGCGTAATACGATGAACACTTAATAGTCGTAATTTACAGATATGGTTTTAATGAGTTTTTCGAAAACCAAATTACGCAGATTTAATTAGTATTTCTATGGAGAAAAAGTCTTATTTACATAAGAATTATGGATTTATGATTTCTCATTTCTTGCTTTTAAAATTCCAGACATAACTTTTAAAAAGCTGTCAGGCGAGGTGATGACCTGCCGTAGTTACGTAAAAGAAAAGTTGTAAATTTCTCAGAAAACTTGCAACTTGTACATTCTGGATTTAAAAAGTTTTCTTATTATTCACTTTAATATCTTGTGTGGGAGACTATTTCCTGTAGATATTGCGTCATAACATGTGTAGTGTAATTAACGTTTTAGAACCACCAAAGAAAAACACACATGTTTAATGAATTTAGTTTAAGTGTCAACACTTTGACGAAGCCGCCAACCACTTCACAAACTCCAAAGGCAGCTGTAATTTTAATAATATGAAGATTATGACTGATATTTGTGGTAGGTTCCGGATCAAGAGCATATGTTCGCGCCCATTTAAGTCTAATAAGAAAGAATGATTTAAGGAAAAAATTAAATAAATTCACAAAAAAGCGGTAAATTTATACCTTTATATTTAGTGGGTATTACGACATTTGAAGTTGGTGTAAGTTAGTAAAATACAGAAAAACTACTTGCTTGCAGCGAGATATATTCTATCTATCAGTGGCGGGCAGACCTAGGATTTTGTTGGAAATATTATATGAGAGTTATCCTACTTTTTGAAAATTCGAATATCCATCATATCGTACACTATTATAGGAGCATTATAGGGAGAAGAACCTCATCCGATTCGAAAAAACGGTTGGAAGTGGTCCTACAACTTAAAGTGGGTCGCCGTCGGTGGGATTCAAACCTGGGACGTCTGGATTGGTAAGCCCACTCGTTTTCTCTTACCCCATCGACGCTTTATTTTTAAAAGACATGGCGCTAGAAATGCTCGGTTTTCGGGACACTAAAGGCTTGTCATTACATGTATACATTATTTTTAAAAGAGATGGCACTGAAATAGAGCCGTTTTCGAGAATGCAATTACAAATAAACAAACAAATATATAATACAATTTTTGTACGCTGGGTACAATCAGTGAATCAGTGAACATAGTCACTGTATTTTGTAACATGCAGATCGATTTGGGTGATTCCTTTTTTGTTGTATAGAGTCTCTCCTTAATTTCTTCCCGTAGGGCGGAAGAATAACTTTTCTCGATGCGAGACAACGTTTGCGAATGGAAAAATTTAGGAAGGATTTCGAACCACCGAAGGCGTTTTATCGTAATTTGTTATCAGTAGAAAACAACACTGAGTTGTCGATAATGGGGCTCCAAGCTAGGACCACCGGGATTGAAGACCAACAAGTTAAAACTTACTCCATCGACGAGTGTCCATAACATATGAACTGTTGCGGCACCTAGCTTTGCAGTGCTTGTGCGTCAAACCATATCACATCATACAATTGATGAAATCAATTCACGATGCTGTGCAGTCCGATTACACTGAAAATTAGCTTGGTTTCTAACATTTCGAGTTCTTCGGCCTAAATTGTTCCGCCCGCGTCTTATAGGCGGCATTTGTCTTGAACTGAGTATAAATGGAAGCACGCACAAAATAATCCAATCAACCAAAGACAAATCAATGAACTTGTTTGTCGATTGAGAAGCGAAGATTTAAAAGCAATTAAAAAAATAACACGAACTAATTGAGAATCTAGGCCGCTGCCTTCAGATTCACAGGGGGACCAACGCGTTAACAAATTTTCATTAATTTGTTGGCGTGCCGTAACTGTGGCTACTGTAGGAAGTCCGCATCTCCCTCCACGTGGGGCGGCTGGTAACAGTCATGTTGTTTTTACTTTAGAATGGCAAATGATGACGAACGGAGAGACAGTTACTCTCTTGATCAAACTCCCCCAATCCATGGTGTTAAACGACCACCGAGCCCATTGAAAGTAAACAAATCCTTGACAAGGCGGTGGACACGTTGACGATTGCGTGTGATGCGGCGACACAAATTTCTTGCCCGACAGGGTCCCTAGAGGCAAGCCCAAACCTCCGTGGTGGTCTCGCGTGAGATCACGACGCTAAGAAACGAGTGTCGTAAACTTTTTAACCAAGCGAAAAGAACTAATGTATGGACTTCTTATAAAGAATGCCTCAAAAAAATCAAGAAATTGATTAGGACAGCAAAGCGAACCTCGTGGGAAGGCTTCTGTAATAAAATCGAAAGCTCCTCTGAATCGAGCCGTTTGCGGAATATCCTCTCAACAACACCCATCACCCCAATCCTCTTGACCAAAATTTATGGAAGTTGGACTTCATCCAGTCTTGAGTCACTGGAGTTACTTGTCAACACGCACTTTCCGGAGTGCTCAGCAACCGGTTGCCGGGTACTTCGGGCGGCCAAGAATTGGTCCACAAAGTACTTAATGTGAGGAAACTAAAATGGGCGATAAGAAGCTTCAAGCCCTATACATCACCGGGATTAGATGGCATCATCCCAGCTGAACTAGAATTAGCTTTCGAGATACTGTCCCGTGGCTAATAGTCATTTATGAGGCTTACCTTAAGCTCACCTATATTCCATCCTCATGGACGAAGGTGAAGGTGGTCTTTATCCCTAAAGGGGGAAAAGCTTCACACTATAAGCTCAATGATTTAAGGCCCATTAGTCTCTCCTCCTTCCTGCTCAAAACCTTGGAGAGACTCTTAGATGTATATATTAAAGAAGCAATTAATCCTTCCAAGGTGTCTCTTTCGCAACATGCATACACTAAAGGTAAGTCCGTAGAAAGAGCCCTACAGGCAACTTACCACAATTATAGAGATTTCACTACTTCAAAACAAGTACTCACTTGCAGCCTTCCTTGATATTGAGGGTGGCTTCAACAATATCAGGTCAGAGGCGATAATGGCATCCTTGAGGAGGCTTGAAATTGACGATCCTCTCATTGAACTTATTGACCTCATGCTAAAAGGCAGGGTCATTGTCTCAAGCTTGGGAGGATCCATTATCCAAAGAGTAGAAACCAGTGGTACCCTTTAGGGAGGAATTCTTTCACCACTCTTATGGAACTTAACTCTGAATGAGTTACTCACAGACCTGGAGTTGTCCGATCACAAGGTTATCGCCTACGCCGATGATATTGCCCTGATATGTTCAATAAACACCCCAACACACTGGCTGAAGTTATACAATACGCCCTCACCAAGATTTTATGATGGAGTAATGTGTGTGGTGTGGGTAGAAACTCGAACATAAAACACCTCCTATTAACTGCCCTACACTAAACGGGGTTAGGCTGAAACTGGGTAATCAGGTTAAGAAGATAGGTCTAGTCCTAGACAGAAAACTTACCCGGAAGCCTAACGTCCAGGAAAGAGTACGGAAGGCCACAGTAAGTAGCGCTGTACTCGTGTAAAAAGGCTATTGGGAAAAGATGGGGTATGGAGTCACGCATTGTGCATTGGCTCTATACGAGTGTCATACGACCTATACTTATGTATGGGATCATTGTTTGGTGGCTGGCACTAAATGTAGCAACCCATCACAAAGCAATGGATAAAGTTCAGAGGATGGCAACACTGCTGATAACAGGTGCCCTAAGAACCACACCTTCTAAAGCCCTGAACACTATTCTCCATCTTCTACCGTTGGATCTCTATGGTAAGCAAACCGCATCCTCGGTGGCCATTAGGCTTAACTCAATCCAGACCTGAAAGCGAACTGACTTCGGTCACTCCAAAATATTGGACAGAAGAACTGCCAACAATATCGACTATACCTCGCCCAAGCCTTTCTTTGGAACAAAATTTGACTCCTTTTTTCCCACCAGATCGGAATGGGAAGGTCCTCCCCAATGGGGGGAGTCGGTGCATCTCTACACTAACGGCTCCAAAATGGAAGGCAAAGTGGGTGGAGGCATCTTCTTGGAACATTTGGACCTCGATGTCTCATTCCGCTTGCCTGACCACTGCAGCGTGTTTTAGGCGGAAATCATGGCTATAAAGGTAGCTGCGGACCCTAAATCATCTAACGCTACTTACAGATAATATATGTATTTTCACAGATAGTCAGGTCGCTATTAAATCCCTCTCGGGAGCATACACCACATCCAAAACGGTTAAAACATGTCGCTCAGCACTAAATGCCATATCTGAGCATCTGAAAGCACGACTCATCTGTGTGCCTGGACATAGTGATATTCCGGGCAATTGCAGAGCCGATGAACTAGCGAGAATCGGTACCACTCGTCCTGATTCGGACATTCACCACCACCTGGGTAAACCGCTGGCCACATGCAAACTGGATCTCTTACAGGAGTCTCTCAGGATTGTAAACATTAATTGGCAGTAGGAACACACCTGCCCGATTACCCGATAGATATGGCCAAAGCTCGACCCTAAACGGTCAAGGGAGCTCATCTTACTCGGACGGAAAACAATTTCCAGTACCACGGCCGTTATCACGGGACACTGCCTCATAGGCAGACACGTCGATAGACTGGGCGCGCCCTCAAACGACTTCCGTAGGAGTTGCCATAACGAAAAGGAAGAGGAAACCATACTCCACCTCCTCGGCAACTGTCCGGCCCTAGCCAACCGTGGGAACAAGTTTCCGGGCTCCTCCTTCTTTAAAGATTTAACCGAGCTAGGCTCCACTGATGTCAAGGACCTGGCTCGATTTATCAGAAGTTCAAAATGGTTCCCGACGACAAATTAGGGCCGTACAGCCTCCCCAACCTAGGTAAATCTAGTTTGGTTTCCCTAGAGCTGGCCCCTCTGGAAACAGGGAGCTGGCTCGGTGCACAGGGGCGTACATGTCCACCCTCCTATTACTTAGGTTATTTTTATGGGGGTTTGTAGCCTCACTGAAAAATTGTCAAAGTCAAACTTTATATCGTAGAAAGAGAAAGTGTCAAACTACGGATGCATTCAAGTAGTTTATAGTAATTTTAAGGTTGTGTTCATAATTATTAAGTTACCTTTTATTTTTGCCAGTAATAAATAAAAGGTCTTCTTAACAGTTTTCGTCAGACTGAAAAAATAACCAGTCTCTTTTTCTTTGAATGCCCCTGCTCAAAAATTAGCAAAACATTTAAGTAGCCGTACAGTAAAAAATTCGTTAGAGCTCATTGAAAAAATCAAAGACCTTAAGATACCACCGAATTCTAAATTAGTCTCCTTCGATGTTTGTTATCCCTTTCCTTCCGTACCTGTAACTAGGCTAAAGCCTATTCTTTTTGAACACATCCGTACGAAGGTTTCAAATCCGGACAAATCATCGCAATTGATAAATTTATTAAATGTGTGTATCGAACAGAATTATTTCTTTTTTAATGGTGATCGTTATTCTCAATCGGAGGTTTTAGCTATGGGATCGGCTCTCTCTCCATTCCTCGCTGAGTTTTTTATGGATTGTCTAGAGAATCAGTTATTTAATTTAGTAAAAAGTGACTTGCTAAAATTAGTTTTTGTTTGGTACCGATACGTGAATGACATTTTTTGTATTTGGACAGGTACACATCGTCAGTTAAGTAACTTTGTTAACAATATTTTGAACACATTGGAAGACTGTATAAAATTTAAAGCAGAAATTGGATTGGACAATGTACCTTTTTTAGACAGTAAGATTTTAATTTCGGAAAATTCTTTAAGTTTTGACGTATACAGAAAGAAAACATACTCTGACGCTGTGATACCTTTTAATTCAAATCATCCTTGGACCACTAAGATTGCAGCTTTCCACAGTATGTTAAATAGGCTTATGGAAATATCACTGAGCCGCAATTGTTTTCAGACAGAACTACGGACAATTATTGATATAGCACAAAATAATGGTTTTAAAAATAGTTAAAAAAAAAATTGAACCGACTTCACAAAAAGCACTAAAAAGCATAACATAATTTTTCATTTTATAGCTATTGCGACATTTGGAAGTCGGTGTAAATTGAACAAATCAATCAACTACAACAAAAGTACTTGATCCTACTTCTTTATAATCCCGTGAGGTGAAACGTTCAGGTAGTTTTATGAATTATTTTTAATTATGGTTGGGTAGTTGTTTTGTTTGTTTAATTTGCACCGACTTCCAAATGTCGCAATAGATATAAAATTAAAAATTATTTTTTCCTTTTTAGTGGTTTTTGTGAAGTCGGTAAAATTTTTTTTTTAAAACTATTTTATTTTTCACTTTTTAGTATCTTCTACTCTGTACAACAAAACTAGAACCATCCACATCGGTCCTCGCGTTAAAAAGTTAGGTTGAAACCCCCCCCCCCCCATCCTATCAAAATATTTTTTATCACGGTATCAATCGGGGCACATACTCTACCCAACAGACAAAGAACCATCGAAATTGAGCCTAGCGTTATGAAATTAGACTACCCCTCCCCCTCCCCTTCCCCATCTTAGAACTAAATTACAAATTACTCTATATAACAGCAAAGGAACCATTCAAATCGGGTCACGCGTTACGAAGCTAAACTACCCCTCCCCCGTCCCCCAGCCTAGGCTAAATTTTTTCTCCCATTAGCAATGGGGGATCATCCTCTTACAACAAAAAAACCATCCAAATTGGTCCACGCGTTACAAAGTTAGGTTTCACCCCCACGCGACACCCCACCCCACCAAAAATTTTTTGGACATGGAACCAATCGGTGAACATACTCTACCAAAGAAAACAAGAATCATCAAAATTAATTTATAATTGGCGGAATGAACGCTTAACAAACATACAAAAAAAAAACATACGGTCGAATTGAGAACCTCCTCTATTTATAAATTTATGTTTCAAAAGAATCGCAAGTCCAATGCAGACAAAGGAGAAAGGTTCCATATGTAAGGGGAGTGTCAAATCATTTAAGGAATATTCTTGCTGGACATAATATAAAGACAGCTTTTAGTAACAACAACAATTTAAAGACTATATTCGTAAATAATAAAATAAAAGCAAATATTCAAATTATTGAAAAAAGCGGAGTGTATAAAATTAAGTGCGATGATTGTCCGGCAATATATATTGGAAAAACAAAAAGGAAAATCTAAACAAGATTTTTTGAATCTGGTCTCTGAAGGTCACTCCTCTAATATCAATAATATTAGCTTACTCCATGATTTACGAGAAGTTACGTTATGGATGGATTTGAAGTATTCGAAATTAGAAAAGCTTTGGCTGATGGTAGTGTATTAGTGAATGATCAGAGAAATTTGACAGATATTAGTCCGTTGCTTAAGCCAGGTTTCTTTTTTGTTGATAATGGTCAGTAGTCCCCTTGATAATGCCCTAAGAAGGCGAAACGCGTCGGGTTAACATATGTATTAACTAGATTTAATAATAAAAATTGTGAAACAATTTTGTACAAGTGTTTCTATTGAAAATTTACATTTTCTAATTCTCGAAATGTTTCACCAAGTGCCTAAAAAAGACTCAATTAGCTATATTGGAAAATATGTTTAAATACTTTATAATAAGTCACCTATAGCTAAGGAGGCAACTTTTACACTCGGTGAAAGTAGGTCTACTTCATTTCCTTGTCGCAGGGTAACTATTTTTTTAGAGCTGATATAAAAATAGGATATTATACAGGATTTATAATAGAATTATTTATCAGTAATGATGGCTTTATTCATCCACAAATTACATACAGGCTGTTTCAGATATGGTCTGCTAAAATAAGTGGCGGGATAGATCTCACCTAGGCAAATCACAAATTTAATAGCAGGGGGAGGACAATCGCAACCGTTTGGGAGTTACAGGGTAATTCATAAATTTGCAATTTTCGTGGTATGTACGTACATCACTATTTGATTTTTAACTTTTCATCTACTCAACGGTGCGAAATCAAGCAAGAGACAAAAAAATACTATTCCAATGAGCTTTCCAAAATTGTCAACTATGTCGATCTGTGCTATTACCTGAAATTCAGTATTTTCCCAAATTTGCATGTAATTAATTTACCTGTTTTTTTACCGACTTCCCCAAAACAAAGAGGTTCTAAGTCCGACGCGTATTTTTTATTTATTTATTTTTATATTTTTTTTTTTATTTATTTATTTTTTTTTCTAATGTCTGACCGGGCATAACTTCGTAATGCGTCGACCGATTTTGATGATTCTTTTTTTGTTGGGTAGAGTATGTTCACCGATCACCGATCACCATGTCAAAAAAATTTTTGGTAGGGTGGGGGTGAAACCTAACTTTGTAACGCGTGGTCCGATTTGGATGGTTCTTCTTTTGTTGTACAGAGTATGATCCCCCATTGCTAATAGGAGAAAAACAATTAGGACTAGGGTGGGGGGAGGGGTAGTCTAACTTTGTATCGCGTGGACCGATTTGGATAGTTCTTTTTCTGTTGGGTAGAGTATGTTCCGTGGTTGATACCACGAGAAAAAAATTTTGGTGGGAACGCGTAGTCCGATTTCGATGGTTCTTTTTATGTTGTTTAGAGTATGATCCCCCATTGCTCATAGGAGAATAATTTGGTCCTATGGTGAAAGGTGGTGGTGTCGGGAGGGGTAGTCTAACTTCGTAACGCGTGAACCGATTCGGATTATTCTTTTCTATTAGGTAGAATATGATCCTTGGTTGATACTATGAGAAAACAAATGTTGGTGGGGTGGGGGAGGGTGGAACCTAACTTTGTAACACTTGGACCTATTTGGATGGTTCTTTTGCTGTTGTATAGAGTGTGATCACCCATTGCTAATAGAAGAATAATTTGGCCCAGGGTGGGGGGGGGAGGCGTAGTGTAACTTCATAACGCGTGGACCGATTTGGATAATTCTTTTTCTTTTGGGTAGAGTATGCTCACTGGTTGATACCACGAAAAAAAAATTGTTGGTGTGGTTAGGGTGGGAGAAGGGGGTAGAAACGCGTGGACCGATTTGGATGGTTCTTTTGCTGTTGTATAGAGTGTGATCCCCAATTGCTAATAGGAGAATAATTTGGTCCTATGGCGGAGTGGGTGTGGAGGGGGAGGGGTAGTAACTTCGTAAAGCGTGGACCGATTTCGATGATTCCTTTTCTGTTCGGTAGAGTATGTTCCTTGATTGATACAATGAGAAAAAAAGTTGAGTGGAATGGGGGTGGGGTAGGGGGTTAAAACTAACTTTTAACGCGTGGACCGATTTGGATGGTTCCTTCTTCGTTGTATAGAGTGAAGACACTAAAAAGTGAAAAATAAAATAGTTTTTAAAAAAAAAGTTGAACCGACTTCACAAAAACCGCTAAAAAGCATAAAATAATTTTTAATTTTATATCTATTACGACATTTTGAAGTCGGTGCAAATTAGACAAATAAAATAACTACAGTACCACAATTGAAAATATAACATAATACTACCTGAATGTTTCAGCTTACGGTTTGGTTTGTTTGATTTGCACCGACTTCAAAGTGTCTTATATTACGATAATGTCTTAATAACGTAACTGTTTTGTGGAGGATGCTGTTGTTCCGCTCTTGATGTCAAAATATAAATGAAATTGTTTACTTTCACGAACGAATTCGTGCGAAACTCAAACTACATGTTACAGCTGGCACTAATTAAAAAGCATTTACTAGTTCTGATTTGGAAGCTTAATTGGGCTACAGTGACGCTTTCATACCATCCATAAAGCCTGGATGTGTCATCGACACATTTTAACCGTTTCTGCAGACTGCGAAACTTATCAGTGGGTTCAAGCTCACTAACGTGGCCTTTCGGAAGTAAGACTGAGACTTAAAAATCGTCGCAAACAAAAAATAAACTCTATTGAAAATTTCTCTGGTGAAAAAATAAGATTCTTCTCAACAAAAATTGAATTTTACCGTTTATAACAATTGACTTTAAAATTAACTCTAATTTTCAAAATCAAATTGTTGCCAAAGTCACCACTTCCACCACGGCATCTAAGAAGTTAAGGAACGAAACCCAAAACCACCACTACTATTACTTTCCCCTTTTCCTTACCCTTTTTCCGCCACTTGTTTTTTGAGGTGTGACACGAGGAAAACGACAGAACGGTTTGATTTATTTTTACGATCTATATATTCATAGTTTTTTTTAACCTTTTAATTAGAGTTAAATAAAATAGTAGTTATACGTGCATCAGTTGTTTGTTATTTCTGTCATAACTTTCCTAAGACGGTAAATACAACAGGTGAACGGAAGTTCTACAAACGTTTAATAGCAAGCTTGACGAGTACATGCGGATAGATAGGCAATTTATAAATTTCAAACCATTAATCAATAAAATACACCGATGAAACCACTTAAGTAGTTTTGTATAGGTGTATTTAATATAATTAATTAATTTCGCGGGAAATGATAGATAAAGCAAGGGGTATCCAATTGTCCGGTTATTGACATCAACATTTGCAAAATTATTAATTCATTTGCATAAAAACTACTAACAGATTAACGAAAATGACCTTCCTTTAAATGGAAGGCGAGATACGATATGAACTTCCAAACCAACTAGCGCGTAAATTTCCGCGTACCGAAGGTATGATCAAGCATCAATTACTTCTAATTTCCATTAGAGCTACGCATTACGTTTCATCAGCTTTTATGACGCGACTAATATAAGGTAGTAGGAAATTTGGCAGCTGTTAGTAGATTTGTTTTGCTCATTGTGTGAATATTGCAATTTATAATAACTCAATGGCATTAAATAGCTGCGAAATGATAATACCCTGTAATGGACTTACAGTGAATCTGAATTGGTCAGGTGTAAACTAAAAGTTTGCTCGTGATCAAGGTTACTAAGCAGAATGCGTTGAACTCCGGGATCGTAACCGCATGTATTGATTGACTGCTTGTTTGGTTACAGGGTTAAAAGTAACATTTACGTGAGGTATATCGAACTATTTGAAGTTCTTGGCGGAAGTGGAGATTTCATTTTGTCCTTGCGAAACATTTTTGTAGTAGAATTTGAAACTCTAACAATTTACGGATGCAAATCGAAATATACGTACACTTGTACGGTTGGCATAGAAGTCGGTTGGTTGTTTTTATGCAAGGAGTCTTACGCATATCAGAACGTATACAACGTTGGTTTGGACTACTTTTGCCTATCTGAACTATTAACTTTGTTTCTGGTTGAGGACTAGTGTGTTGTGCAGCTAAAATATTCTGCTTATTCATACTAGGCTTTTGCCTAGGTTTTCATAAGGATATTTTGCTGGTTTCTATCATCCCTCTCTCTAGCTCCCGTAACCCCTTGCGGGGCATGGCGCGGGAGAACTTCTACACCCGATGCGAGACAACAAGTTTAAAGCGGATTCCTAACCACTGAGATTTATTCTGCAATCCCCATGACCTTTTTATTGTGATCTATGGTCAGCAGAGACAACCGTTTGTTACCGTCGGTGTGGTTCGAACCTGGGATCACCGGGTTATCACCTATTCCATCGACTTAATTTTTAATACGTTACTTTTTCGAAAGCAATTAAAATAAAGTTTTTTGTTCAAAATGTATACAAAATATGTACTAAAATCCACTGCGAGTGAAATTTGATACTGCTGTATAGTTCATCACATATTTTTTATCTAATTAGGGCATTTAAATTCGATTTCGAAACTAATTCTAAATGAATTTGATTGAATTGATTTGAATTTGAGCTTATTTGTGTGATTTCGGCTTAACATTGGAAACATATACTGCAGAAAATATGAGCTGAAAGGGTTAGCCTAGGGTAATGTGGATTTCAGGGTAACAGTACTTAAAGGTGAATAATTATTCGTGTTACACTTAATCAATAAAGAGAAAGTGAAACAGTAAAACATTCATAGCAGTTTCCAATAAGTTCTATTTGATTCACTTGGGAGCATTAAAAACATAAAGGACATAACAACTCAAGGTATTTACGCGATTAAATTATTTCAAGGCTAATTGTCAAACATGGAAGAGTTAATTACAAAACAAAATCTTGTAGAAACTGAATTAGATAGGCTTAGTAGAAATTTTAAGAAGGCAAACAAGGTTCAGAACTATATGAAGATGGATCTCACAAGGCTTTAAAATACCGGGTATTTGAAATACTCGGAGTTATGATGGATCGCTTGGATGAAATTCAATGCAATAAATTTTTCGTCGTTGCACAAGGAATAGTAGGAATTGTCAAGCAATCAGTGATCTTAATCTCCCGAGAATAAATTTACCAAGGTCCATGGGAGACTACAAATCATGGCCTTCATTCCATGATCTATTTATCTCGTTGACAGATAAAAACAAAGCCTTGACACCAGTACAGAAATTGCATCATTTAAAGAGTAGTCTAGGCGGAGATGCTGAACAACTTAATAAACACTTGCAAATTACTGATGGAAATTATGACTCGGCATGGAAATTATTGATGAAAAGATTTGAAAACAAACGGGTTTTATTAAACGTTCATCTCAAAACATTATTTTCACTACCAAATCAGATGTATGAATCAGCTAGTTCCTTGAAGGCATTAATGGACACAACCCGTGAATGTTTGGAAGCTGTAAAGAGATTAGGAATCGATATAGAAAGTTGGGATCCTGTAATAGTTTATAATCTTGCCCAAAAATTATGCATTGAAACACTATCGCAGTGGGGTCAGAAACGAATTTCATTACACAAGCAGCTGCTCAACGTTTGCGTTGTGAGAGTTAAGGGAGTAAATGGTAGTGGCGTTTTCAAAAAGAGTCGTTCACTTAATAATTTCCTCACGTATTAAACCAGAATTTAAGCTGAGTATTAAAGCTTTGGTTCTCTCAAAACTCACTGACATCTTACCTTCTCAAAAACCAACAAAGACGTTTTTTTTAATTTATATATGATGATGCCAAAGCTCAGGGGATGCCCTATGATGCTTAAGCACAGCCTTGGGAGGAAAGGAATTAAGGATGAGGGAAATGGGTTACGAGGTTGGGTGAAGGAGGTGTCGATGTACGCCCCGTTTGAAAGTTTCAGGCTGATAAGGCGAGGGAAAACAGAAGATGGTAAACTGTTCCACATTCGTGTTGTTCTGCTTAGAAAAGATTCCCGAAATTTGACGGTACGTCCAAATTTGACCTGGAGAGTATAGGAGTGGGAGCGATTTGTAGATCTTGTATCACTCGTTGCCATGTGTCTACAAGGAATCAGGCTAGCAATTTCGTTAGAACAACGGCCATGGAAATAACGATAGAAGAGTGAGAGACAGCCGACATTCCGTCGATGTTCCAGAGAGTCAAGGCCCTCAGAGATTGAGGGATCGCCAATAAGTTTAATAGCTTTACGCTGGACTTTGTCTAACGCGGACAGTGCGGTGAAACCGGCCCCAGCCCAAATATGGGAATTATATTCAAGTCTAGGCCTAATGTGGGACTTGTAGATCAGCACTTAGGCAGGTGGGGTGAAATATTTCTTACATCTCTGTAGAAAACCCAAACATTTCATCGCACTTTTAGCGATTGCAAATATATGATCAGCCAGCTAAGATTGCTGGATATCTCGACACCCAAAATATTTAGGGAGGGCGAAGATTACAGCAACGGCCAAAATGGCTTAGACGTCAACCAAACATTAATGTAGGGGACTTAGTGCTCCTTAAGGATGAAAACTTTCCCCCATTCCAATGGATACTTGCAAGAGTAGAAGCCACGCATCCAGGCTCAGATGGCCTAGTACGAGTTGTGACTCTGAAATGCAAGAACACAAATTTTAAGCGCCCTACTGTCAAAATTTGCCCACTACCGAAAGATGAAGAGGACTCAGTCAGAAACCAGAGGAACAATAACTCACATGTCGACTAGAAATTTGTTGAACTGCTTAATCAAGTTGCACTTGTACATATCCTCTAACGTATAATAAATCTTTCCTTTATGCCACTTTCTCACATTCCCGAGGAAAAACTATATCATATAGCATCCCGTCAGAAGGAAATGTCTGACCAACCAGTTAAGGAAAAGTTGTTGACATCCGATGGATATCAAGGCAGGGTGAATGTTGGAGTTTATGACCTGATAATTTAAATGCATTACCATTAGTATCTGGCATCACGGAACGAACTCAGCAGCATTATCAAAATCTGCAGTTATCAATCATTATCAGCAAATTTCGAGCATCGAGAGAAGAAACCGGTAAATAGGTCGACACTTCAGCTTAGCTAGTCAAAACAGTGTGACGCGACTTTATCACAGAATTCTGCAGTTTTTATTAATTACAAATAGTTTGCAATTCAATTAATTAAATTAACTATGTAGTACACACTATAGTGAATTATACTATTATAATAATTAATTAGTGCGTTTGTGAGAAATATATGTCTTTCCCCATTTCATATAGAGTAGGTTCACCGATTGGTACTATATCAAAAAAAATTGTGATGAAACCTAACTTCGTAACGCGTGGACCGATTTGGATAATAAATAATTTTTTTTATGTATATATGGCTCATCGTTATAAAGCGTAAAAATCCCACAAGAACTAGCTACCCTAAAAATCACACAAACATTAAAAAGGCACAGTAATAAGGATCAAAAAGAACATAACAAAAAATTACTCAATAGACTACGTTACTGTAAATAGGTTAAATAAAAAGAACTCTACAACTTGAAGGCAAAAACCTGTAAAAAATAAAATACATAAAATTTTGAAATGCCTCCAAGCGAGTGCCAGCTTTAAGAAAAGTTCCGAAAAATTTTGGAAAAAATCCGAAACAAAATCTAGAGCTAAACTTAAAACGGACGAACAAAATGAACTGAAACCGAACAATCAAACTAGAACATGATTGTCTGAGTGTTTCCAGGGGGTATATGCCCAACCATTGCTCCCCAGCAAATGCCCTCTCCGTAGAGCCGTTCGCCACTTTTCTAGTCCTCCGGGAGCACTCATCCAAACATGTTCTAAACGAAAAATGCGAACCGACTAGAGTCCCGCGGGACCAGTCTACAGGGTCATTGACGTCTGCAAACTGCTCCCATCATCCTCCCAATTCTACGATTCCAAAGTGAGACTTGTCCTTCCCGCAGCACTTGCTGCAATACCAAAGCAAAGAGAAGCTTCGTGGGTAAACTGCTGCAAGTCTGCGGCCTGTTATTCCCAGTGAAAGATGAGTCTTCCGTTCCGCACCGACGATAAAGATTGCCAGGTGCAGTTGAATGTGTCGGCCTTCGTTGCCATGTACTCTAGACGTAATCGCCTCTTCAATCTGGCAATGAAGTGGTTCTTTAATGCATGTGTGTGAAACTGTGGATTAGTTGCCCAGGCTCGATCCGCATGCAGTACAGATGGTTACATGTCTGTGGCTCCAAGTAAAACCGACGTACGTTCTTGAAATGCTGAATGTCGGGCAGATATGCTGGCACATATCGCGAACAGAATTATTAATGTCGCACAAGGTCGGCCATGTGAAGTATCTGTGGAACAGGGTTTCTTTACCACCACAAACCGTGCAGGCTCTTTGAATTCGCTGATCGATATGTGACAGCTTGTTTGGATGTACGAGGCTGTGATGGAGCAGTTTGAATGCCACATCAGAGTCTCTGTAATTGGACGGATAACTATAGATGACAAAGATAAGTTCATTGTCCTGGATGAATGCAGGAAGCTCGCATGCTCCAATAAGTATCCGGTTTTGCGAGTATAGACCAACTTATGCAAAAAGCACAAAATCCTTATATTGAGGTAAGTATCAATAGAGCAACCCACACAGTCATTAAACGCTACACGCATTTTAGAAAAACAAAAAGGCATCAAGTGATGAAAAAATAACACAAGAATAAGTATAAATTGGTAGAAGCAGAACTCTAACAAGTTTAAGTCGTATATAAATTGACAAGCAGCTTCCGAAAAGTAAAAGTATCGTATATCTTATTCAAATTTGAGCTAATCTGGTCACAGCATGACGTTGACTTATTCAGTACCACGCCAAGACTTTTGACCTTGTCTCTAAACTCCAAAACTGTCGAACCCAAGATATATAGAGCTGAACATAATCAGCATAGATGTGAACTTTTGAGTCAAAGACTACGTCCACAATATCATTAATATAAACAGTGAAGAGTGGAGGGCCTAATACTGATCTTTGCGGTAATCCCCTATAGATGTATGTGGAAGCCGAAAGCCGTTCTGCTATCTCGACTTGCTGGATCCTAGTAGCAAGATAGTTCCGCAAAAGCTTTAACGCCGATGAAGAAAAATCACTGTTTATCCAATTTTTTAAGCAGAAGTGAATGGTTAACATAGTCAAAAGCTTTAGAGAAATCGAGGAGTGCAATCACACATATTTGATCCGTATCGAGATTTGCTCTAATATCCGTTGTTACTTTTAAAAGAACAGTCTGACAACTGTGTCGACTACGAAAACCTGATTGCCACTTAGTAATAATATTTCTTTCCTCAAAATAAGTCATCATTTGGATAGACATGATCCATTGCAAGAAAACAAGGAGGATGAGGTTTCAAAATACTCTGCAGACCGCCGCGTTAATAGTTGGTTTGTTGTGATATATTCGTTAAAATCATCAGGTTTTAAAGTAATATAACATTTTGGCGTGGAGTTAATTCCCAGATTACATATATTTTTTCAGAGATCTTAAGCGCGCAAACTAGGATCCAGCTTGACCTTATAAAACTCTCGCTTTGCTTCCCTTATCCTTAAAGTTACTAAATTTCTGATTTTTTTTTAAATTACAATAGCTTTTTTGACTCTTTAGTTGTTTATATTCCTGGTAGAGAAATTCCTTTTCACTAATCAATGATTTAATTTCACTTGTAAGCCATTGATTCGTTTGTACCTTAATTGCGGCTCTACGTAAAGGAGCAAATTAATCATTTAATTCCTGAATGAAACCATTAAACATTATGTTGAGAGTTGAAGGAGGTGCGGCACCTATCTTCGTAAGGCGTAGACCGATTTTGATTCTGTTGTAGAGAAAACGCTTTCTGATTGGTAAATGAAAAAAATTTTGTACCTAGGGCAACTACCAGGCCCGTAGAGACAAAATTCGGGCCCCCCGCAAAAGGAATTTCGGCCCCGGGACTAAGCGTTGAAGGGCCCATATACAATCGAATGAGTGACTTTCAATTTAAAATCTGTCTAGTATATTACACTTTGTCAATCGTGAAATATTTTTTTATATATATAATTAAAATGGAAAAATTTTTCTGTTGATGACTTAGACTTTACCCCCTTCGCCCCCCCCCCCTCTCGGCGGCCGTGGCAACTACAATGATTGACGCACAAACAAAACAGCTACGCACCTACAATCGATGATACTAAATGATGTAAACAACAAAATTTCAAAATGTTGAAAAAAACTATTTAATTTTTAATATCTTATTGTCTTTATATACGACTCGAAGAATGCTGCTCGTACGAACAAAGCAATTTTAAAAGTTGCAGAGGTAGTGCACTCTAAAGAATGGAAACATACCCGCACCTTAGAAAATCCTTACTATGTCCTTAGTGCGCCACCGTACTGTATGCATCAAGAGAGAATTATCGTAGTCAGAGAATCATCGTAGTCACTCTAGGTGCAAAACTGTTATCATTAATCAATCAGGAAACGTATTCTATATAATAGAATCAAAATCATCAAAATTGGTCCATGCCTTATGAAGCTAGGTGCCACCCCTATTCCAACTCTAACCGCAAACCACAATTTTCGACAGAATACAAATATATACTCTATGCATTCAGAATCATCTAAATCAGTCCATGCGTTACAAAGTTAAGCTACTCCCCCCCCCCCCCCCAAACCCGTCGACAACATTTTTCGATATAATAACAATGGGAATGCGGTGTACTATGTGGATTGAGTACAACACAAATTAGCCGTCTCGATAATGGTCCTCAATCAATTTTGGTCTGGTCTTAATTATTCCTTACATCTTCAGGTCCATCATCGGGGTATGATTACCTAAAGAACTGAAAGGGGCTCGAGAGGTTAGAACTCCCGACGACTTTAAAAGTTTGCCTATGGCTTGACAAAATTGTAAGTATTTTAAAATAATTTTAATTTAAAAGAATTAAGTTTTTTTATTTTTATTTAAATACAATTATATTTTTCTTTAGCGTAATTAACCAAAGACTGAACTAATACTGAATCTCCGGAAAAATTTTCTCGCTTTATATACACGAATTATTCAAACAAAATTGTTCCGACTTACTAGGTCAGTGTGAAGTTGTTAGGATGAATGATGCCTGTTATTTATTGATTAAAGAGGGCGTAGTCCCTTTATTTGTAGAGCTTTCAAAATCCTAGAGCTTCCTTGTATCTAGAAGTAGGGTTAGATACATTTTATTTTATATAATAAAAAAAGACATTTTATTTTAATGTTTTAAAACTTTTTTATTTTCAATTTATTTTTTATGCTACCAGTTCGGTTGTTCTGGCTAGACTGAATAATCTATTTACAATTTTTTTATCCAACTTTACAATTAATACATAAATAGGTTGTTTATAATTTTCATTGTATAGAGTACAGTATTTTATTATCAATGATTGAATGATTATTATATTTTTTAAAGTGTTTGTGTTTCACACTATTTAAAATTTATCGAAGATTACAGGTTGACCAAAATATATTTGACAGTGATTTTATTTGTACAGTCTGATTGAACATAATCAAAGTGGATTTATTTAAAATATTTTATTGAAATATTATAATCAAACTGATGAAATTTTAATTAAAAATTAATAATTAAATTTCTAGCTACCGCTACAGTTAGCATTTACAAATCTAAATGTACGAACGTAACCAAAAATAATTAAACGTTACAATTGTTACAGTTGTTTTGGCACTACAATGGTGCTGTAACCACAGCGTATAAAAGAAAAAATAATCACCCAAATAGGTGTGTGCATTAAAAAATTGTGTAGCCCACAACATACATTTTTATAGTTGTCCCAGTGGGGCAAAATATTCTTCACATCAGAAGAAGAATCGAAGTTAGCCTACTCCTTCCCTACAACAAACCTAGTTCAAAATTAATCCTCATATTAGCAATGGGGAATTATACTCTACATAACATAAAAAAAATCTTCCAAATCTAAATCGCGTTAAGAAGTTGACATGCAACCCCTACCCCACTACAACCCCACCGTTTAAAATAGTGTCGCGGTACCAATGGGTAACATACTCTATACATCAGAAAAAGAACTCTGTCCAACTCTGTCCACGTGTTACCAAGTTAGACTACCCCTGCTTCTCCCCCCCCCCCCCTCTAGGAACATAATTTTTCGTTATAAGCGTTGGGGGATCATACTCAATAGAACGAAAAAATATTTATTGAAATTGGTCCACGCATTACAATGTTAGGTTTCACCCCCACACACACTCCACCCCCCCCCCCCCACCAATTTTTTTTGGTATGGTATCAATGGAGGAACATACTCTACCACGCTCTGTCTGCCAACCCAGCCCAAATTTTTTCAAGGATCAGGTACTTGGGGGAGAACTTGAATTCCAAGATATATTAGAACCTGCACCTAGATACAAGAGTGGAGAAAGCGCGGAAGTCCTTTTGGGCATGCCGTAGTGACGAAAATACGGGAGAGGCTGGCTGCAATACGCCTTAAATAGCGACTTGGAAGGAGATTGTTGTAATGCATCCAAAGTTGCGGTGGACATTTTGAACGGCTTTTGTTACTTATCAAGATTAATAATTGTAATTACTTTTAATGGTAGGTTCTAGTCGAGCGGCCTAAAAATTATCTGAAGTTTATGAATTTTTTTCGTAAATAATGTATATTTCGACTCTTTCAGCTTTTAGTACATTTACTTAAGTTCAGAAAAAAATATTTTGTAATTCTTTAAATTGTAAAATTTGCGAGATATCCATGCGTTTCTGGTGCCGTGTGGCGCTTGCAATGCGCTGCGCAGTGCAGGATTCCACCTTCCTCTTTTATCTTGTAACGAAGTTACCAAAACCCAGGGTCGCCAGACTTTCCACAGATAATATCGCCAGATGGACACTAAAAAGTCGCCAAAATCGCCAATCTATAAATGTTCTGTAGCCATGATTATAGCCAAAATATCAAAGTGGAAATCAAGATGGCAAATACGTGTAAACACGAAAGTACACGTAAGTGCAAATAGTTACTTCCTTTAGCTTATCGCGATAATACTGCAATGAAATGTTGTTTTATTGGGTATGCAATATACTGTGTTAAGGTACGAGTAATTTCTTTAATTACACACCTTAAGTTTCGTTGGATTTTAGTAAAAACATCGTTACCAGCATGTTGCTTAAGCCACTAATAATATTTTTGAACTCGTTTGTACAAGCACAATTTCATTTGATTCTCATTTCACCCCAATGAAAATTAGAACCAAACATCAAAATGTAACACAGCTGTTATTCTGCCACCAATTCCTATCTTCGTGCCAAATATCAACTCCCTATATGAAAGAGTTTCAGAAAAAACCCCAAACAATTAAAGACTTCCAATAAAATATATTTCATTATATACCTATAGTTAAAGTGATTTTCAATTGTAGATAATAACGCTTTGAACAGTGAATCCAACGCTCGTTGCATCTTATTATCTTTTAGAAGTTCAATTATGTTTGAATCGTTTTGCAGTGATTGTACATTTACATACAATAGATCGAATTTTGACCCCAATATAGATGACTTATTGAGGATTTTTAATAAAAATCCTCAATAAGTCAAATTTTTATTTAAATTTTTATTTAAATTTGTTGGTTTTCCATCTGGTGTTCGGTTTTTTCGAAGGCGTCCAGCAGCTAAAGAAAAGCTAACCCTTTGGTGCTGCTGTTGACAAAGAGCCAAAAGAATTTAGCTTTTATTTATTAGAAACGCCAATCGCGTTAGGAAATATTTTAATATTTCTTACTTTGCTCGAGTTGAACGGTTGAGTTCGGAATTTTTATTAAATTTTTTTTTGAAAAATGTGCTCGGGTCATGTGTTTAGTTTGTACATTGTATACACGCGATTATTGAGGATGCTTAAAATTTTCTTCTGCAACTCGATCTCTGGATCAGGTTCGACAATTTTCGGTTGAGGAGCTGGAAGGTCAGCTGCGTCGCCTAACTCTGCCTTTTTTTGTAACTCACACCTTGTAACAATTGTAAAACCGTTAAGAAACGACTGTCAGCAAGTGCGTTTAATAAAGTTTGAATCGCGTCTGGATGACATTCTTTTAAAGGAGGAGCAACTGAGCTATTTGGAGGAATGATTGGCAAATCTGTCGGCAGTAATTTCTGCCTCTCTGCGCGCAATTTTATTTGAAAATCTTTCGATCATTTGATATTAGGCCCGAGTTAAAATTCCGACTGATCAGTTAACTGCAACTGAGTTTTCAGCCGAAGTCAACGCCAAAATCAAATTTGAAAATAAATTGTAGCTTCAGCTTCTGTCATTTTCAGAGCTATTTGCATGTATATTTTAAATGAAGTTAGCCGCAGTCGAGTTTTGTGACTACAACTTTGCACTTTTAGCAAAGTCTAAGTCCAGTCGGAGTCGACTGATAAGTCGTTAAATTGTAACAATCAGTTCGCATGAAATTCCCATTTGAGCAAAGTTGCAGTTGACGGGTCCGTTTGAATTGTATGTCGGGCCTCAAGTTAATGACAACTGTCATATTTCGGTGCTCCGCTGGTTGCCCATAAAGTATGTTTTTGTGATACTTCGATGCTCTTCGTTTTGGGCGGTGACAAGTACTGCATAAAAACATCCATGTCACGAAATATTTGCGCTAACTTTCCCGATTGTTACCCCTCATTTGGGAAAAGCAAATCAACCTTTAAATATAACCTTTTCATATTCGGCATATTCTCTATAAAAGGTAAAAAAAGGTAATGAATCTATACATATTCAAAAGTCCAATTACGTGTGCTCCTGGTTAATGACAATTAGCTCACAATCATTGTAATCAGGAGGTACGTGAGCATGATACTGCTGCTGAAGCTGTTCTAAATTAGCTTTAGTTGCCTTTAGAGTTTCTTTCTTTAGCTTTTCACCTATTCCGGACTGTTATTTTGTACCCTTTAAACAAAGTTCCATTGAGGGCTTGAGCTGCCTTATTAGCAATCGCTTCTGTTTAAAATTGTACAAATCCGAAATATTTTTGCTCCAAATAGCCAAGAATTGTTCCGCATCTATTACAGATACTTTCGAGTTCTTCTCTGGTACATGTTTGTAGGTTTCCCAAAAGTATACAACTTTTTGCTAAAGTAGGATCTCTTACTTTTAATAAACCGTTTTCCATTATTTCTCCTAAAATTTATTAAAAATCACAGAATAAAACTGCGAAAAAGTCGGCAAATAACTCATTAGACCTGCCGTAGAATTTTCTGTCACTTGCAGTTGCGGCAACTTTTACTCAAATTAGCTAAATTTTTGAGAAAATTCTGCTAAATTTATGTATGCTACATTTGTAAAATTTAGAAATTATTTTTTTAAAGGTAAATAATCTGTCAATTTTTCTTTCAAGAAAAATCGCCATAAAAACGCCCGAAGTAGATGAAAAATCGCCAAAAAAATCGCCAATTTGGCGAAAAATCGCCACATCTGGCGACCCTGCCAAAACCTGACAACAGCACCGGAGGAGAAAAAGGTTTTTGAGCCCGCTAGACCGACACTCTTAACCGGAAAGTCCCCGGTTATCACTTTGGTATTGATGCATTCTTCGCCAGCGTGTTTCCTGGCCCGTTTATGTGAGTGATTGTTTCTCAGAGCATAGATAATTTAGGCCTTGTATTCTCAGTACAAAATCATTCTGTCCCTGTCTCTCTCCCTACAGGAAGAATAGCCGTCACCGCCGCACGAAGATTTCGCCCGGAAGCAAGGCATTACAGCTAGTCAGCTGTTCCTGAACCATAGAGCAATCCTTTCTCTTTCTTGTGAAACTGATTTTGACTTCTATATTCAAGGAACAGTATTTTTTTTGTTTTTTTGTTTTTTTTGTTTATACGATGTGGCCAAATCCTAGGGGACAACCCTTTTGATGCGTTAGCATGGTTTTGGCCGGAAGGGAATTAGGGTAAGGGAAGTGAGGAAACTTGAGTCTTGTTTGCATTGCTGCGAGCTAGACAACAGCCCAGAGACAGAGTGGATTATTTTTAATTTCTTAATAAAAGCTCACGGTCATCTGGTCTCGAACCCGGGACCCATGGCATGTTGGTCTTGCCGCTCAACGCATTGATCCAACTCCGTCTCCAAACAAACAATATGTTCAAACAGAACATATAAAAGATTTGTTAAACCTGCTGAGCAAGCAATACGGCGCGTGTACATTTGTGCGAATTTCGTCAAACCGTTTTAGAGGGTTATTCTAGACACTATAAGGATTTAAAATATGTAAAAAGAAAATTAATTTTTTCCAACTGCTCGACTACCCTTAAATTCAATAAAAAGTATTTAAGAATTAATTTGAAATTAATTTCTTTAATTAGTTGATTTTTGTAATACTCTCCGATAGGATTTATACGTATAAATTTTTATATATTTTCTCTACGTAGACATGTTGCACCTTTTTGGAAAGGTAATAAGATGGCCAATCTAATAAAAATAAAAAAGGGGTGTACTAATTGCATGAATTTCAGAGAAAATTTGGAAAAATTATGAACTTTAGGTAATCGTAAAAAATTTTTTTTCACTTTTGGAAGTGACTGTACCTGCAATGATAGGAGTTAGTTTAACATTGTTGACAATTTTGGAAAGGCCATTGAGATAGTAGTTTTTTTAGCGTTTGTAAAAATAAAAGAGTATGAATCACCCTGTAACTCCCAAACAGTTGAGATTGCCCCCCCCTGCCGCACAATTTTTTGTTTGTCTAGTAGAGGTCTATCACCCCACTCATTTTGGCACGTCAGATCTGAAACACCCTGTATGTACATATATCTCACCGACGGCATTTGGTCGCGAGCTCGCTTACTAAAAGAAGCCTATTACTTTTTGTAGGATTAGTAGACTATGTTCTTAACCACCCTTTCTTCGTTGTATTACGGCGCGATTAGTCTTTCCCGACAGTAGTGTTTGTATTGTGCTACTACTGAAAATGTATCTGAACCCATCTGAAACGTCTAATCTAACATAACATTTACCCAAAATCGCAAAATCATGCAGCTACTTAAACTTGACAAGTCAATAAGCATCAATCAATATTATTCTTAAAAACAGTAAGCAGTAGTCGACTGGTTTCTAATGTTTTGCGAAAGTTGAAATAGTACTTCAAATTTACTGCGTATGAAACTGTAAATATTCTTTAAGATTAATATTGATTTCTTATGTGTAATTTTTTTCCGTAAACAAACAACGGCACAACAAAGTAACTTGGGTACTTCCCGTGGACGTCAGCTTGGTAAAGCAATAGTTCTCTCTTTATGCATAAATTAGAAAAGGAACGCAACTAATGAAAACAAACAATTCCTGGGAAGTGACGTTAGGAATGACTCTCTGAGTCCAATAGGACAATTGCCTCCGAATAAATCTTAAAACATTTAACGGTTTCATTGAAACTTTCCGGTTTGTTGCGTAGTTTATTAAAAAATATTAAAATTACTCTACGCAGCTTTTCAAGTTCTTACATATGTTAAGCATACCTAGCAACACAGGAATTGTGTTTACACTGGTGGTGATTAAAGTCTTAAAGTTGCATAGTCATTTCGTTGGGTGATGATGTTAATTGGTATCAAAAAGGTTAAGATATTCTAGTTGCCTGGAGAAAATCATTAGCTTCTTTTGGAAAAAAAAATTTGCGGTTTTATCTCGCAATTTTAAAGTGACGTCGGAAATTTATTGTTGAAAGTATTTAAAAATACCAAACCAATGATAATTGTTTTGTACAAAAATCTTATAGGTAATTTGTGTAATTGGGATACATAGAGGTCAGCAGGTTTTCCGTCTTTGTAAATTAGTTTGTTAAACAATTTCATTCTGTAGCATTAAAATAACCGAAATTATATTGATCATCATTCCTGTATGTTAAAAATTCATGACTTATACTCGTATAAAACATTAGCATCTCACAATCCTTACAGACAAACATTGTGGGGCTAATTAGTGATGGGAACCTAACTTTTAACAAAGAAAAAATTTGTCAATAGGTTGGGTGGGGAGGGGTAGTCTAACTTCGTGACGTGTGGCCCGATTCAGTTGATTCTTTTTTTGTTGGATAGGGTATGTCCTTCGATTGGTACCATGTCAAAAAATATTATGATGGGGGTGGGGGTGAGGAGTGAAACCGAATTTTGTAGTGCGTGACCGATTTGGATATTTCCTTTTAAACTGTACAGAGTATAATACCCCATTGCTAACAATGAAAAAAATGCCCCTAGGGTGAGGTGGGGAGAGGGAGGGGTGTTCTAACTTTGCAATGCGGAAATTTGGATGATTCTTTTTCTGATTTATAGAGTATGTCTCTTCATTGGTACCGCGACACAATTTTAAATGGTGCGGTTGCTGTAGGGGAGGGGACGGGTGTCCATTTTTTAACGCGTGGACCGATTTGGAGGATTCTTTTTTTGCTGTGTAGAATATGTTGTCCCATGGTGAGGTGGTGTGCAAAGGTGGCGTTACCCGATTTCTTAATGCGTAGTATTTAGAGTGACTACAATAATTCTACCTAGCTGTATAGAGTACGGTGACGCACTAGGTGAATTGTAAATATTTTGTATCTAACGCGAGGGTATGAAAGGGTTACCGTGACTAATTTCGTAATATGTTGCCGAATTTGGATAATTTTGTCTTTCCTTAAAGTGCAATACCTCTGCATCTTTTGAAAATGCTTTCTTCGTACGAGCAGAATTATTCGAGTCGTATATTGAAGAAACTAAAAAGTGAAAAATAAAATAGTTTTTTAAAAAGAAAAAAGCGTTTAAAACGATGAAATAATTTTTAATTTCACATCTCTATATATATTTTGATGTCGGTGCAAATTAAACAAACAAAACTACTACCCAGACTAAAACAACCACAAAACTACCTAAACATTTAAGCGGGTTTAATTGTTGGTACACCTTGCGCCATTTTTGCGTTTGTCGATCGGTTGTTTTGTTTTCGTAAAGCCCTATCGATTGTTTATTTACATTGTTTTTTCGCTCGTAATCGGTTCCTGGGCTTTGGTGTTTTTTGCTTATTGCTGCTGCTTGGTAACCTTGACCTTTTATTTCTTTTATTTATTCTGTGCGTTTTTATTCTGTGCATTAGTTATTCTGTTAATTTCTGTAAAATTTTTTATTTTAACTTTGTGCATGCGTTGTGTTGTCTCGTATATTTCTGTATTTTGTCTACGCAGCCTTATTATTTTATTTACCCTTGTTGTTTCTGGTTCGTTTCACTTTAATTTTTATATTTTCTGCTTTTTTTGTTTACACTTTTGCTCGTTCTTCTATTTCCACTTAATTTCCTAATTTACTTTTTTTTCTTCCTTAACTTTTATTTATTCTTTTAGTTTTATTATTCTATTTCGTCTGTTACCTTGTCTTTTTATTTGTTCCCTCTCCCTCTTTACCTATGGCAACGTGTAGGGCCTGCTCCTCGGTAATCTCCAAGGATGAAATCATTTGCGATGATGTCTGTGGTGGTTCGTTTGATGCTGCATGTTTGAAACGCCTCTCAAGATCGTCTGCGACGGCACATACTACATGCAATGAGTGCCTTGTTTTAAGCCCTGTCATGTCCTTCGACTTATGAAGGTTATTGCAGACTCGCTTTCTGCTGAGCAGTCTTATACTTTTTGTCAACTAGTTTCGATGACCTTCGGTCGACGCTTTCTGGTGTGGATGGGTCTCCACCTACACTGGCGACCAACTGCGAGCCGGTGATGCCGATTTTTGATGATCTCCGCCGTCACGTTTTACATATAAGAGGGAACCCTGGTTTAATGCTGTTAATAAGTACACCGATCTACGTGGTACCATTTCCTCAGCTGTCTCGTGCTGCTGTCGAGACTAATTTATCTGATGTTTCTGGTGCCTACGTCTTGTCTACTGACATTGTCCCCCGGCATGATGGCCCTAGGCGATAGTCTGGGTCACGTTGTAGACGCCGGCGTCCTAAGGTTCACGATGGCTCCGTTGGCACATCACTTGTCGGTGAACCTCCTCTTATGGCTGATGTTCATGCTGCTGGGCCTCCCACGAATATGTCTGCCGAAAGACGCACACAGCTACCTCTTCTACTCCCCAATCCCCCCTGAATCGGGCCCAGCTGTGAACATATCTCCCTGCGCTCCTCAGTATAATCCTCACTCATCCCAACACATATATCTGTTTAGATATATTAATGTATCGCGAAGATTTCGTAATCACCAAAGTTCTTCTTTGTTTCCCGACTTGATCCAAAGACTTCTGCTGATGACGTTATTGGCTGTATGAGGGAGCGGAGTGGAGTTTAAGACTCTTCACTCCTCTGTTGTCAACTGCTAGGATCTCGTCATTCTCGGGGACTCATGTTGTCTTTTAAGTTGACGTCCTCCTCAGATATTTTCGAGATAATGTCTGCTCCCAATTTCTGGCCCGAGGATATCATCGCACACATCTGGTGGGGCTTTCTCATTACAACCAGATATAGCTAAGGCAGCAACAAAGAGATTTTAGGTCTACTACTACTATGAACTAAAGCTTGACTGGGTAGATTAAATTTGAACCTGGATTAAGCCACAAAAGTTCATCTTATTCGAAGTGACTAATGGATGTTGTTAGTCCTTGATTCACTTCTAATAATAATAAATAATAATAATCATCGCACACGAGTTTGTGCCCTGTCGTAAATTCATAGGTGGCACTCACAATAGAGTCAACTAAGTACGCTTTCCGTTTACTATCAAAATGTAAGGGGACTAAGAACCAGTGATGGTAACTCGGAATTTTTTATTACTGTACCGCAATAACCAAAATTACTGTTTCAATGAAAAAATTACTGTTTTTCAAGACGCTGCCAATAACTACAATAGTTTGAAAAAACAAACATTTTTCAACCATAGTGTGTATGCAGAAAATACTGAAACTTTGAGACGCTTATTCTTGAATACGATGCAATTTAAGTAGTATTGCATTCTTTATTACCATTATTTTAATTTTGAATGAAAAAGTTGAATTGGTTTAATAACATAACTTGTATTTCAGGATATTCATTATAATCAATAAGAACCATCACAATTTTAATAATACATATTGCACAAGGTTCATGCACATTAATTCATGACAGTAAATAAATCTATAATACTTCAAAGAAACTCTTATAATTTTAATTAAAATATTATTCAACCTAAACAAAACAAAACCATTACATCTTTTAGATTTTCTAGTTAATGTTGTTTCTATTCATATTTCTTTTAATTCATCACAGCATTTTACTCCAATCTATGTACGTATCCTATTAATTATATTAATTACTATTACTTAAGATTCTTGTGATCGTACATATATTGATTGAATAAATTTAAATGTTTATTTTTTATTTCTATTTCATAACAGTTCGTATTTTTAAATAAAGTTTTTGTGTGTAAAATTCCATGTAGACTGCTTGTGCTAAACTTGTTTCTTAACTTTGTCTTGTTTAAATTAACAGTGGAAAAAATACGTTCTACTGCTGCCGAACTATGAGGTAGACAGAATAAGTACGAAAGCAGTTTCTTTAAATTAGGAAACATTAATGAATTCTCTCCTTTTCTCATTTGACAAACATTTCTCCAGAAATCTAATATCGGTAAATTATTATCAATTTCTTTTAATTCTCTAACTAAACGATATTCTAAATCTAGAGAATTAAAATTATCATATTCGTATGCGTTTCGAAAATAAGTTGCCAACGGAATTATTGATGAATTTTTGTGAAAATTCTTCGGATCTAAAATGTCGAAAAATTTAAGAGATTCCATGGAATCAAAAGGAAACCGGTTTTTAATTTGTAACGCACTTTCCATGTAAAACTTCAAACAATGACTTTTGAATTCTAAAACTTTTTCAGAATTTACACTGCTTCCAAGTTCTATAAGAGACGCTGTTACCTTTCCACCTAAGTATATTTCTGTTACCGGAAGATGAAAAGCAGGATTTTCAAAATCTACACTTTCCAGTGTGTTCTTTTGTAAATTCGAAGGATGAACGAAGTTCCTCAGAATGGTGCAATACATAGCTAAAATTCTTTTATATACTACATGTATTTTTACTTCCTCGCTTTGCATTTCTAAATTTGCCGTAGTAAAAAGTGGAAGAATATATTCTTAAAACTCTAAGTATAACTTCCTTACGGGACTTTCCAGCCAATCCGAAATCTGTTTAGCATGGCTTACTCGATTAATTTCAGCTTCGACTTTAAAAAACTTTCTAAGGGGTAGAAAATGTTTTAAGATACGTTTAATACATTGCTCAACTGAGAGCCATCGTGTTGCAGATGGATGAAGCATTTTATGTGGTTTCAAATCCCACAGTTCTTGAAAAGCCGTAAGCTCATGTGACCTTTTGGGGCTAAAATGTACGTAATTGTAAAGATTTCTCAAACCCATTTCTAAATCATCTGGCAAAACTGAGCATGCGTAGGATGCACAAAGATGGAAAGAGTGGCAAACGTATTTAAAGCCAAACAGCGATGGAATCTTGTTTTTAAGGCGAGACCAAACCGAATTGTTCTTTCCCATCATATTATTGGCTCCATCCGCTGCGTAACCTATTAAAAGGCTTTCGTAAGGGATTAAATTATCCTCGAAAAAATTTGAAATTGTATTAAATAGTGCTTGGGCAGTAGCGTCATTTATTTCAATTAATGCCAAAAATACATCTTCTACCCTAAATTTGTCCGAATCAAAAACACGAGCAACTAAGGCCAATTGCTTAAGACTTCCCACATCAGTAGATTCATCTGCCATAATTGAAAACTGGTTTGACCTTAATCGTGCAACAATATCTGCTTCTTTTTCTTTCCCTAAAACACTTTTAACTAACATTGTAGTTTTTTTTCTACTTAAGGTTATGTCATTAACAATATGACTATCCTTTGCAATCCTCTTTGTGAGCTCACATAAGTGCGGTGCTACATTAAAAGGCAAATTGTGTTCAACAATGAAACTTGAAATTAATATTTCCACTTTTTTTGAACTATTAGCAAGATCAGAAGATTTTTGCAACAAACTACTTTTTATATGGTTTCTTATTTCGGTAATAAGTTTCTCCCACGAAGTACAATATTTCTGCTTACGACGATTTTTGTTGGTTCCCATTTTATCGAATTCACGATGTCTTATAGAAATTTTCCTGACTTGCCAGTTACTCCTTACAAACACAAGGTCACAACTTTCTGAAAACACTAAATTACATCATAATTTATACTTCTTTATAAACGGATATGTTTCTCACCTTTTAATTCAATTTTTATTTAGATCACTTTTGAACTTTGTCTCAAAACCCTATATACTGATTAATGATTGGGCGATACAGCGAATGAGTTATGACAGAAGACCGTGTGGTGGTATGGTAGCGGTAGTCGTGACGTGATAGTGCTATTGCATCATCCACGTTAAGTGAGCTGCGGTTAATGCATTTTCAGCGTTGCCAACTTTTTATATAGATAGACAAATAAGGTGTGTACACTCTTGTGAACAATTTTCGGGGTTCTTAGTTAAAAATCAGGTGACATTTAGCAATTAGGTAAAATTACTGTAAGTTTGCGAAATTACTGCACGTTTGCATTAAATTACCGTCTTACTGTCAAATACAGTAATTACGGTACGGTTCCCATCACTGCTAAGAACAGCCAAGGCTTCTGTTGCCTGTTCCTACGACGTCATCGCTCTGACCGAAACCTGGCTTCATCACTGTTTTAATGATGCAGAAATTCTTGACGAGTCATATCAAATATTTCGTAGGGATAGGTACCCTGACTTCATGGCTCTTGGTGGCGGTGTGTTGGTTGCTTGCAAATCGGATTTTGATTGCAACTCTTAGCTCTTAGGATCTCTCTGGTAAAGATGAACATTTTCCTGCTCTGTTGTTATATTCCTCCAAACTTGACAAACTGTGTTGATTCAGACGGCCGAAGTCTTTTCGACATTTTAATTGTTAGCTTAAAATTTTAAGACTCCCATTTTCTTGACGCCATCTCTTCCTCTGGTTTACACCAAATGAGTGAGGTAAAGAACTATATGGAAAGACAGTTTGATCTTATCTTTTCTTCTGATTCGAGGAGCACTACAGTTGAATCAGTTTATCGTAACTTATCCCCTCTTAACAGTTTACACCCGCCCATTTTCATTTGATTCTGCTACCATGGTTCTAATGCGTATCCGTGTTTTATAGTAGGACTTACGATCTGTATAACTCATATGTACCAATCAAGCTGTCGAGGTCATCCTGCTGCTCTCCCCGTGGTATATTAGAGAACTTCGAAGCCTTAGGAATAAAAAAAAATTTACTATGAAAATCCTACTTACGTTGTAGAGACACGGTAGCTTACTGTGATTTCGTCGACTGTTATGACAGCTTTTTGGCGTTGTCTTAATAGTTATACGTGTTCGCAATAACTTGCATAGTATCCCTTTTACCTTTTTCAAATTTGTGAATATGAAAAAGAAAACTGATAATTACCATCTATAATGTGGTACAACGGGCCTTCTAGTTGCAACGCGTCCGATATTGCCGATAACTTTTCGTTGTTCTTCGAAAGCGCCTTTTCTTTTCACAATTTTACGCTTTCCCTGAAAGAGTTTGATCATATCAAGGAGCGTCCTGTTGCCTCCATTCCTTTGCCCAATATATCTCGTGATATTATCATGGATAGTATCAGGGAAATTAAAATGGAGTTTTCCTTTGGTCCTGATGGTGATTTGCGTTCGTGATGTCCTGCTCTAACGCATTACTCACTCCACTGGAACTCATCTTTAGCAAGTTTCTTCAGCCCGGTATATGTCTCACGCTATGGAAGAGTTTCTTTTTAATTCCTGTTGATAAAAAGGGGCATAAAGGTCTGTTATATATTCACAGCTTGTGGGGCCTTGTAAGGGGGTAATTTCGCCTAAGAAACATGGCTTCCTGCCGTAGATCGACGACAACTAACCTGCTTGAATGTACCTCCAACATAATCTCTGCCTTGCAACAGGGTCTTTAGACCGACTGCGTCTACACCGACTTCAGCAAGGCATTTGATAAACTGCCTCACTCTGTGATTATCATTAAACTAAGAAAGCTTGGTTTCACACCTTTGATGCTCGACTGGATCTTCTTGTACCTAAAAGATACACGTAACTAAAATACCTAAAAGATATTCGTAACACTTTATCTAGGGTCGTTAGGGCTTCTTCTGGTGTACCTCAGGGAAGCCATATTGGTCCACTGCTGTTTATTCTTGCCATTCACGACATTGTCTCTTGATTAAAAACTGCAAAGTCTTAATCTATGCAGACGAAATGAAGATTTTCTCTTGCGTTAGAAACAGTTATGATTAATTTACATATATATTTTTCTTTGGTTAAACCAATTCTCGAGTATGCATCTCAGGTTTGGTCACCTTGCTATGCTGTTCATTCTAGACGCATCGAGTAGGTAGAGCGGAACTTTGTTAGGTTCGCAATAAGAGACCTCCAGTGGAATGATCCATTAAGGCTTCCTCCTTATGAGGATCGCCTGGTCTTTATTCACCAGCTTTTGAACTCGAACATAGATTCTCGTGCCCTTGCAGCTAAGATTTCTTATAGACATACGATGTATAGCTCTAGCTTTTACTACATGTCGTTCACTCTCGGTCTAACTATGGTAAGAACGAGCCCATAAATCACATTTGTAGAGCCGTTTTTCGACCTAACCCTTACTAAAGATTCGCTGAAACGATCTCTGTTATGTGTGCACTCCTGATTGTTATGTTGTGCGTAGTCTAGTTTTGATTATTTATGTTTTTTGAATGTTGGTGTGGGAGCCTCATTCACCTCAATATATTCTTATATTCTGGTGAGGAGGTGAACTGATTCTAGGCTCCTACCTACTCAGAGAAGTGCGCCTTCTGAGTTAGAAGGGTTAATTCTTTGTATAAATAGCTCCTTCAACAAATTCCTAGGTGCGAATTGTCGTATTTCTCGTCCTGTGCGAAATTGCTCTTAATGCCTTTTCAACCATGTTCGCCTTCGGAGTCATTATTGAGAAATAAATCAGCCTGAACAATTAAGTGAAACTTATATTAAATTTTCCTTTATTATTTGCTCTTTTCACCATTTTGAGCACATCTCGAGAGTTTCCAAAGTGATTAGACAGGTCTACAAGATTCTGTTGTTGGGCACCTGGCAGGTATTTCTGAAATAATTTGCTACGTCCGAATTTTGAGATATTTCAGGTTATGTAATCGAAAAATGTTTTTTTAGCTGCACCCAGAAAAATTTGTTAAAAATAACTATTTTTGATGGTTGAGGGCTAATTTTACGAAAATAACAATTTCAGAGAGGAGAAATAGTTGAAATTGTTAAAATTAACGGAACCTAACTTTGTAACGCTTGGTCCGATTTCGATGGTTCTTTTTCTGTTGTATAGAGTGTGATCCTCCATTGCTAATAGGAGAATAATTTGGTCCTATGGTGGTTTTGGGGGAGGGGTAGGGGTAGTAACTTCGTAACGCGTGGACCGATTTCGATGATTCCTTTTCTGCTCGGTAGAGTATGTTCCTTGATTGATACCATGAGAAACATTTTTTAGTGGAATGGAGGTGGGGTAGGGGGTTAAACCTAAGTTTTTAACGCGTGGACCGATTTGGGTGGTTCTTTCTTCGTTGTATAGATTAGAAGACAGTTAAAAGTAAAAATAAAATAGTTCTTAAAAAAAAGTTGAACCGACTTCACAAGAAGCGCTAAAAAGCATTAAATAATTTTTAATTTTATATCTATTACGACATTTGAAGTCTGTGCAAATTAAACAAATAAAACAACTACAGAACCACAATTGAAAATAATACATAATACTACGTGAACGTTTCAGCTTACGGGATCATAAGAAATGACGATTAAATATTTTTTTTGTAGTTGTTTGGTTTGTTTGATTTGCACCGACTTCAAAATGTCGTCATAGATATAAAATTAAAAATTATTTTATGCTCTTTAGCGCTTTTTGTGAAGTCGGTTCAACTTTTTTTTAAAAAACTATTTTATTGGCTTCTGATGACTACAGGATTGAAGACTTTCAACATTTCCTGAAGTAATCTCCGAAGATTCACAATCAGCTAATAATTCATCAAGTTCTCCCTGAAGCTCTTCTTCGTCAGGTTCTTTGGATACTTCTAATTCTAATTCCTCAGCAAAATTATTCCTGCGAATGGGAAGGAAATCAAGTTCATCGTCTGATTCGATATCTGTATCTTCATTATTGTCCAAAAGTAATTCTTCCAGAATAGCCAAAATTTCATCATTCAAAATTACTGCACTGCTAATACCTGACATGCTTTACTATATCTGTAAAAATAAAACATGAAAACGATTAAAACGAATTCGAAATAACAAAGCAAATATCATAAGATATGAGCACACCAGCCCAACGGTACTTATCAGTCCAATTTTGTTTTTTGATAAAAACTAATCCAAGAATAATGATAATGCACCTGTAACTAATCAACACTGTCTTATGATCTACAAAAACACAATTAAATAAAAAAACACGACAGGAAACTATCAAAACCCACTTTAGTTTGAACTCACTATACTCAGATCAAATTAGTCATACGAAATGGCAAAGCTCTGTTAGACATAGTGTTATTTTTACCGTTTAGCCAAACGAAACATACACAGCAACGCAATAACTCTAGCCATAGAGGGTACTTTAAAGCCCTTAACACAATGAAGCACTTGATGCCAGCACCAGGATCGAAATGAAGTGCTTGTCAATTCAAAACCTATGAAACAAAATGGCACATCGCAGAATGGCAATTCTGATAACAGCATCAGGATTGATTCTCTCGTCGAAATCGAAAATAGTTTGAATTTTATGCTCGGTGCTGTCAGTTGTCAAATCAAAGTAAGCGGGATTTTTCAAAAATAAAATGAATTTGGAGGAAAAACTTGTAGAATTAATCAAAGATTACCCGTGCCGGGATCAGAATCGGTGCTGCATTGTGTTAAGGGCTTAAAGCAGTGATGTCCAAACCTATGCCCGCGGGCAAGTGAGCTTTTGAGCTTTTAAATTCGTATACAAACTTGTTTGGCTGTATTCGATTTCTTGTTTTTGCGTTTTTTAATTAATAAAGCATACAAAAGTTAAAAAAATCTTCATATTTAAGTAGTTTTGTAAGTGATTATATAATAACTTAAGATATACAACCTTTTGCAAATATTTTAAGGTTCTAAATTAAACAAGCAGTACGAAATGCTTCTAAAGCTTTTAAGCTTTCTTCACATTTAGTAGTGTAAGTTTGGCCATCACTGCTTTAAAGTCTCGTTGGGTTTTCAGTGCATGAATTATTTCAATATTTAATAAATTTGTGTTAAAATATCGTGATACTTGCACGTACCATCGGTCAACAAAGGGTTAAAGTATCCTAAGAAATTTAGGTATTTCCATTGTTTCAAACCTACTTATGAAGTATGCGTGATGGAGGTTTAGAGTACTCCTTTACTAGTTCCAAAACTCTTGTCATAACCAAAAAACTACACCCCGTGCAACAAAAAGAGCCGCACGTGGTTTGCTTTTTCATATCTTCCCGGCTCAATTCGTGCTAAATAGTCTCCAAGATGTCCAAATTGCTTTTAACGGTTGTTGATGTGCAATAGCACTCTTCTGCTAAAAATATTCACTATGTACAGTTGCATACATGCATAGGGTTCGAGACGTTATTAAGGCAAAGGGCGGTACTACAAAGTACTAATTGCAATTTTAAACTCAATTTTAAAACTTTTAAGTTTTGAAAATACATTTTTAAGTTTAAGAAAAATGAAGAGATATTGTTGGCTTACTGTATTTTTAATTTTTTATGAAATAACATTGCATTAAAAATTTGAACAAAATGAAGCATTTTTTGATTTCGAACGAAAAACTAAATTTTTTTTTTTGAAAACAAATAACATATTGCATAAAACGTACTTTTTTAATTGGGTTATATGTGAATAATGTAAAATACAGAAAAATTACATAATAAATTGTCGTTATTTAACTTTAAACTTGCGGCTCTTTTTGTTGCACGGGGTGTATTTAAAAAAGGGGAAATTGACTATTCAACAATAAAGAATTTACATTCTATACGGCTAACTAATGCAAGAAAATGGGGTTTTAAGCTTTTAAGTAATTGTGTAGTCAATTAGTTTTGCAGACATAGTTTTTATGGGAATCCTAAACCTAAAACGAATTTTGAATGGCACTTAATATCTTGAAGATTTAAGATATTTATTAAGAGATTACTTTTATAAATTTGTTTTTGTAATTAAGATTTATTTGATCTTCATAAAGGCCATATATGCACCAAGTGAAAAAACTAGTCCTCCAAAAGAAACATTTTTTGATCGCAACAACAACAAATTATAAAATTATAATTGAGGAAAAAAAAGTTATTCCCCAAATGTGCGAAAAAAAAGAAACTATTAACAACTAAAACTTTTAATCAATACTTGGAAATAAATAATAACACCAAAAAATATGATGGTAATAAAGTGCATATTAAGATAATTTAATTAGTATAATATTATATTTGTTTTAAGACGCTTGGATAGAATGTGGTAAAAAACTTTTAAAATATAACCAGGATGATTGGAGCGGTGGTCTGAACAAGTGGTTGGAATTATACAAATACAAGAAGAGAAATCTGGATTCACGACAAGATTTAAATCTTCATTTCATATTTGAAGACTGGTCTATTTTGAGACATTCTCTGGGGCACATTTTGGAATATATAATAAATATATTTTTTATACAAAATTCATGTTTAGTTTTTCTTTTCTTTTAGATTAATTAAGATTTTCGTTTAATGTATGGGGAAGTTTCGTTTTACGTTTTTCTAAGTTAGAGAATAAAATGAAAGATAAAAGATGTAAGGAACTGTTCGACTCTATTACAAAGGACACACCAGATGGTAGCAAATTATAAAAAGGAAAAGAATAAATTTAATTTGCTTGTTTTTTCCAGATTCACGAGATGTTAGTTTAGCATTAGTATTACATGCTATTCTACAACCTACTCAAAGAATTAAAATTAAGAGACCAGGATTAAAGATTGACTATTGGGGTCCTAGTATTGCCCCGTCTCAAGATAGTTTTTTAATGTATGTAGTCACAGAAAATCTAATATTTTCAACAATTGAGAAAAGAAATTACATGTATAAGGAAATGGGTTTAAATTGCCAGCCTTTTGTAATTGCTGTAGGTAAAACATTGCAAGAAGTTCATCAGTTTTATGTAGTTATTGATAACTTATTATACAAAGTAGAATGTTTCATTAAGGTCTTAGACATTTGCTTTAAATCATATACAACATTTAATTTTAAATATGCACTAGAAAGTGATCTAATTTGGGTATTTATAGAAAATTATTTTTACGTAATACGTAATAAATGAACTTAAAGATAACTTATTTTTTTGCCAAAAGTTTGTGTTTTTAAATGTATAAATGCTTTATATGTTCACAAACTTTTAAAGATATCTGTTCTCTAATAACCCATTTAATATTGACATATCAGGTTGTGAACAAACTTTACTTCAAAACGAATCATTTTTTTGTATAGATATAGAGTCATACCTATTGGAAATAACTGAAAGCGAACGAAATAGAAGTAAAAGAACTACTTATAAAAAAAATTATTTTTTAGTTTTATCTGATGAAATCTTAAGAATTTTTCAAATTCATTTGCTAATTGTTCATAAAACAATATATAGTTTGCTATGAATTTAAAATTGAATAGTTTGACGAACACGTTGATGGGTATGATGTTGGTTCACGTTTGGAAAAACCAAGAATAATAAATTTGGAGAAATTTTCCTCACTTCCAGAGCATATTCAAAACATAGCAAATGATAAAAGTGTAGTAAGATTTAAGCACCTTTTTTAATTAAAATGAATTATAATATGTACTGGTTAATAATGATAAAACAGTAATATTAAGAACAACAAATAAATACCTGTCACAAAATGAATTATAATACAAGTGATAAAACACGTATGTTAAAAATATAGTATAAAAAAACCGAAATCCAATTGTTTTAATTCAATCTAAATATCTGCTAATAATCACAGAAATCGAAGTCAAGATCGAAGCTAAAGCAGATAAAATATTGTATATAGAATTATTATTATTATTAGGTTTTCTGAGCTGAACTACTGACGGGGACGGACGTGCCGCCGTGTTATGTTCGCCAAAAAAAAAAAAATTTAATTCGGTTGCGAAAGCCAACGTCTAAGTTAAAATATTCAAAGTGCTAGTGCCATCTTCGCCGAAGAGAAGGGCTTTTATGCTTCATTGAATGCGTTTAACGGGTCTCCACTGCTGAGCATTTGACTGCCTTCGTTGAGATCAAAGTTCAGCACAGCAGGCATAACACTGTTGCTCGCTTTGTTTTCACAGAGGCGACTTTGCTTTGTGTATCCCGTTCGTCAGTCCTTGTGTTTGTGTACGTTCTCGTTTTGTTTATTTTGGGCAAATTAAGACTGGGACTATGCCAACATTTTTATTTAATTTTTGCAACAAAGGCTTGAAAGGTAACCATTTTTCGGTTTACTGCCACTTGATCGCGGAAAATCCGGCAGTTTTTGCACTCAGCGAAACCAAGGTTGTTTCCGATTCTGATATCAATCAGTATCACATTCCTGGTTAACACTTATTTCCGCTCTTCTCTCCTCAGAGCGGAATCGCGGTTTATATTAGAAATGATGTGCCATTCTCCCATCTCCCTCAATTCTCTTCTACTTATCCAGAATTTAATTATGTCTGGATTAGATTTAAACTCTATCGGCACATTATTCACTTCTGCTTTTTATACCGCAGCCACTTCCATCTCCAAAAGTCGCTACACTTTCGAACTCGGGGAGTACTTTCGAAAATCGACGTGTCCAAAGCTACTGGGCCTGATGGTTTCTCGCCCCCTTGTTTTAAAACGCTGCGCCTCTGCCTTGGCCAAAGCTCTACGCAAACTTTTTCACCTGTCATATTCAACAGGGATGTTTCCAAGCGTATGGAAACTTGCTCATGTCCAGCCGATACTTAAAAAAGTAGAGGAATGCGACTAACTACAGACCAATTGCACTAACCTCGATCATATCTAAAGTTTTTGAATCACTCATCAACTCTCAGTTGTTGAAATATCTAGAAAACGATTGCCAGTACGGTTTCCGCGCTACCCGCTCAACCGGTAACTTACTAACGGCTTTAACGGAGCGTTGGGATCATTGTCTCCATAATTTTAGTGAGTCTGAAATCGTCGCTCTTGATATTTCAAAAGCTTTTGATAGAGTCTGGCATGCTGCCCTTTTAGCCAAATTTCAAACATTTGGTCTGCACCCTTCCCTCGTCGAATGGATATAGAGTTTTTTGTCAGGCCGTTCAATCCGTGTAGTAATTGACGGAGTTACATCTGATTCCTACGAAATAAATGCCGGTGTACCGTCTTTAGCTTTGGAGTCGAATACAGAACCGTGAAGAGACGTTGCAGCAGTAATGTGCAGGCATAGAAAGCTTATTCCACGTTTGGCCAAGATTATATCAACGAGGTCACAATGGAAGTATATTTTTATTAATTCACTTCCAGATGGTGATCTGCAGCAAACAGTACGACTGGCTGGAACAACCCCAACGCTAAGGTCTGGGCTTCCGCTTTGGTTTATGAGGCAGCATAACAAGCCTCAAGAAGATCCGTCCGCCTAAGAGAGATAACAGAAATAGAAGGTACCTGGTTTCGGGTCAATGCATCGGAAAGACGGGGTCATTTTAAATGCTGGACGTGCAACAAAGAAGGCCACCTCCAAAGATTGCAGAAAAAGTAAAAAAAATCAAACTCTCCACAAGCTCGTAAAATGTCATCTGGATTCGGCTGTAAAAAATGCAGAGAAAGAGAGCGAGCAGAACAAACAAGTGATAGAACTAGAATAAGGATAAACTATGGTGTGCAGGAGTTGGCCAGTAGAATCGACGCCCCTGGTATCATCAACATTATAAAGAAATTAAAGCGAAACGAGAGCAGTTAAGTAATCAAAAGAGATCAAGAACAAAAATGTACGATTACAGTAAACGCAGCTGATTCCCGTCGTCTAAATGATGTCACGAAGAAAGATAGTTACCCACTACCTTAGATACCTTATCAGAATCTAAGTGGTTTTTAATGTTGGACTTAAAAAGTGACTACTGGCAACTCGAGATCGATTAAAATGACAAGGAAAAGACAAAATTTTTCTTTGGATTGTCGCAATTTACGTGAAAGTTTCGGTGAATCAACAATAGCCAAAAGTTCTTTTCTGGTAACACAATAATTTCTTTCTTGTTTTGATAGATCTCTACTATTGTATGCCACCCCTTTTTATTGTCCGTTTACTTTTTGTGACAGCACAGAACCAATCCCAACATTACTAGCATCGGCATCCACTGTAAATGTCTTTAGTGCTATAAGCTGTTTTCTGCTTTTCTTGTCTAAACAAATGCTTTATCCTTTTCCGTCAGCTTATGCAACTCCTTTGAAGTATCAGCAAAATTCTTCACAAAGCGTCTGAATTAAGTGCCTAGTCCAAGAAAACTCCCCAGCACGTAGTTATCTTTTTGAGTGGGCCATTTCTCCACTAACGCTATTTTCTCAGGATCGGTGCTAACTTCTACTTCTTCTATTAATGCCACATATCCAAGTTATTTGACCTGGTATGAAACGAGCGTACACTTTTAAGGACTAAATTTTAGTTTGGTAAACTTCAATTTCTGGAATACTTCTCGTAAATTTCCTAAGTGTTCTTCAAGAATTCTTCCAATTACAGTGATGTCATCCAAATATTCTATTGTTCTATTGTTCCCACTGTGCGACCTGATACTTCTATGGGTGGAGTGGATATACCCATTTTCTCTTAATGTTTTGGTTACTGAAATATGCAGCAAACTTAGCTGGACCGACCACATATTCAGTTTTAAGACATATTTTACTTCATGTGACTTTGCCCTAATCTCTGAGTCCCATATCAGAACTAGACTATTAGCGATCCATAATCTCAGAGAGCATTGAAGAAATACGAGTTGTCTTTCACTCCTTTATCGCTATTTTCATAATTATTGCTCTAGCAAAATTGGTAGCCTGATTACTTGTAGGAATGTCAACTCGCTTAAGACAAGAGCAGCAATTCGCTCTCACCACTGTAACTTAGCCATAACCTCGACATTATTTTTTAATGTAAATAAATTGAGCAACAATTTTACATTTATTTCGGCTGTTTAATTACTATTATGATTTTCAATATAATAAATAAAATAAAGGTTTTCTCAGAAAGCCGAATTGAATCCTTCGCACTGCTGTTTCCAGAATTATTTTGCATAATTATCTACACATTTCTGTTACGAGAATTATTATGCATAATTATCTCTCCGCATTTATTTTCTAACGAATTAATTGGAGACGGAGTTGGATCAATTCGTTGAGCCGCACGACCACCATGCCATGGGCCCCGGGTTTGAGACCAGATCTCCCCGTGAGCTTTTATTAAGAAATTAAAATAATCCATTTCGCTTCTGGGCTGTTGTCTAGCTCGCAGCAATGCAAAAACAAGACTTTCAAGTTTCCTCACTTCCCTTACCCTAATTCCTTTCCGGCCAAAACCATGCTAACGCATCAAAGGGTTGTCCCCTAGGATTTGGCCACATCGTATATGTATATAAAAAAAAAGAAAAAAAAAGAATTATATTGAAAAAAATTTAATGACGGTAGCGCACAGGTAACACGTGAGGCTTTAAACTCTTGACGTAAATATAGAGCAAAGTCAATGATTCTTTATCACTATCCTACTGTTATTTCCAAATTTAAAAAAAAACAAGAGAGAAAAAGTAAACTCATTAAGTTTTTAACTTGCAATTACATTTAAATTTTTCTCAATGAGCATGACCGATGTGCCAACTATAATTACTATTTGTTTGCGTAAAAGGTCGGTGGATTTGTTCGTTTAATATTCTTGTTTCTTAGAACTAAAACATGTAAAAGGGAGTCAAAGGCCATCGGTGGCGAACAAGTTTTATTATGATTGCTTTTAACAATTAGAAATTTACAATAGTTGAAAAACAATAATGCTATATACTGGTATGTCAGGAAAATATTTCGCCCACACAGTAAACTTTATATAATATTTAAGTTGATTATATAATATAAGAAATGTGCAATTTAAACATAGGAGGATATCTAAATGTGTTGGAAATAATATGGTTTTGAATATAACTTGAAGTTAAATTTCAGAAGGGAAATCTGAATGCCTCTCTTATCATAAAATTTGTATCTCCGATTACACTGGCCTAAGAATTCAAACTTATAATTTCCCTTTTTAATATGTTTTAGGTAATAAAGTGTGGTGATTTTAAAATTAGCTTTGGTTTTTTCCATCACGTCAGATATTTTTAAACAAATTTTTTGATAATTATCAAATACTGGTCAATAAAAATATAACATTAAACTTCGACTTATGAAGGGTATTGCAGAATCGCTTTCTGCTGAACAATCTTTCGTCGCTAACAAAACTAATAGTATGTCTTCCAACTGTGCATCTCTGCAGGCTGTTGCTGATGAGTTGGGCTGCTTGAACTGCAAGTTGAATAGACTCGTTTTTGTTGTGGAGGACATTAAATCTAGCCCTGAGTCTCTGCTTAAGAGATCTCATGATCTCTCATCTAAGGTATATTTTTTGTCAGCTGGTTTCGATGACCTTCGGACGATGCTGTCTGGTGTGGACGGGTCTCCGCCTGCACTGGGAACCAGCTGTGAGCAGGTGATGCCGATTTTTGATTATCTCCGCTGTAGCGTTAAACATATCAGAGCGGATCTTGCCTCCTGGCAGACTGCTGTTAATAGGAACTCCGATCTGCTTAGTACCGTTTCCTCAGATGTTGGGAGTCTGTTGTCGCGTGCTGTTGGCAAGCCTGGTGCCTCTGTTGCTTCTGGTGCCTCCGTCTTGCCTGTTGCCGATGTCTTTCGGCATGATGACTCTAAGCGACGGTATGGGTCACGTTGTAGACGCCGGCGTCCTAGCGTACCCAATGGCCCTGTTAGCCCATCTCCCATCGATGATCCTTCAGCGCAACCATCGAAACCTCCTATTGCGGCTGCTGTTCATGCTGCTGGGCCTCCGACGAACATGACTGCCGAAGGACGCTCTGCCACTTCGTTCACTTGTACTTTTTCTTCTCCCCCATCCCCTCCTGCATCGGACCCAGCTGGGAACATATCTCCCGGATCCTCTGAGTCTACTCTTCACCCATCGCATGACACATTCCCATTGAGATCCATTAATATGTCTCGAAATGTCCTTTTTTGTTTCCCGACTTGATCCATCGACATCTGTTGATGACGTTATTGGCTACGTGAGAGAGAGGAGTGGTGCTGAAGACTCTGCTCTCCTCCGTTGTTAACTTCTAGGATCTCGTCATTCTCAAGGACTCATGTCGTCTTTTAAGTTGACATCATCGCCAGAGCTTTTTGAGATAATGTCTGCCCCCGATTTCCAGCCCGAAAATATCATTGCACACGAGTTTGTTCCCCGTCGTAGCGTCGAGAGAAGCACTCAAAATAGAACCGCTACTAGCAACCAAAAAAACTACGTGCGCTATCCCTTTACTACCAAAATGTAAGGGGATTAAGGTCAAGAACAAACCAGTTATTTCAGGCTTCTCTTGCCTGTTGTTACGACGTCACTGCTCCGTCTACCTGTCTTCATAGCGGTTTAAATGATGCAGAAATTCTTGATGAGTCTTATAAGATTTCTCGTAAGGATAGATACTCTGATTCCATGGCTTGGTGGCGGCGTGTTGGTTGCATGTAAATCGCATTTGGATTGCGGCGTGGTTGATATACCTGCTTTTTCCGACAAGCTCACAATTGAGCTCTTAGTTCTCAAGATATCTCTGGAGAAGATGCATATTTTAATGGTATGTTGTTATATCCCTCTAAACTTGACAAACTATGATATTGAACGTTGATGACGATGACTACCTTCCCTTAAATTGTCTATCTGCCAAAGACTCCCACTTTCTTCACGCCATCTCCTCCTCTGGTTTACACCAAATGAGTGATGTAAGGAAGTCTATAGGAAGACAGTTAGATCTAATATTTTCTTCTGATTCGAGTAAAACTATAGTCAAACCGACTTCTTGTAATTTATCCGCTCTCGACAGTTTACATCCGCCCATTTTCATCTCTTTTTGCTACGATGGTTCTTATATTGTTGACCCCAACGTAGATCAGTACGTTCTTGATTTTCTTGCGGACTTGTCTAATCTTTCAAACAGGATCCTCTCAATCGATTTCCCATCTCTTTTTTATGATAACGATATCGACGATTGCGTTTCCGTGGTTAATGATAGGATTTATGATCTGTTTAAATCGTGTGTACCACTTCGAGATCATCCTCTCATTCTCCTCCGTGGTAGAGAACTACGGAGCCTTAAGAATAAAAAAAATAGGTTATGGAAAACCTACTTACGCTGTAGAAGTACGTCTGCTTATGGTGATTTCGTTTATTGGCTGAAGGCTGAAGACTGGTATAACTTCACCAAACAAACAAATTATACAGCAAACAAACAATAATACAGATAAATTGAACTCTCCGACCTTAAAAGTATCAAACCCTTATAGTTTTCCTACAACCCTCGAATCTCAAAAACATACAGCACCTGCACCAATTACAAAGGCCAATGATACACAGAATACAAACAGAAGTTACAAAACGATCGAAAAATACAATTCAAAATATAACAATTTTAATAAGCACAGAAATACTTCCAACTGCTAGCCGAGCGTTCCTTGAATCCAAACTTCAAACTGTTATTAGATACTAGGAATCCTTCAAAAGCACACACGAAGAAATCGTAACAAATGCCAAAGATCAAGATTTAACCAACGAATATTTCAGTAACAAACTATTCCTGCTCTTCAGGTACTTTTCTGTTTCGATACTGTCGAGAACTTCTACTCCACTTTGCACGGCTGCTCCTTCAACTTCAGATCTGCCGATTTCTTCATTATCAATGATTGGTTTTCGGACTACGACTAGGCTGCTGTCCTAACTGAGCCGGATATTGACCAGGCTGTCCATTCTTTTTACAACGCTCTTTATACCACGCAGTCTGTTCCGATCTCCTTTTCCTCTTCTTCCTCCTCCAGATCTACAGGCGTCATACAGTAGATTTCTGTCTAACTCGAGATCCCAATTTGCTCAATAATCCCAGACAGTTTTGAAAGTTCTTCAATTCTAAGCAACCCAGCGATGGAGACCCGTCCTCCCTGAGGCTGGGTGACAGCGACAGTCATGACCCTCTTTTGGTGACAAACTCGTTCGCTGACTTCTTTAGTGCCGCTTTATGTGACCCTTACTGTGACGTCGCTTCCACTGACTTCTCCCACTTGACAAGGCTCCCGTTAACATCGCTTGAATCCAAGGAACTTGTTCTCAACGACTCGGCTGTCTCCGATTATCTGTCGAATCTGCCCGACATGTTTTCGTGTAGTTCTGTCCCTGCGCTGTGTTCGTTTCCCGAAGCTCTGGAAAGATTCTGTGATAATCCCTCTTCACAATAAGGGAGACAAGGCAGACATATCCAACTACAGATCCATCGCCAACTTATCACACATTCATTGCAAAGGCCTTTAAAACCCTGATTAGTGATGTGCTCCGCTTTCATTGTAAACCTTTCCTGGGTTCTTTTCAACGCAGCTTCATGAGGGGTAAGACAAAGACCACTAATCTGCTCGAATCCGTGCATTACTGTTTGCCCTTGATCGAATCGGGTATGTAGGTCGACTGCATATTCACCGACTTCAGCAAGGCTTTTGATAGGATTAGTCATGGCATTATCGTTCATTAGCTAAGCCTGCTCGGTTTTCCACCGCTCTTTGTGGAGTGGCTGTCATCTTACCACTCCGGCCGTTGCCAATGCGTCCTGTTCCGTGACGCCCTATCCGCCGAACTCGGGGTCACCCACGGTAGCATCCTTGGCCCGCTCCTCTTCATAATTTACATCGATGACGTCTCGTTACTTCTGCCCAGGTCCAGAATCCTGTGTTATGCCGATGATGCTAAAATCTTCCGCGCGGTCTCCTTCGACGATGACTGTGCTCTGCTGAGCTCCGATATGCGCATTTTCGAGATTTGGTGCTCCAATAATCGTCTTTCACTAAATGCCAGCAAATGCACCGTTATGTATTTTTTACGAAGGTTTCGTTCTATATCCTTCAACTACTCCATGGGCGGTTATACCTTGCGCAGGATTGACTTAATCAAGGACCTGGGCAAAGATTACTTACTACTAGATAAACGGCTCCCTAAATTACCCAGCTAATTTGAAAATGTAACACGGGCACCACAGTAAAACCAAATATATCCAAAAACCAAATATATCTATCATAAGAATATCCATGCAAATAAAGAGTACAGTGCAGTCATTCACTCCTGTCAAAATTTTTTGAGAGAATCACTTACTCCTGTCAAAATTCTGTTCTCATCTGGAGAGAATCACAGCCTTCTCTCAAAAGAGTACCGCCAAATCTTTTCGAAGAGAAAAATGTACCAAAAATTACCTCCAATAAAAAGAATTCATGTAAATCACATGACTGAGATAGTTACTTGTGTACGTAAGAAACTTTTAAACTGTCAATGTATTCTGATCTTTTAATGAGTGAAGTACATTTGACATTTGTAAATGCACGTAAGAAAAGTATACTTGTCTCCTACCCACAAACTCTCCCGGAAAACAGATTTTTAGTTCTGACTACAGGGTTGCCCGATGCCGGAAATATATAAAAGCAACAAAAAAATTGTCACTACTTTGTTCGAAGCCGTTTATCTAGTAATAGTAATCTTTGGACCTGGTGGTGTTTCTTAACTCCCGTCTCTCCTTCGAGGCCCACGTGAATTTCTTCATTTGCAGAGCCAATTCTACGCTTGGTTTTGTAAAAATATGGTCTAGGGAGCTTGACGATCCCTATTTACCGAGGCTCCTCTATTGCACTTTCGTCAGACCTATCCTGGAGTACGCCAGTCTGGTCTGGGATCCTTACGTTGTAGTCCACATTAACCGAATCGAGTCAGTCCAGAGGAGATCCCTTCGCCTCTCCTGGCGCGACCCTATCTACCTGCGTCCTTTTCCTGCCAGACTTAGCCTGATTTTCCTTGACACGCTTGAAAAGAGACGTAAGGTCTCCAAAATTGGTGTTTTTTTATATGATCTGTTGCAGGTGTCGATCAACTCTGGCGAATTAGTCAACGACGTGAGCATCTCCGTCCCGGCCCGAATCTTGAGGAATCATGACTTCCTCTATGTGCCTCACCACCGAACCTTATATGGAATGCGCGAGCCCATAGCCTCTACATCCCGGCTATTCAATGAGTTTGCGGCCCACATAAGGTATAAGTTGTTATATGTATCACACTTGTATCCAGCCTTGGCAAATATTCTTTTATAAATAAATAAATAAATCAATAAATAAACAGGAGAACTCTACCAGAAACAACTCTCTGCAAAAGACCCAAACCCCTTAAACGTGTAACGAAATGAATACTTTCATTCAAGAGCCCCCTTCAAATTTTTGCGTAACAGACTCAAGAACTCTTATTGCACCATTTAATGGCAATCCCAGAGAACTCCACAGATTCCTATCCTGTGCGGACGACGTTTATTCAACAATAACAACTGGGACCGAAGAAAACATAGACAAAGACTGTCTATCCACTACGCTTAGGCGTGATTGAGCAACAAGCATTCAATCATCTAAATAACCAAGCTTTCACATTTATAATATTACTGTGATAATAATTATTGTTTTGATTATTGATTATTTGTCGCATAATAAGAATCAAAAATAAACCTCTTAATTTTATAAAATGAATATATTAGAATATTATGGCCTTTCATTTACCTTTCGATTCCCATGAATAATAAATGTATTAGAAATACTGCTGGAAAATAACTGATTTTCCAGAAAAACCCGGTTGAAAATAAAGCCTGTGGGATTCCAAACTCTATTCGGGATAAGGCGAGTCACACTTAGGCCATAACGGCCCATTTTAATACCACGATGGAGCAAGATTCTCAACCCAATGAAAAAAGCCCTAGAACTATTTCGAGTTCATAGTGAACATAATCAGGTCTCTGATATCAGGAGATTTTAGTTCGGTTAACTTCTTTCCCAAATTTCTTAGGTTTACTGTGCGAGGACCTTTCTCCTTCAGGTGAAAAAGGCAACTTTGACCTCGAATGTTGAGTGTTTGTGAAGTTTAGGCAAGCTTCATAAGAATTAAAATCGGGAAGTCCACTTCACCCTCCACGTCGGACGACTGGTAGTAGGTTACTAAAGTATCGATCTTTAGGGGTGTTTATAGATACTCTATTAAATAAGGCTCCCTAATCCCGTACGATATACAACTCCGTTTGTCGCTAGGGGTAACTGAGATGGGTGTATGTATTCTAGCGAAGCCTTCTTGATCTGTTCAGCTCAAAAAGTAATTTTGGGCCTTCCATGGTATGTGGTAGTAGCGTGAATGGCCACTTGTTGCCCTAATAACCAGGTCACGATTGTATCGGCTAATCGAGGAGGCTGTCGGCCGTCAATGCAAACTCGGCCCACAGGGAATGTTCGAAACCTCCTCTGGCCTCCTCTGGACTTCCAAAACGATATTTTCCATGATGCAGCCACCCTGTTCCTCTCACATTCGCGTACGGTCTTTGGCCACCAAATCAGGTCCTGTCACCACCTCAAAGACCTCCAAGCAAGCTTAAATGCTGGGCTAAGTGAAGTAAGTACTCAAAACGAGTCTCGACTAAAGTATCCTTGGCCGTCCCACCAACAGTCAAAAACTGCGCTCGCCAGACAAGCAGCAGCCATCCTCCAAAAGGACTGTTGCTTTCAACAACTCAAGACTTCAAGTTTTGTGTTTCGAGCGGATTTCAGTGACAAGCCAAAACCTCTCTGGTGGTCAGCGTAAATCATTAACTTTAGGAAAAAATGTGGAAAACTTTAAAATCATCCAAAATAAATTAAAGAGTGGACTTCCTAAAGGAATTGATTTTGAAAATTAAGAAAACTTGTTAAAAAAGCCAAGCGATCTTCATAGGAGTACTTTTGTAATAAAACGCGCTGCCTAGTCAGATTTTTTGCTTAAGATCTTCTTACAACTCACACCCAACCTCGTAGACAGGCAAAACGGTGGTTGAATGTCACCTAGCCTAAAAACCTTTGGACTACTGGTGGATATTCATTTTCCGGGCTGAATGACTGAGTCCGCAGTAGCTTTTGATAGTCAGAGCTTAGGCCATAAGATCTTTATTAGAAAGAAACTGAAATAGGTTATATACAGTTTCAACCCTTTCAAATAATCCAGCTGGGAAGGTATAATCTCCGCTGAATAATCCAACTTAAACTTACGGACAGAATGCATTTTTCCCGTAGAAAATGATCGCGTTCGAAAGTATGTACTATATTCTATTTGTATCAAGAGAGCAAATCCTTTTCCAGCAAAAGAGCACTTTTCTTAGTCCTAAAAACGCGAGGATAAGGTAATACTTCTTCTTATTCATACAACACAAAGTTTTTGCAAAGAAGTTTTCTTTTTAAAATTATTCACTAGGTTAAAGCTATAACAGCATTGGAAGTTTGTTATAATATTACCATTTCCATGATCAAAAGCAAGCAAAGAATCTATACTTTTGAAGTCGCCGAGGTGTTGAACCAATAAGAATTCTTCATTTCATCTGTAATTTAATGCTTTAAATTGACTGAATTGGATTCTAATGAAAGGAATTATCAATATTTAGAGCCATCACCATCGTTTGATAAAAGCGTAGAAATATACGCACTTTTTATAGTCATTGAAAATTTATATTTTATGTCTACATACCTGTAAATATAAGGTAGGACGGGAATTGTATCTATGATGAGCGAACTATAGGCGACTAAAAAATATTTTTTCATGTTTTCGTTCTGAAAGGTCAAAGACATGAAAGAAACTAAAAGCAAATCTGATTCTCCGATAAAAAAAACTTCCAAAAAATAAAATTACTCTCCCACTTAGTTACAAAGTAACTTTTACGTATTTGACCTTAATATACATAATATATGTTTCTATGCTGTTTTGTTTCTAGAAAAAAAATTACTGGTCTTCCTGTGTATACCTGATGTAAAAAACGATAAAATATTGACCCTAGCAAAAAACTTCATAGAATGAAATTAATCATTGATTTTTTATATTGGTAAGAATTTGTTGAAATATCGACGTAGAAGGGAATAACGTCACAGTATTCATTTGGCACAATTTTGCAACAGGTGAAGATTCGTTCTAAAGTGTTTGTTGCCACCTCGTTTTCATCTTAGTTAAAATCAAATTATTTAGAATATCAAAGTGACCTTCTAATTTTATCTGGGCTTTGGTTTGACCAGTTTATTATGTAATGCATAAACGATATATTAAGTACAGTGACAATACATATTATAATATTTTAACATTCACTTAACACTCTTTAAAGACAAAGTGCATATATTACACTAATTTTAAAACGAAAATAAATGTTTGCATTTTTATAATTAGTAGTAGAAAATATGAAATTTTTTAATAAAAACTTGTTTTCATAATATTTGTGATCGCGCACGTTGGGATTTGTTGTTAATTACTTTAATATTTAAATGATGGTTTTTTTTTTAATATTAGAGGAATTACGACTAAATAATGCGAAACGTGCCTACCATCTCGTGCTGACGTTTTTATTATACATTGGTATAGCGGTAGTTTTTCAGGGAAAGAGCATCCCAAAAAATCGCCCGGTTGGGGATTTGCAAATTAATTATTAAATTGTGGTCTAAAAGCATCTTTTCATAATGACGTAATTGCAGACAAACTTCACGTTCGGCATAACAGTAGTAGATATCAATGACCAATGTAAAAATTAATCAAGGATTGAATATGGAAATTATTAATGAATATATAGTATAAGTATAATTTATATAATTTACTACTGTTATAAAAATAATAAAACCAATACAAATATGTAAGTCCCTCTTCTGCATCATGGTACTAATCTATAAAGAGGTTTAATAATAATAATTTTTTTTTTTATATATGGCTCTTTATTAAGCACAACATTAAAAGACACAGTAATAAGGATCAAAAAGAACATAACAAAAATGACTCAATATACTACGTTACTGTAAATAGGTTAAAAAAAGGACCCTAAAACTTGAAGGCAAAAACCTGTAAAAAACAAAATACAAAGAAATTTTGAAATGCCTCCAAGCGAGTGCCAGTTCTAAGAAAAGTTCAGGAAGATTTTGAAGAGAATCCGAAACAAAACCTAGAGCTTAACCTAAAACGAACGAACAAAATGAACCGAAACCGAAAAATCAAACCAGAAGATGATTGTCTGAGAAAAAAGTGAGCTTTTACTAGTAGCAAATAAAGAAAAACAAAAGAGAATCAGAAGGATATTAACAATAACACGCTTGGTTAAACATCAAATCATCAACTGAGTGTTTGCATTACTTCTTTGGTTATTTCCTCTTTATAAATGCCTAATTTAAATAATCCATCCTATAATTTAATGCCAGCGTGCAGTATTCTACAAGCTCCGTCCAGTTTTTACCATTTAGCAATTCAATGGTTTCCCTAAGTGTGAAGAAATCCTTCCTCAAAACCAACCTTCTTATCTCCTTTAGCAAAGGGCACTTTCCCACAAAATGTACGATAACTTCTCTTGATTTCGTGTTACATAAGCTGCATTCCAAGTGCTCCTGCGATCTGTACGGCTGGTAGTGGAGTTGTAGCAATTCACCTCTTGCTATGAAGATCCTTGAGAAATGGTACCTGGAGAACTCGTCCCAGAAATATCTCTTCTTTTCCAGATTCGGCCAAAGTGCAGAATAAACCAAATTCGTCTGGGAAAGGCGCGCCTGTTCCATGAAGTCTTCCCTTTTCCACAAATCAGTTGTTTGCAGCAGTGCTGTAAGATCTTCTTTAAGTTTTCTTCGAGATCCAAGTATGTCTACTGAGACACCATGAAACAAGGCCAAATCTTGAAGTCTCCTATAGCATCCTGTGTTTTTTCCAATAACAGCTCTTAGAGTCTTGTACGGAAGTCTGTGTTCGGGGTAGTTCAACACCTGAAAAAACTTGAAAAACTTTATATTTGACGCTATGTGTAACCTCTTTTAACTTCAAAAGTCTGCCCCATGTTGCATTCATAGCGTTAATCGATCTCCTCAGTTTTTCATTAAGATGCTTGGACATATTCCAGTTTGACGTATGAGTAGCTCTTTCATAACCTCCATTACTTCATTGTCTAAATACCATTTTTAATTTTTTGACTTTCTTTCTCTTTTAATAAAAATGAGTACTTTAGACTTCCGTGAGTTTACTTCCAGCCTCCAGGTTTTTCAATATTCACTTTTGCGATTTAGCATAATCTGCAGCATATCGGGAGTCTCGGCGAAGAACACTATATCGTCTGCATAAGGTAGAATCTTGAGCTTAAAACTGCCTATGTCGAAACCTTCAGGCAAATATCCCAGCAGGTCGTTTATAAACAGGGCGAAAAGCAATGAACTAAGCACACAACCCTGTCTTACATCAGTTGATGTCTCAAACCAATTTTATAAGCTTCGGCCATTCCAGACTGCAGACGTAGTCCCTATGTATAACTCCTGGATTATATTTACTAATTTGCTTGACAAATTTATGAGCCTAAGTTTTTAGATTAAAGCTCTTCTGTCAACTTTGTCAAAGAGATTACGATCACTTACAAATTCCGCCAACCTTTTCATTATTACGCCTACAAATAATTTGGCTATAGTATTCATAAAGGATATTCCCCGATAGTTTTTCTGGGTTTTTTCGGATCTCCCTTTTTGAGTATAGGGAAAATGATCGCCTGTTTGAAACATTCCGGTACACTTCTTCATTCAGGATTAAATTAAAGAAGGTACAGATCTTCTCCAAAAAAAGGTCCGACGTATTTTTTAAGAACTCATAAGGAATTCTGTCATATCCCGGCGCTTTTTTTTTCTTTGCTTTCATGAGCACCGTTTTAATTTCTTCCACGCAAATCTGACCATCAAGCATTTCATTGATAACCAAGCTTGATTCTACTTGTGCTACAATTGCTGTTTTCTGGTATTTGCCTTCAAGTATAAATCCTGGATATCGGTTTTTCTTGACCTTTGAAATAGGTTTAGCCACCCAAATGACACTTTCCTGGCTTTACCACATGAATCGTCGAACCAAGTCTGCTGCTTTTTATATGTTGTTCTAGATGTTGATTTAACTATTATATCCTGAAGTGCTATTGCGAAGTCATCTAGATTCAAATGGTTCCAATCCTGCCGTCACGAATATTCATTTAGGTTGCCTTGATATCTGGTAATAGACGTTGGGTTCCATATCAACTTTGGCAAAAGAGTTAGCTCTCTGACAGGTTGATCTACGTTTAAGTGCACCATTATTTCCATCGGTAAATGATCGGAGAAGGTTTTTAGACCAATCTTAAGATCCTCAAAGTAATCCATTCATGATCCAGAGATCGCGCAGTAGTTGATTACCGACTTTCCCTGCCGGCCTACAAATGTGAGAGGTCCTCTGCGATCCAACTTGGAGCAACCATTACGATTATCATGCCATATTCCTGACACAGTTCCAGTATTTTTTTCCCATTTGAGTTACACATGATGTCTTCTGATTCACGATTCTGCGCCAATACACAACCTTCTTCAAGTAGAATTTGCTGAGTTCCAATTCGTGCATTCCAATCTCCTACTGGTTCATTGTGATGATCATATTAGAGAGATTTTCGAATTCTTGCTGCCATCTAGTACAATTAATATATGCCGGGACTATAACAAGGTCTTCATTGCAGTTAATTTTTTATATTCAAATATATTCCGTGCGGATTTCTTTCAAATTTACATTTCGAGATATTTGCTTTGTCCCCGTATACTGCACCGCCACTGCTTCGTCCATAGCTTTGTGATCGTATGGCTGGTACCCATTCAACCCTGTATCCCGCAAGGAACTTATTAAAACTTTCTAATTCATTTTCATTCATAAAGGTTTCAAACAGGAAAAATACGTCAAATTCTTTAATAAAATTATAAAAGTCTGGGAAGATATTTTTAATTATTAATTATTATTAATTAATTCATTGCCTTCAATTCTTTGGCTTATATATCTATTAGAACTTATTGCTACTGCTGGTAATCTATTGTCTCCTTGTCATTGCCTTTTGAACCGATGGTATCGAAAGTTGCCTCGTTTTAGGCGTCTAGGTTGACGGGCAGGTGCCTATCCCTATTGATGCAGTTCCTTGGATTAAAACTAGTAAACATCTGCCCCAAAAAGTTGAGACCATCGTTTTCGCCGCAGATTAATCCCCTGTCATCTGTCCATTTAAAAGTGTTGTTAGTTACGTGCAAATAAAACGATTTGATCACGGCATTAGTAGCTGGAATGATTCGCCTTATCTCTTTTCGAACCGCAAAAAGCAGACGACGACCCCCTCGTTCGTGTGGCGCATAATCTCGGTGTATAAACGTTCCAGTACCTTTTCACTTCACTCACTTCACTTCAATCGCTGCTTGTTTGGAGGTGCCTTCAATCAAAACAGTGTGCGAGTTTTCACTTGGGCGTAGAAAGAGATTGCTTGTATCAATGTTCGGGTTTTTTCCACCGGATTATCACCTTCGCTCACAAACAGCCAACGCACACGGTCCTCTTTTGAGTCTATCGAAACAGGTTTTTGAGGGTAAAGGATCGCAGGGAAGGGGGATTGTTCCCTCAAATTTTCCACCAAAATGATTTCTATCTCTCGGGTGCAAAACACAACTACATGCATAGAGTGGATTTTTTGTGACTGTTGGGTTCAGAAAATTTTTCTGCATGCGCTCGGTTCATTAATGTTTTAGTTCTCAGGTAGTCAACTTGAGAATTAAAAGGAACATATTTCAGGTAAAAGATCACAAGGAAGGGCAATTGCTTGAACACATTTGTCCACCGAAATGATGTCTATCCCTCGGGTGCAATATACAATTTTTATGACTTTTTGTGTCTGGAGGGTACAGAAAATTTTTCTGCGTGCGCTCTCTTCATTAATGTAATTATCAGGTATTCAACTTGGTAATTGAAATAAAAATATTTTAGGTAAAAGATCGTAAGGACGGGTAATGCTTGAACCCATTTTTCCATGGAAATGATGTCTATCCCTCGGGTGCAACATACAATTTTCATGATATTTTGTCTGGAGGGTTAATTAAATGATTTTGCATGCAATCGGTTAATTATGGTCATGTATCAATGGACTCACATTGGTAATTAAAAAGAAAATATTTCAGGTAGAGGATCATAGGAAACGTAATTTGTTCCTTAAATTTTTCGACCGAAATGATTTTTATATCTCGTGGGCAGAACACAAATATAAGTACATATTGGATATTTAGCACAGGTTTATGAAATGTCACAGAATGTCACTTTCTGAATAACCAAACCAACACTAACTCAACTCGCATTCTGACATAAAATTGAGTCGGCGCAAAATATTTTACGTGTGCGTGGGGCTCACGTCCGAAAACCGGCTTGAGGGAAGAAATTTTGAGTCTCGTGTGCGTTGGCTCTATCGTCGCATCGGCACGCATACATTCAAAGCAAGGTTTATTTGGGTTCGGACCCTGCTTTAATGTTACCACAACATACAATAAATTGCCTGTTTTCTACACAAAATCCGACACGACAAGTGTGGGCACTCGTGCGGACTTCATCACGCGGAAGCAGGACAAGTGTGGACGGCACTATCTCTCGGGTGCAAAACACCACTACATGCATAGAGTGGATTTTTTGTGACTGGTGGGTTCAGAAAATTTTTCTGCATGCGCTCGGTTCATTAATGTTTTAGTTCTCAGGTAGTCATCTTGAGAATTAAAAGGAACATATTTCAGGTAAAAGATCACAAGGAAGGGCAATTGCTTGAACCCATTTTTCCACCGAAATGATGTCTATCCCTCGGGTGCAATGGGGGTGGGGGGTGGGGGTGAAACCTAACTTTGTAACGCGTGGTCCGATTTGGATGGTTATTTTTTTTGTTTTGTTGTATGATCCCTAATTGCTAATAGGAGAAAAAATTTTAAATAAGGTGGGGGAAGGGGGAGGGGTAGTCTAACTTTGTAACGCGTGGACCAATTTGGATAATTCTTTTTCTGTTGGGTAGAGTATGTTCCGTGGTTGATACCACGAGAAAAAAATTTTGTTGGGATGTGGGTGGGGGGTGGGGGTCGAACCTATCTTTGTAACGCGTAGTCCGATTTCGATGGTTCTTTTTCTGTTGTATAGAGTCTGATCTCTTATTGCTAAGAGGAGAATAATTTGGTCCTATGGTAAAAGGTTGTGGGAGGGGGGGTTAGGGGTAGTCTAACTTCGTAACGCGTGAACCGATTTGGATAATTCTTTTTCTATTGGCTAGAATATGATCCTTGGTTGATACTACGAGACAGAAAATTGTTGATGTGGTTGAGGCGGGAGAAGGGGGTGGAACCTAACTTTGTAACGCGTGGACCGATTTGTATGGTTCTTTTGCTGTTGTATAGTGATCCTCCATTGCTAATAGGAAAATAATTTGGTCCTATTTTAATGGTGGGGGAGGGGGAGGGATAGTAACATCGTAACCCGTGGACCGATTTCGATGATTCCTTCTCTCTTCGGCAGAGTATGTTCCTTGATTGATACCATGAGAAAAAAAGTTTAGTGGAATGGGGGTGGCGTAGGGGGTTAAAACTAACTTTTAACGCGTGGACCGATTCGGATGGTTCTTTCTTCGTTGTATAGAGTAGACGACACTAAAAAGTGAAAAATAAAATAGTTTTTAAAAAAAAAGTTGAACCGACTTCACAAAAAGCGCTAAAAAGCATAAGACAATTTTTAATTTTATATCTATTACGACATTTTGAAGTCGGTGCAAATTAAACAAATAAAACAACTACAGTACCACAATTGAAAATAATACATAATACAACCTGAACGTTTCAGCTTACGGGATCATAAGAAATGACGATTAAATATTTTGGGTGTAGTTGGTTGGTTTGTTTGATTTGCACCGACTTCAAAATGTCGTAATAGATATAAAATTAAAAATTATTTTATGCTTTTTAGCGCTTTTTGTGAAGTCGGTTCAACTGTTTTTTTAAAAACTATTTTTTTGTTGTACAGAGTATGATCCCCTATTGCTAATAGGAGAAAAAAATTTGGACTAGGGTGGGAGGAGGGGGGAGGGGTAGTCTAACTTTTGTAATATACCGGAATTAAAACTTTAACTGACAACCGGTGTGATATTACTTGGCAAATGTAAATCAAAGACGAACATTACGTGAAGACCGCGAACGTGGAAAGGAATTAATATACAAACATTACACTTTGTATAACGTAGACCGATTTGGATAATTCTTTTTCTGTTGGGCAGAGTATGTTCCGTGGTTGATACCACGAGAGAAAAATTTTGGAGGGTTGGAGGTGGGTGGGGGGTGGAACCTAATTTTGTAACGCGTAGTCCGATGGTTCTGTTTTTGTTGTATAGAGTGTGATCACCCATTGCTAATAGAAGAATAATTTGGTCCTTGGTAAGGGGTTGGGTGGGGGGAGGAGTAGTCTAACTTCGTAACGCGTGGACCGATTAGGATAATTCTGTTTCTTTTGGTCTAGAGTATGCTCCCTGGTTGTTACCACGAGAAAAAAATTGTTGGTGTGGTTAGGGTGGGAGAAGGGGGTGGAACCTAACTTTGTAATGCGTGGACTGATTTGGATGGTTCTTTTGCTGTTGTATAGAGTGCGATCCCCCATTGCTAATAGGCGAATAATTTGGTCCTATGGCGGAGTGGGTGGGGAAGGGGGAGGAGTAGTAACTTCGCAAAGCGTGGACCGATTTCGATGATTCCTTGTCTGTTCGGTAGAGTATGTTCATTGATTGATACCATGAGAAAAAAAGTTTAGTTGAATGGGGGTAGGGTAGGGGTTAAAACTAACTTTTAACGCGTGGACCGTTTGGGATGGTTCTTTCTTCGTTACATAGAGTAGAAGACACTAAGAAGTGAAAAATAAAATAGTTTTTTAAAAAAAAGTTGAACCGACTTCACAAAAAGCGCTAAAAAGCATTAAATTATTGTTAATTTTATATCTATTACGAGATTTTGAAGTCGGTGCAAATTAACAAATAAAACAACTACAGTATCACAATTGAAAATAATACATAATACTACCTGAACGTTTTAGCTTACGGGATCATAAGAAATGACGATCAAATATTTTTGTTCTAGTTCTTTGGTTTGTTTGATTTGCACCGACTTCAAAATCTCGTAATAGATATAAAATTAACAATAATTTAATGCTTTTTATCGCTTTTTGTGAAGTCGGTTCAACTTTTTTTTAAAAAACTATTTTTCAGTCTTAAGGGTTTGAAGTTCTTCTGACAAGGTACGCATATCGTCTTTAGTCGCAACGTTTTTTTATTTTTGGTCTAGAAGAGTGGATAATTCGTCTATGGACATATGACTTACCGACATTATATATCCCTTGTTTTCAACCTTTGACGGCTATACGTCTGCAGTAGGTGAATTGCTCAAATTCCTTTGGTTTTTGCCCATGTAACGCGCGAGAGACTATCGCTTTCAACTTCTTTCGACGCACCGTCGCTTATTTAATCTTTCCAAATGCAATAACGAAAAGGAAGCTTAAATTTCTTTTAAAACTTTTGAATTATTGCACGCAGAAAATTCCCACACTTCCTTACACTTTGACAGCTGTCTGGTTTAACATAATATTGTTCTTTTATTTTTTCTATATACATATATATTTTTTTGGTTTTTAAAATTTTTTTTTTTAAATTTTTGATTTTCGATTAATAAGAGATTATTTTTGTTCCAAGTTATTAAAATGGAAAAACAGCATCAAAGCAACCACTGACTCTCACATCTCCGAAACTACCATGTTCAACTTGAAATGTTTTTGTGATTAATTCCTTATCATATAAATCATTTAAACCTTAGTTTGATTAAAATTTTGCGAACCTTATACCGGGCGAAAATGTGACCTTTTTTTTGGTAAGCTGTTTAATCGAATATATAATTACCAAAAAATTACTGCAAATGCGTAATTTTGAAGACTTCAAAAACAGTATTGAGTCGTGTATGGTTTTCTTATCTGCCTTCTTCTTTGTTTAGTGATACATCTACAGATAATAGAACGCTGTAAAACGAGTAAATTTGTTGGCCACAACATTCGTTTTGAATCCTAAAGCTTGTTTTGAGCGGTATTTCATTACGAAGACAAATATCCCTCAGCTGTAACACTGTACTTCAAGATAACTATAATTTTATATTGACTTACCTTAGCCTTATCCAAGTCCTGAATTTTTTCAGCTCACTTGAGTCACAGCTTTAAGATACACACTTTATAACAATGTTGAGATTTCAAAAAACACGTAGTTTCATCACTTAACAGTGTAACGCATTGATGACTTGGATGGTTGTTTTTCTATTGCTATTGTTAGGAGGATAAATCGCACTTAGAATGAGGTGTGGTAACGACGGGCTGGAGTTAAATGAAGGAGGGGTGTTGCCTAGCGGAACCATTTAACAGAATTTCCAGAAACAAGACCAAGGCTGAGGCCGGGTAGGAGTGCCTAACATAGGAACTAAGTTTGATGCTTCTTCATGGGTTTTGTTAATTTCCGCTTTGAGGTATCTGTGTGTTTCCTGGATATAACCTACGAGAATCGCTCATATGATATTATTGTTAGAACCATTACAGCTAATCCATTCATGGTGTTGCGATCATACATCTGTTTGAAGTCCAGTGGTAGAGATTTTCGAAAAGAAGATTGTTCATTTTGTTTTGAATATAATATTGGGTTTTAATAACTGTTTTATTACTTCTTTGGTAACCTTGCTATCGTTTCCACAGACCAAGTATATAAAGTTTGCGAAATTTGCTACCCGTTAAAGTGATTATTGAAAGTCTTGGGTAGTGAAGTACTAAAGAGAAATCTCCCAGAGGAAGGGAAGATAACGTTACGGCCATAATGGATGCTACAAACTATTACAGAGTTTTTTAAAAAAATAGTTGAAAAGACTTCACAAAATGCGCTAAAAAGCATAAAATAATTTTTAATTTTATATCTATTAAGATATTTTGAAGTCGGTGCAAATTAAACAAATAAAACAACTGCAACAAAAGTATTTAGTCCTCATTCCTTATGTCCCATGAGCTCAAATTGTTAGTTAGTTTTTTATAGCATCTTCGATTGTGGTTGGATAGTTGTTTTTTTGCTAAAATTGCATCGACGTCAAAATTTAATAGACATAAAATTAAAAATTATGTTAACGTTTTTTAGCGCTTTTTGTGCGACTTCACAAAAAAAAGAAAAACAGTCAAAAAAGTCAATGCGTTAAGAGTTGGAGTAGCGACTCAACCTCACCCCACCGCAAAAATTGGAATGTTGAGATCCACCCTCTCCCCCGCTCCAACTCCACTATTTAAAATTGTATCGCGGTACCAATGGAGGAATATAGTCTATATATCAGAAAAATAATCAACCAAACCGGTTAAAGAGGAATTAGACTACACATCCCATTTCACACCCCAACCTAAGAGAATTTTTTTCCATTATTAGCAATCGGGGATCATATTTTATACAAAAAAAAAAAAGAGAACCATTAAAATCGGTCGACTCTTTCTGAAGTTAGATTACTTCTCCCGACCGTACCTGAGGTTTTTAATTTTAGCGATTTGGTATTCTTGAATTATGAACAGCTGTAGAATCCATATTTCAATAAAAAAAAGATAATGGAAAGTCTATGTATCTGATTGACGCAGCAAAAATTCATTTATTTGCAGATAGCCAACAATACCAAATAAATACCTGAGCAGACATATAAGGGAATTCTTGGTTGTACACAAGAACGATTGAAACAAAGATATCCAATCATTTTTAAATTAAACCTGAAACGGAAATAATATTATATTGAAGCATATACCATACGATGGACGTGAAGACAGCTATATGATATTTGTACCTGAACGAGATAATAACATGAGAGTATTAGGTGACCCAAATACAATTATATATTACACTTCCCTATTTGTTTATTTATCAATACAAAATGATATTGAAATAGTTAAGATTGTAGATTTAGTTTCAACAATATTTCTTTTTATTGAATAGCTTTGTATTTAACTTATCTTAAAATTAATTATTTAATCTTAATAAGAAGTAGTAATAATAGAAGATACACTCGCAATGTCAAGATGTAATGAAACGGCTAAGAAAGTACGTGGAAATGATGTTATCTGAAAGGTAAAGAGTAGGATAAGCAACACTTATCTGCACTTTTAAAGTAGAAATGATGATAAAGAACATTTACCTGGATCCAGTTTTCTTTGCCAACTGGTCCTAAAAGATCACAGGAACTTATATTATAACCAAAGAGGCTATCTCAAGCAAATCAAAATTAGTAGAATTATTGACGCTACGAGTTGGACTGCTTCCAACCCAAGGCATATGTAGCAAAAAAGCAAAAAGCCCAAAAGGATTAAAACCATAAATAAATGGAACGTCGAAATCACTGTAAAAATTAACATTTTGACGAATTTGTCACATTTTCCAAAATTTTTTGTAATATATCGACGGAGAGCCGAAAACCAGGACATAATTTTGATCGAAAACATTAGAAAATAATTTTCTACAATATTACCCATACGCGAAAATCCTAATAGCGGTGCTACAAAATTAAAAAAATAGTACGCGAAAATAAATTAAAGAAGACTCCTTGGTAAGTTAAGGAGGCAGTCTAATTGTAAAAATTAAGAAGGAAAGTCTATGAAAGTAGAATCTAGAAAAAAGTAAAAAATTAACTAATTATATTTAACTTTTAATTCGTTTATATATAGTATATATAAGTATATACAGGGTGTTCAAAAAGTATTTGGAGACCTTGGCAGGATAAAGAGGAAGAAAGGTAGGGTCGCGCTAGGGTATTCGGTTAATTTGCACTGCGAAGTAAGCATCCCAGGTCTGCCGAAATTGCGGTAGAGAAGCCTCGTCAAACAGGGATCGTCAAGCTCCCTAGACCATCTTTTTACAACGCCAAGCGTGAAATTGGCTCTGCCAACCAAGAAATCCACGTGGGACTCGAAGGAGAGACGGGAATTTAAAAAAAATGATCAAGTCAATCCTGCTCAAGGTGCAACTTGCAGCAGCCCATTGAGTAGTTAAAGGAAACAGAACGAAACGTACGTGAACAAGACATAACGGTACATTTGCTGGCATTCAGTGAAAGACTATTATTGGAGTACCAAATCTCGAAAAGGCGCATATCGGAGCTCAGCGGAGCACAGTCATCGTCGAAGAAGTCCGCGCGGAAGATTTAAACACAGGATTCTGGATCTGGGCAGAAGTAACGAGACGTCATTGATGTAAATTATGAAGAGTAGCGGTCCAAGGATGCTTCCCTGGGACACACTAGATGTAGCCGAGATTTCGGTGGATAGGGTGCCACGGAACATGACGCGCTGGCAGCGGCCGGACAGGTAAGAGGACAACCACTCCACAAACAGCGGCGGAAAAACAGGCTAAGCTTATAAACGAGAATGACATGGTCAATCCTATCAAAAGCCTTGCTGAATTCGGTGAATACGCAGTCGACCTGCCTACCCGATTCGATCAAGGGTAAATAGTAATGTACGAATTCGAGTAGATTGGTGGTGGTTGACTTACTCTTCATGAAGCCGTGCTGAAGAGAACCCAGAAAAGGTTTACAATGAAAGCGGAGCACATTACTAATCAGGGTTTCAAAGGCCTGCGCAACGTTTGGCAGGTTAAACGAACGACAGAGGACAGGATCGTGAACAGCACCTTTTCAAAAATGAGGCCGGGACACCGTCCGGACCACACGAAAACCTGTCGGGCAGATTCTACTGATAATCGGAGACAGCCGAATCGTTGAGAACAAGGTCCTTGGATTCAAGCGATGTTAGCGGAAGGTTTGTAAAGTGGGAGAAATCAGTGGAAAGCGGCACTAAAGAAGTGGGCGAACGAGTTTGGCACCACAAGAGGGTCATGGCTTTCGCGGTCACCCAGCCTCAGGGAGGAAAGGTATCCATCACAGCGTCGCTTGGAATTGATGAACTTCCAAAACTGTCTGGGATTATTGAGCAAATTGGATCTCTAGTTAGACAGAAATCTACTGTATTATGCCTGTATATCGGACGAGAATCGCTGGTAAAGGTCATAATAAACCAGGCAGTCCTCATCCCTAGAGTTCCATGCTTTGAAACAAAAAAGGACCTAAAGAGCAGGATGGTGACAGGTCTCTGGGACCAGAGGGGTTCCGCATCGGTGCACCAATGAGCCGTTCGGGTCAGTAAGGAAAACTAGGTTGAGCAGCATGCCCGAGTCATTTACGATGGCATTGCACTGGGAGAGGCCAGCGGATGCACAGGTGTCTAGAAAGTACTGCACATACTGAGGAGCACCAGAATATGACGACAATAACTCATCAATCTCGGAAGAACGGATCCAACCGACCTCTGGAATGTTGAAATCGCCTCGTCAGAAGAGAGGACGCCGCTTAAGCCGTCGATGGAAAAGGACAGCCGGTCATACACTCCGGAGGGTGAAGCAGGGGAAATGTAGGCGGTGAAAACCTAAAGAGTTCTGTAAGGGAATTTCACGGCGACTCAAATGAGCTCCAAGGTGTCAGAATGAGCAACCTGTATGGTGTAACAAGGGATGCTGGTTCTGATAGCTCACAGCACCCCGCCGCAAACGGGTTCGCACACATCTGTGTGGCGATCTTGCCTAAAGACCTGAAACTCAGGCCCGAACATTTCGGCATCGAAAATACTGCCACAAAGCCAGGTTTCAGAGAGACAGTTGACGTCAAAATTGGAGGCGCTAGTAGTAGACAACAGATGCAAAATTTTGGAGCGCAGACCGGTTACGTTAGCGTAGAAGAGGAAAACCTCACCGAAAAGTTTTTTGAGTGCTTGACCCCGCCTAGGCGTACTCTCGGGACAAACTCAGGAACGATCCGAGGCCGGGAGGCCACAAGTTTGGACAGATGGCTGTCAAGAAAAATTCCTCGGAAACGAACACCTTAAAGAAGGCCGTGGAGGCGCGTTCTGCTGTACGGTTAGCTGGGTTAATGCGCCAGCAAGAAATCATGCCGATGGGGATGGAAGCGAAAGTTTCAATAATGAAAGCTATATCATGCTCATGTATGGGAGAAGTGCAGTCGACTGAGTGAGCGGGGTCGGGCATCTGACAGTCGGAAACAACTCCGTGGAGCTCAGAGAGAGCAGGTGGAGAAGAGGCCCCCATGGCTGCGAGGGGAGGGCAAAGAGAGTAAACAGTCAATGGAGACGTATGCTGAGGACCAATACATGACGCGTTGGAGAGGGAGTTAATTTGAGGGGTCAGAAACCGCGTGGATAAAGATTTAAGATCGGCGGCAATGGAACCCAGCAGCTCGGAGTTAGCAGAAACAACTGAGGACCATGCACCGAGATCACACTTCCCCTGATTGACTCCGCGAAGAATATCGTCAAATATTGGGGTGACGGAAAAAGGGCCCGCAAGAGGAACCGGGCAGGTTCCGAGGCTTGCGATCGTCGTGTGCACATCGTCCAGGGAACCCGACACTAATGAGATGAGAGTGGAAAGCTCATGCGACTTTTCCAAGAGTACGCCTGAGTCGTCCGACAAAAGTTCGAGGTTTTCCCAACTACTCGAGAAGAAGCCAACCTTGTCGGCGACGAGCGACATTACACCAGATAGCCTTTCCATCATGCTCCTTACTTAAAGCTTAAAAAGAACTCTTTTGGCAAGACTTCGGTATCCGTTTGTTTGTATGTCTGGCTGTCTGTATGTCATGACCGTTTTACTTTTACTATTGATATCAGCTTAGTGACAGAAAAAAATTTATTTTTACTTTACAAATTTTGAAAGTGCATAATTTAAGATTATTCTCCCAACTCCTATCATCGTTCAATTCGTAGACAATTCTATCAGCTATTTCAAAATCAACATCAGTCGGCAAATACAGGAGTACTGCGAAGAAGGGTAATAGCAGCGTAATAGCGTTTACTACGCGCTGTGCGACCAAAACTCGTTGCCTATAAAGTCGACCGAGCCGTGGATTTATAAACAAAATACTCCTCAAACTTTAAGTGCGTTTCATCAAAACACTGTTATTGGATAGGGTTATCATATTTGCTAATACAATTTAAATCGAATCGATTTTTTTTAATTAGCTAATGGTCATCATATGTAGGTTTCTTTTTTCAGCAATACTTAGTATTTTTTTCGGCGGCCAACTATAAGTCCAAAATTTTAGCATTTCTTCAAACATTTTTGGAAGAACATTTTTATAAAAACATCCTATGATGAAGTGAAGGAACATTAATGGAGATTAAAAACATATGTTTGCTTTTTGTTTCTGGTTATTAAAAGAAAAACATGTTTTTAAATAAGTTTATAGCACCGACAATTTGGTAATGACTACTAGATCATAACCAGTCAGAGAACTTCGTCAGCAAATAATTTTAAAATTTATTTTTAAAAAAATTTCACAAATAATGTATGTTTATTTCAACGATTTATTTTAAACGGTTTTTTCTTAATATTTTAAGTAGCATTGAGTTTCGCCTTATCCCCGCAGATGTACGCAAAAATACAAACCACCGTCAGAAAAATTAAAACAAAGTTAAAGACACTTTATGTGTTCGAAAAAAATTACTAAATATAATAGATATTTTTTTTTAATATTGTCTGACTCGCACCTGGCCGGTATTTTGTAAAATTAATTAAGAAATATTTGTCGCCGTGTTTGTATTATGGCATTGTTAATTTTAATATTTTATTTTTACTACGAACTTCAAAACATCACAAAGATTCAACTCATAAATTAGGAATATGAAATACGTATCTGTTCTTAACTTATTTATTAGTGAAAGGCTTTTACGTCGTAATCTTTTAAAGACCGGTATTGTTATTTAATCAATTAGTACGTGATAGGTACAAATTAGTGAAGCTAATTTGAATATGAATGACAAAAAAATAAAATAACTTTCTTTTCTTTGGGAAGATTGAAGTTAGGGAAAACTGATATATAAAATTTACAGACAAGATGTGGATGATTAGTAAGTCTCTTAAATATCTTCTGCAGAGCAGGAGTATTTTAATAATTAATAAAATCAGATTGATGACGCACAATTCGTGACCGCTTAGATTACGGCCTGTAGAACTTCAACGTAAATACTTCCCCACATATTAAATTTCAATAATTATGATCCAGTGAATCAATAAAACACTTTTTTCTTAATATATCATTAATCACTTAAATTAATATACATATATGCATGACGTGAATGAATCCAAATCTGGTTAGGTTTTCCAAACATTCGAGAAAAAATTAAATCGGAATTCTAAATTTCGCAGCTACAAAATCAATTAAGCTAATGTTTTAGGAACTTATTTTTTAATTTATTCTTTTGATGTTCACTTAAATAACTAACAAAACTAGAACCGTTATAAAATTAAACATATTTATGTTATTGAAGGTGGAAATAAGCATCAATTCGAATAGTAAGTACTTTTTGCAATTGAGCATCCCTTACAAGACGAGTTTTAGATGATCAAATAAAATATAACAACAATAGTTTTGTTATAACAAATTAAAGAAAATTTAGTTTTATTAATTTAATGTATTTTATGTAATGACAAAATGATTGCATTATAAAAATATGAGAATACTACGGGATAGGGAAGATTTGGGCGGTTTTAGCCATGGACGGGGATGTTATTGAAGTAGTTTTGCAAGAGTAATGCTAACGTTGAGTGGAAGGCGAACCAGACGGTAAAATTTGATGAATAGGTGGGTGACAGTTTTTGACGCTATCTCGGAAACCGCGAGTCATACAAAATTTTATACAAAACTATTTTGTTGTAAATTAAATTATATGCAACTTTTATTTTATGAGTTTTTCACGTAACGTTATTAATAAAAGTTTCTTAAGTCTAAACAGATGAAAAATTAAGGGAAGTAATTTTTTTAGGCGTTAGAACTTTTAATTGGAAATTTTTATAAAAAAACCAGTTAGAGCTTTTTTGTAGATAATTTTGTCACAATTTATTTGAGCAGTTTATTTATTTATTTAAGCTTAATACAAGCTATTACATAATAATACATACTACAATTACAAGCTATAACATAATACTAATACTACAAGCTATAATAAATGATGACATAATAAATAAATAGTAAAAGCTACAATATGAGCTCTAATTAAAGTAGATACGGGCTGGAAGGAAGAAGAATTAAGAAAGGCGATCAAGATGGGCGGGATCAAGATATAAGGCTTTGTGAAGGGATGATTTACTCAGATGGAAGTCAAAGGAGGAAAGGTCGTTGACTTTTCGTAGCATCCTGGCGATTGGCTCACTTTGATCGTAGTTTGTGCGAAAGACGGAATAATAAGACCAAGACCCTATAATAGTCCTGTTTGGATTGCCCCGAGAAAGTCAAATTCTTCCGGTAAAAGTAAATGGCGCTTAGTTATTGATTACTGAATATTAAATGAAGAAACCATTGCTGATTCACATCCTATCACTAATATCGAAGAGATATTGGACAAATTAGGCAAAAGTGATTATTTTTCCACAATTGATTTGAAAAGTGGGTTCCACCAAATATAAATGTGTGCTGAAGATATTCAAAAGACAGCATTTTCAGTCGATAATGGGCATTATGCATTTTGTCGCATGCCCTTCGGTCTACAAAATGCACCCAGCATGTTTCAAAGACTCATAGATAATATATTTCGGAAAAAAATTGGAAAATAATGGATGATATCGTCGTGTTCTCTAACGGCTTAGAAGAACATATAAAAAACTTCACAACAACTTTTAGAAAACTGAAGCAAGCCAGGCTTAGAGTCCAAATACCCAAAACTACAAGGGAAATTAAAAGATATTTAGGTATGGCATGGTATTACAGGAAATTTATCAAAAATTTTGCTGACATAGCTAAACCCATGACTCTATTTCTAAAAAATTCCAAAGTTGGCGCAAATGAAAAAAATTATATTAAAAGCTTTGAGACCCTTAAGAACAAATTAATTACTTCCCCAATATTCCCATACCCTGATTTCACTTAAACTTTCGAAGTCACAACTGACGCGTATTGCGATAGGAGGGGTACTATCCCAAGAGAACAAACCAATTTCTTATGTCTCTAGAACTCTGAATGAGCTTGAGACTAATTATTCAAATATAGAGAAATAACTCCTTAGTATAGTATGGTGCCTAAGCAATTCAGACCCTGCATCTTTGGAAGATAAATAAAACATTTAACAGATCATCAGCCACTGGTTTGGCTCAGTAAACTCAAAAAAACTAACAGTAAACTTATTTGATGGAAATTACAACTTGAGGAGTATGATTATGAAACTTTTTACAAGAGGGGGCAAGAAAATAAAGTAGCCGATTTCATAAAAAGAGTGGAAGTAAACCACAAAGAAAATGTGAAAAATGTTTGCACATTAGTACAAACGATTACTCCTATTAACCTCTACAGAAATCAAGTAATAATAAAAATTCAGCACTCAGGGTCATTAAAAATAAAAAATAGTTTTTAAAAAAAAGTGAACCGACTTCACAAAAAGCGCTAAAAAGCATAAAATAATTTTTAATTTTATATCTATTACGACATTTTGAAGTCGGTGCAAATCAAACAAACCAAACAACTACAACAAAAGTATTTAATCATCATTTCTTATGATCCCGTCCCGTGAGCTGCAACGTTCAGGTAGTATTAGGTATTATTTTCAATTGTGGTACTGTAGTTGTTTTATTTGTTTAATTTGCACCGACTTCAAAATGTCGTAATAGATATAAAATTAAAAATTATTTTATGCTCTTTAGCGCTTTTTGTGAAGTCGGTTCACTTTTTTTTTAAAAAACTATTTTATTTTTCACTTTTTAGTGTCTTCTTCTCTATACAACGAAGAAAGAACCATCCAAATCGGTCCACGCGTTAAAAGTTAGTTTTAACCCCCTACCTCACCCCCATTCCACTAAACTTTTTTTCTCATGGTATCAATCAAGGAACATACTCTACCGAACATAAAAGGAATCATCGAAATCGGTCCACGCGTTACGAAGTTACTACCCCTCCCCCACCTCCACCATAGGACCAAATTATTCTCCTATTAGCAATGGGGGATCACACTCTATACAACAGCAAAAGAACCGTACAAATCAATCCACGCGTTACAAAGTTAGGTTCCACCACCCTTCTCCCACCTCCACCCCAGCAACATTTGTTTTCTCGTAGTATCGACCAAGGATCATATTCTATCCAATAGAAGAAGAATTATCCAAATCTGTCCACGCGTTACGAAGTTAGACTACCCCTCCCCCCCACCCACACCTTTCACCATAGGACCAAATTATTCTCCTGTTAGGAATGGGGGATTATACTCTATACAACAGAAAAAGAACCATCGAAATTGGACCACGCGTTACAAAGTTAGGTTCCACCCCCACCCCATCCCCCAAAATTTTCACCTGGTATCAACCACGGAACATATTCTACCCAACAGAAAAAGAATTATCCAAATCTGTCCACGCGTTACGAAGTTAGACTACCCCCCCCCCCCCCCGCCCACACCTTTCACCATAGGACCAAATTATTCTCCTATTAGTAATGGGGGATCATACTCTATACAACAGAAAAAGAACCATCGAAATCGGACCACGCGTTACAAAGTTAGGTTCCACCCCCACCCCCCACCCCATCCCCCAAAATTTTTTTCACCTGGTATCAACCACGGAACATATTCTACCCAACAGAAAAAGAATTATCCAAATCGGTTCACGCGTTACAAAGTTAGACTACCCCTCCCCCCTCCCCCACCCTAGGCCAAATTTTTTTCTCCTATTAGTAATGGGGGATCATACTCTGTACAACAAAAAAAGAACCATCCAAATCGGACCACGCGTTACAAAGTAAGGGTTTCACCCCCCCCCCCCCCCCCCCCCCGCGCAACCAAAAATTTTTTTGACAGTGTACCAATCGGTGAACATACTCTACCCAACAAAACAAGAATCATCAAAATCGGTCGACGCGTTACGAAGTTATGCGCGGTCAGACATAAAAAAAAATAAAAAATACGCGTCGAACTTAGAACCTCTTTGATTTGGGAAGTCGGTTAAAAATGAAAATATATTCGACAACGTAAAACAATCGCATTAAAAACTGCAGATGATCAAACGTTAATTCAAATAATAAAAAATCATTTTAGCCCTAAATATACAAACTCTGTACTATTAAACGACGAGTTATTTGAAAACCTCCAAAAGGTGTATGAAACGAATTTTAAGAATTATAAAATAATCAGATGTAAATCATTATTAAAAGATGTAATCGATGAAAAAGAATTGGAAACTCTCATAGGAAAAAAGCATTTGGAAAATAACCACAGAGGAATCAATGAGTTTTACCAAGAACTCAAAAGTGAATATTATCGCCCGGATATGAAACTAAAAGTCACAGAATTCATCAATAACTGTGAAACATGTATTTTGCAAAATGTGAAAGGAAACCACAATTCATAATATCAGAAACACCAAATAAACCGAATCAATTCATACATCTAGACGTATTCTATTCTATAAATAAGAGTCTTTTCGCCACCATGATAGATAAATTTAGCTGAAAAGTAGTAATGTTCGTTAAAATTAATAATAGAAATGAAGCAGAATTAAGAAGAGCTATAATGAGATACATAAGTACCTACGGAAACATAGAAAAAATAGTAACAGATAACGAGCTAGGTATGAAATCAAACCTCATGAGAAATTTCCTCAAAGAAAAAATATCCAATACACTATACTTCAAATTCGAACCATAATAGTAATGCAGATATCGAAAGACTGCACGAGCAAAGCAAAGCACACAAAACAAAACCTTTCGATAGAAGAACAAATAATTTTAATCACTGGATACTATAATAATACAATTCATTCCACTACGAAACGGAAACCACTAGATTTTATTCAAGGAAAAGTTAAGGACGACGAATACGAGGAAATCTATAAGCAAATATTAGAGAAAAAAAAAACAAGATCATTGGTAAACTAAAAAAAAATAGGGAAAATATAACTCTAGAAACAGGTATTAACTACATTAAAGAGGTAAAAACCACTCTAAATTTAGGAAAATAGATACAGAATTAGTCGATGATGAACATGTAAAAGATAAGGATACAGGACATAAATACTACAAAACACACGTTATGAAAAGAAGGAAATTTCAAATCTACGTAGACGAAAATCGTACACGTCATAAAATTAAAATGCGAAATGTTATTTTAAATAATGTTATGACTAAGCCTCCTGATCCTTATCAGCCTTCTACTAGTAGCAGCCCATCGGATAGAATTACAGGAATTGACCAATAACAACGGATATATAACGATTAAATTAGTAGAGGGAATATTATTAAAAAACTACAATAAAATACATACATACATACATACATACATACATATAATTAATATATGAAATAACCATAAACCGTGTAAAAAATAACATCGAGATTTTAAGGTCAAAATCAGAAGAGATACGACCAATTTTTAGCACTATGGATCATAACCTGAAACTTATAGAGACAACAATTTTCAATTTAAAACCACACTCCAAAGTTAAAAGAGGTTTAATAAATATTTTAGGTAAAGGATTAAAAATGTTAGCAGGTACTATGGATAGCGAAGATGAAAAAGAAATAAAAGCAAAATTCGAAGTAATAACATAAAATAACAAAGCGCTAATCTACGAAAATAACAAACAAATTCAAATAAATAAAGACCTGTCAGACTCAATCTGAAATATTGCATTGCACATAAGAAACCAACAAACCCTTATAGAAAAATTCCTAAACGAATTTAGCAGACAAATGGAAAACAAATTAATAGATCTAGAGCACAGAATCAATTATATGCAACAAATTTATCAGATAAACTAATACAAATTTTCACAAGTAAACTAGGGATACTGACTAGAAATATTTTAACAGACAAAGAATTTGAATTTGTAGAAAACCTGAAAACATTGCAAAAAATCAAAATAACAATAGAATTTTTGGAAAATAAAATAGTAATCATTCTATTCATACCACAATTTTCTGAAACAAGTCTTAAGGGGGTCCTCTACTCTGGGCCTGAAATTGGCTGTTTTTTGGGGAATAAATTGCGAAGGATCTACTGAATACATTTTTAAATTTTTTTTTATTTCGAAGATACATTTTTTGACTTTTCAATTTTACTTTTGAAGACGAAAAAAAATAACTTTCGTGACCTTGAAACGTCATTGATGACATTGTGGCCAACTTTCTTTGTGGGTAATCTGTAATCAGAAAATTGATATTCTTTATAATCATAGTTACGTTGGCTTTGTTTTCCCGAGACAGATTTTTTTTATTTTGCAATTTGTAAAAATTGGAATAATTTTTTGACATATTACAGGCTATAAAAATGGAACAAAATAAAATTTTGCAAATCGTACTCGGGAAAACATAGCGGTATGTTTTCTGAATAATTGAAAAAAAATTATTGAAATCGGACGAATACTTTTATGAGAAGTCTTTGTTTTTTTTTCTTCTTACTCACTAAAGACACCTCTCTGGGGATTAGCCGAAACAGACCACATAACCGGTTCCCTTTTCATCCCCTCCCAGTCTCCCTTACTGGGGGCAACTGAGCATCCAGTTATCCCACTGTCGCCAATAACCTCGGTTTCCTGGGTCACTGCCTAGCCTATCTGCATAAGTCCATGTTTTTCTACCGTCTCCAGTGTTTCTTCTTGGTGCATGCGTTAGTTACATCACTTACCCCTTCACTGTCTACGACATTGAAGGGTTCCAGACCGTAACGCTTTAGTCCTGAGCCAAGACAAGGAACCCCCTCCGGATTAACCACAGCTAACCCTACGGAAGGCAGATCTGCATAAATCCATGCTTTCCCACCGTTTCCAGTGTTCCTTCTTGGTCCATGCGTTAATTACAACCTTCATCCCTTCTATGCCTACGGCATTGACGGGTTCCAGGCCGAAACGCTTTACTCCTGGGTCCTGCAGGGGGGACGACGACACTGCAGACTCCCTTGGAGTTAGGGGGGATTTTTCAAGAGGTTATCTCCTCCCGCATTAGTTACTTGGCTGCATTCTAGGATGCATTGCCCGGTTGCTACCACTTGGAGGTGTAACTAACACTTGAGAATATCCAGATGAGGATCACCGTATCCTAGAAGGCTTCAACTCGTCCGTCCATTCTCCAGCAACCTAAGAGAAGTCTTACTCGGCAGCTAAAAAAACACTACTTTCGGGAAAACGCGTTTAATGATAAATTACGGTGTATAACTTGATTGTAGTAACTTACGCGTTAATCTGCTATATCGGGGACGTAGAGTTCCTCTTCCTCATCACGTTGATGTTCTTGGTTGTTCACATTCTTCTCCCTCTGTCAATGTCAAGAACGGACCGATGAATTCTTTAGACAATGATTTTTAACTGGAAAAGCGCCGTCGTGACGCGACGCGCTTAGTTTCTCGGAATCGGCCGGAGACGGGTACCTTTCTGTTCCCAGAAACATGCAAAGGAATGTGATTTTCACGAAATCCTTTCTGTGACGTATTTTCAGATACATATAGATTGAAATTTAAAAAAAAATCTATTTTTTGAAACCGCGAGAGTAGAGGACCCCCTTAATCAAGTATTGATTGAAACAGTTCTCGATAAACAAAGAAAATCGTTGCATCTACCTCAAAATGAAATACTAATAGATACAAAAAATAAAGCTTACATTTCACCTGTAAAAAAGAATTTGAAAAAGAATCTAATTGAAATAAACTATAATTGTGTAGGAAATATAGCAAAACTCAAAGCAGCTCACTGTAATATACAAATGTTTTAAAAAGAAGAAATAAAAGAAATCAGTGAAGGAATTGTGATAACTAAAAACTTGAAGAATACTAAAGTTTCGCAAAATTGTAACACATTAGAACTAGATATAAGGGTAGTAATTTAATCAGATTTGAAAATTGCACAATAAAAATAAAAGAAAATAAATACAAAAACACTCAAAGAACTGTTATTGACAAGCCCATTATTCCAAATTTCATTACAGAAATTAAAGAGAATTTTACAGTACCGAAAATTGAACTACAAGAATAAAAAAATAATAGAGGACATTTTGTACGAAAACTATAATAGAAAAGTAGTAAACTTAAGTTCAAATATAATACTAATAGTTTGTATCATTGTATTTGTAAGTAAAAAGAGAAAAACCAACGAAATAGATGTAGAAATAACTTCGTCGGAGCCTCAAACCAAGGCAGGGGGAGTTATAGCTACAGGAAATATAATATAAAACCCTAGATAAAATGCATGGGAACATTCCTAATTTCATTTCTCCCTAAAACGAATTTTAAACCTTACGTAAAAAACGAATTTTAAACCTTACGCATTTTCAAATGCCTGCACGCTTGTTAATCAAAATGAGCAGTAAGAAAAGTTTTTGACTAGATTTTAAAATTCAGTCTTGAGGTCTCCGACGTGATGTTAAATCGTATTTCCTAAAAATTCTTGTGATTTTCATATAACGCAATAAATTACCTTTTAATTCTAAAAAAGGGTGTTTTTACTTATTCCTTTTTTTTGTATCGCTGAAAGAACCAGTTATTACAAGTAATAATTATCCATCACTAATAATATAACAAAATTGTTGCTAGAGTGGGGTGGGGGGAGGAGGGTGTGGTCTAATTTCGTAACGCGAGCAGTTAAAGTATGTTTCTCGATTGATGTCATGTCAAAAATCTCACTGCTGGGGCTGAGGGTAGGGGGGAGGTGCAATCTAAATTTGTAAAGCGTGAAACGATTTGGATGATTCTTTGTCTGATGTATAAAAAAAACGATAACATTTTAAACGGTGTGGTTGGGGTGTGCGAGGTGGTTTTTGTTATATCGAATATAATCCTGCATTGCTAATATGATGATAAAATTTTCTCTAGGATGCTGGTGGGGGAAGGGTTAGGCGAACTTCATAAATAAATGGCTTTGTTCGTACAAGCAGCATTTTTTGAGTCTTGAATTCAGCTCCGACTTATTTTAATGCACAGCATCCATCGTAGATTGACCTGTTATTAGCGACAGATCCTGAAAAAGCCCTGCTTATAAACCAAATAAGCTCACCAAGTGAATTTGACCATGATATTTTGTTTATGACGTATAATGTTCCTATTGGTCCTATTTGCTGGACGACTTTGCTCACATATCGTGACTTTCGTCACATTGATTATGACGGGCTTGTCAGTGCCCGTATGTCTATGCTGTGGACTCAAATCTGCAATATGGTTGACTTGGATGCGAAGGTTGAACTTCTTACCCAGTCAGTAATATATCTGTATGATAGGTATGTTCCATTGAAAACTCGTAGAGCACGTTCCAGTGGTTGCCCATGGTTTACTGATGAAATTCGAATCATGATCGCCGAAAGAGAACATTTTTATCGTAGATATAAATCTACTAGATCTGATGTTGATCGTGATCGGTTTAGATTGTTGCGCAATAGGTTAGTTTCGGCAATTCGTTTGACTAAACGCAGATATTATGAGTCAAAACTAGGTACTCGCCTTCCTCCTAGATTGATGTGGCGGAATCTGCGAAAACTGGGAATCTGTGGTAAAGACTCACCTCAGTGGCCTCTCGACCCTGAACAGCTCAATAGTTTCTTTGCCGCTGGGCAGAATAATTCTACGCAACAGCCTTTAGTGTCAAATCTGGAAAATCTTACTGTTGATGAGGATCAATTTTCATTCAGGTGTGTTGATGCTAGTGAGGTACTATCCGCAATCCATGGCGTCAGGTCCACAGCTATTGGACCAGATAACATTTGTCCTCAATTTATCAAAATCAATTTGCCGTGCATTCTGGATATTATTATGAATGTATTTAATACATCTCTGACTACATCATCCTTTCCGTCATTGTGGAAAACTACTCGTACTTCTTCTGAATTACAGGATTTCCGACCTATTAGCCTACTATGTTTCCTTGGGAAGGTGTTAGAAAAGTTAATGCACGCGCAAGTGGCCTCATATATAAGGCAAAAAGATCTTTTGTCTGGCTGCCAGTCCAGGTTTAGGGCACGTCATAGCAGTGAAAGTGCCGTCTTAAAGGTAGCATCCGATATCACTCATTCTGTTGATATTGATAATATGGCTGTCCTTGTATTGCTGGATTTTAGTAAGGCTTTCGCCTCAGTTAATCATAAAAGGCTACTTGAAAAGCTTCGAGGGTACTTTCACTTTTCATCTTCAGCTATAAACTTCGTCAGTAGTTTTCTATCGTGTCGTAGTCAGTCTGTCAGGGTTGGTAGAAACGTTTCTACGCCTCTTCCTGTAGCCTGTGGGGTACCTCAGGGATCAATACTGGGTCCTCTTCTTTTCTCCCTTTACATAAATGAACTGCCAGCAGTTTTGGTTGACTCTAAGGTTCACACACACACTCTCTACCTTGACAGACCAATGGGGCTTCCTGAGGATTGTATTTGCCGACTTAATGATGATCTAAGATGAATTACTGAGTGGGCTGAACGTAACAAGCTCATACTGAACCCAAAGAAATCGACCAGTATGTTAGGTCAAGCTTGGATGTGACTGATATTTCACCAATTGTGTTAAACGATACTGTCTTACCCTTTGTCAGCTCGGTTAGGAATTTGGGTATTCAACTCACTTGTTGCAGTCACGTTTCAAGTGTTCTGGGAAAGGTGTATGCTTGTCTGAGACAATTGAGAATTTGTATCTAGTGACTTACGTCTGAGACTCGCAAAGGCCCTTGTGCTACCACACTTCAACTTCGGAGGTCTAGTTTGTTCTAAGCTTGATGCTGAATGCAATAGGAGAATAAACGTTGCGTTTAATGACACCATTCGTTACATCAACGGACTTCGTAGGTTCTCTCACATCTCACCATTTATCAGCTCGTTTGTTGGATGCTGACTTGAAACTTATCTCACACGAAAAAGGCTCTCCTTTCAGAGAGCCATCCTACTTATTATATCATATTCAACTTCTGTCATCAGATCGTAATCAAAATATTTTACTCCCACGTTTCAGAACCAAAATTGGTGAACGTTCTTACTTTGTGCAGACAATACGCAATTGGAATTCTTTACCAGTCACTGTACAACGCACAAGTTCTCCTGCAATGTTCGACAGGCTCCTCGGTATTGTATTTACATCTTAAAATTAGTTTACATGGATTTTCGGGCTGTACACTGGCGTATCTCATTTGTTTGCATAATGGAATTCACACTTTTAGGATAACATTTCTTTTTTTCTCTCTATAGTTTATTTCTTATGCTTTTCTTGCTTTAAATGGATTCTCAATTTATATTTTTAGGATAATTAGTTTACTTTTTTTTCTCCCATAATTCCTATTTTCTGTTCTTTTTCTACCTATTGTTTTTTTTAATGCTTTTCTTGCTTTGTGTAGATTTTATACGTACACAAACTAATCAAATATTATATACGCAATTATTTTGTACTATTATAAGATTGAGGATCTTTTGTACTAAAACGAGTCATAAATAAAATAAATAAAAAAAATGAAGACACTAAAAGCTGAAAAATAAAATAGTTTTAAAAAAAAGTTGAACCGACTTCACAAAAAGCGCTAAAAAGCATAAAATAATAATTTAATTTTATATCTATTACGACATTTCGAAGTCGGTGCAAATTTAGCAAACAAAACAACTATCCAACCACAATCGAAGATACTATATAAGAAACATTTCAGCTCATGGGATTATAAGGAAGGAGTACTAAATACTTTTGTTGTAGTTGTTTTGTTTGTTTACTTATCTTCAGCCGGCCTCACTTAGACAACTAGATGGGTTTCATTTATCCAGGCTTAAGTTAGCTAAGGTTGGAAGGATGCTGCTGTGGTAATCTTTAGCCAGCCTCACTTAGAACGTTGATGTATTCGTTGTGCTTAATGGGAATACAACCTTTCTTATATCACTTCTTTTTTTAACTATTCTACTTCTCTAAGATATACCACCACGGCTTTAACTCTAGGTTCTGCAACTCTGCAAGTTTCGAGAAGAAATAACTAGCCAGCATAGCCTACCTCTTCTTTTCGTTATGGTAGAACACCCGCAGAGACCATGGCGAATTGATTCGATTTCCTCCGGATCCCTACAGCTCTGACAGAAACTTACTTTATAAAGTACTATGAAGGACTGTTGTTCAAGCTGAAAATTTGCGGTGTATCATAAATTTAACTCTGATTTACCAGGAAACGTAATTTATTTCCCTGAAACTGACTGTACCAGTTTGACCGTAAAGTAATATTTACAGTAAAGGAAGGTTTTAAGTATTTTACTGACATATTATGCTAAACTCTAAAGTGTTTTTCTTGCAGCATTTTCGATTTGATTGCGTAATGAGCATAAATTGAATTGAGGCATAACATTGTCCGCACTTAAAGAGCATAATGCGCGCGAAAACTTGCTGGATTCGAAAACTTTCAAACGAAAGCTTGCCGACAGAATAACAGTAATTTTAAACATGACGTGCCAAACCACCTTACTGAATGGATTAAAATATTCTGCAGAAATTAAATAGACTTCTTAGTGTTTATATAAGTATTCAGTAACGATAATAGAGTATTTCCAGAAATTTCGTAACATAAATTATATTAATGAAATGCTTTATATGCATTTGTGTTTATAATATCTAATGGATGATTATGCAACAAGCGCTACTGCGCTATGTAATTAATTTTTATAGTGCGTTTTATTGCACCGCAACAAAATACTAGACTTAGCAGGAATAATAAGTCATTCATTAAATGAAATATTTCTTTATTTTAAATACACGATAATTGTCTGAGCCGTAAGTAAAAGACGTGTGTTACGAACATTATTTGAACTCTAGGTCAATTAGGTGAAAATCACCGGTGTAAATTAATTGTTTGGTGTTTGCTGTGAAATTAAAGAATTTTAATAAGTATGATATTTTTAATTTATAGGACTGGTTTTTACAAAAGTATTATTAACTAAAGTTAAAGCTGAAATCAGTTGATCGTTGCACTGGTTTAAGCAAGTGAAATGACATAAAATATAAAAAACCTTAAATAACAAATAAGAATAGAAACCAGTTTACCAGCAACAAGATAAAACAGTTAATTGTGAAAATTTAAATTGTTTTTTTTGCTATGTATTTGCATACTCTGCTGTAACCAGTCCCAAACACGATTGAGAGAGGAGGAGGGAAATCCACGCGCCAGCCATAAGACTTCGGCTTCGAGAGAAGCTATGCACTATCGGTGACTTCCAGGACGCGTCAAGGAGCAGCCCTTGTTCTGGGATATCATAAGTAGTATTGTAACCCGCTTATCTGAGTAACGAAACCATACACACGAAACATCCCAGCAAACCATAATAATAATATTATAATATATTCCATTCAAAGTTCCATAAAGTTACATAATCTTAAAGTGTACGAAGTGATTTGGAATTAATAAACAGAGAGTCACGGGGGCACAGAAAATAGATAGCTCTTAAACATCACCTTACTAAGAGTTAAATCAAAATTAAGACAAGAACTAACAGCCCTACATAAACGATTAATTGGTTCATGCATGCCATAATTTGATCTGGATGGTTCAACATGCAACAAAGGCGGTCTTCGAAGGTTATGTTGGGACTGTCTTGCAAAGTTGTAATCATAAACTTGAGGATTAGGAATCCTGGAGAAAGTCATAGCTTCACATTTATCAAAATTGAGGTATAAGCCGTTATGCTCGCACCACGCCAGAAACGTATCTAAGTCCTTTTGAATAAGGGCGGCGTCACCACCATCCTTAATATAAGAGAAGATCTTCATGTCATCAGCGTAGATTAGAACATTGGAGTACGAGAACAGACGGACAATGTCGTCAATGGCAAGAACGAATAGTAGAGGACCGAGATGACTGCCTTATGGTACACCAGACGAAGCCTTGAAGATTCTAGAGGTAGAGCCGCGGAGCGACACACGACCTGTCTCTTAGATAGGATGAAACCCAGTCGAGAAGAACAGGGGGAAAACCCAGCCTCCCGTGTTTAAATATCATTAGGGAGTGAGGGAGTTTATCAAAGGCTTTACTGAAATCCGTGTATATACAGTCAGTTTGCATACCTCACTGGAAGCCAGAAATAATGTGGGAGGTAAATTCAAGTAAGTCAGTAGTCGTTGATCTACCGGGTAAAAACCCGTGCTGATTGGGAGAGATAAAGCCAATACAACGCTCCATAAGCTGCGAATACACTATTGATTCAAACAATTTAGGTATGCAAGATAACTTTGCGATAGGTCTATAATTGGTTATAATATTCTTATGGCCTTTTTTATGAACAGGGACTATAAAAGAGCACTTCCACAATGTAGGAAGGGACCTATTGAAGGGAATCGCCAATGGAGTAAGAAGGGCATCGGAACAGGACCTGATGAAGGCTGGAGAGATGCCGTCAGGACCAGAGGAAAAGTCCGATTTAAGTTCATTGATTTTTTCCGAAATATGATCCCGTGATATAAACGGCAAAAAATCGGGTGAAGTGGGACGATCCAAAATATGATCAAAATTATTCGCACATGGCTCAAAGTTATCCGAAGAAAAGGCACTCTCAAAGTATGAAGCAAAATTGTTTGCTATGTCGGACACGTTATTACTAGAAGACCCCTCATACCACATCGTAGATGGATAGTTGTTCGATTTCTTTTTCATATTAACGAATTTAAAGAAATTGCGAGGGTTATTGTGCATATTATCGCGAACACTAAGAAGGTATTCATTATAGAGCGAAGAGGATAGTGCCTTAAATCTTTCATAACAGGTCACAAAGTCAGAATACGCTATTGCGCTATTACAACGCAAGTAATTTTTCCAGAGTTTGTTCTTCCTGTTCCTAAGACTGCGGAGTTCGGCGTTATGTCATGGGGGAGTGGAGCATGTAGACTTAATCCGTTTTAATGGAACAAGGGAGTTAAGCAAATCATATATCTTGTTATAAAATAATCAGACGCATACGTCAATATCATTATTATTCAATTATGCCGAAAAATCGACTGAAAGGAGATTAGACGTTATCTCAGAGAAGTTATGTACTTAATGAGAAGACAGCACCCAAATTGCTGCAGTGATACTTAGAATGTATTCAATGTCTTTATGGATTTATAGAAAACTCTGTTGGACCCCTTACTCTGAATATTATGTGGTAACAGATTCCACTTACGAATACTTTGGACAAAGTAAGAACGTTCGCCATACTGAGATCTATACCGTGGGATTAATAGGTTGGTGTGTCTGGTCGATTGCAACAAGTCCAACTTCTGGCACAAATATGCAGGTTGTTGGCTGTATATAAGTTTGTGGAGACACTTCAGTCTACGATTCGTCAAATAGAAAACCATATGTAACGTGTAACTAAATGAAACTCATTTAAAATGCGTTACTTGTAATGCAGAGGTAACGCTTTTGCTGTACAGGGTGGAAATCTCCTTGCGTATACGAAAAACAAAATTGCCTGCTCAGTTATGTTCGAATTTGTAAAAGGTGATTAAAGCGGTATCTAATGATCTTTTAATAAAAATAGGTAATTGCAAAATTTTTAATGGTTTGTGAATTATAAATATAAAATTAAAATTGTTTGAAACTTTTAATTTTTTGAGAAAGAATATCATAATATTGACGATAAAACGGCTCATATTGTCAAGCTATGCGATTAATTAATTAATTAATGATTCCGATGAAGGTATTGGTTCAGGTTCCTTAAGAATTTTGAGTTTTTATTAAACAATTTATTGACAGAAATATCCAGGGAGAAATCATTGCCTGGGACATCACGACAGATTGACGAAAAAGAAGGCTCATCTTCTTAAGCTATGAGTCTAAATAGTTCTAAAAGACGAAGAATTATTTTACCACTTAGCGATTCCGATGATGGTATTGGCTCAGGTTTTTTAATAATTAAATTTTTTTTATTTATTTGTATATTTTATAGAAATATCCAGGGAAAAATCATTGCCAGGAACATCACGACAGGCTGTTATTGAGGAAACCTCAAATGACGTTTCCTTAAATAATTTATGACACATAGGTAAAAGATATATGAGAGATCTCTGGCAATAATGTAATACGGCTACTTTTTCAGTCACTTACATAGAACAAGGAAATTAGAAGGACAAATGAAAATATAAACAAGAAAGGTATTTGGTCTAAATTTCCTTAATGAATTTCTTCTTTTAAGGGGGTATTCCGTAGTGACGCCTGTTTTTCGCCTGGTAGATTCAAGAATTTTTTTCTCGAAAAGTATGAAAGATATTAAATTTTTTTTTCTTCTATATATTTATAAATATTTAGGTAAACAAAGCTTTGAAGTGGTTGATCGTTCCCCGAAGCTCCAATGGACATCTGCATCTTTACAGATAGCCAGGCTGCTTTGCTATCCCTTGATTCTGTCCTGTCGACATCTAGGGCTGTTAATAGCTGTCGCTCACACTTAAATGAGCTGTCTGAACGGTATCAAATTCACCTGTGCTGTCCCGGGGCACAGGGATATTCCAGGAAACTGCGTGGCGGACGAGCTTGCAAGACGTGGTACCACCCTGGAGATCCAACCGGAAAGGACTGTTTTTGGCAGGCCCCTGGCAACCTGTAAGATGTTACTTAGCACGAGGGCAACTTAACTTAACGAACCACAGATGGGCAAACGGCACTACGTGCCATACGTCCAGACAGATCTGGCCTAAGCTGGATCTTAGGCGCTCCAAGTGTCTGATTTCGAGTGGCAGATCTGACCTTAGAATAGCTACTGGGGTAATCACAGGCCATTGCCCTATTGGCTTACACGCTAAGCGACTGGGTATCTTCTCAAACGACTTCTGCAGAAGCTGCATGGACGAGGAAGAGGAGGAAACTATTTTCCAGTACCTCTGCCGGTGCCCTGCACTGGCACGCAGGCGAAAGTCCTTCTTGGCGGCGATTGACGTTGCACATCTTTGGCGCTTCATCGACAGCTCCGGATGGTTCCAATGAGGAGGTGGAGGAAATTCTTCGATTCCCGTGGCATCACAATGGGCCTTTTGAGGTCTAAGTGTGCCCTTTAAGGCAGCCACACGAACCTAACCTAACCTAAGCTAGGTATACAAAAATAATTTTTACTTCATGTATACACAAAACTTACGGCTTCCAGAGCAAGTTGAAACGAAGTGGTTTTCAGCGCAGGGGAAAACGGTACACATCATTGCAGCCCTCTCGGAATGCTGAAACAAAAAACAAAAATGTTGTTTCAATTTGTGTAACGTCAGCTATCGCACGGACCGCGGGAAAGTAAAATTATGGAAATTTACGAAAGTTATGCAAATTTAAAGAAAAACATGTAGTTTTAGGGTTTTTTTTCAAAGCAAATATTGGATTAATAAAAAACTATACATTGTAGAACTTGAGATATTATGTGTACCAGTGTGAAAACATGGTTTCCAGAAAAAAGGGATTAAAGTTTTGGGTTAAGGTACGATCAATCAGCTATGCGCCGACTTTGACGTCCCATAACTTTCTGAATTTTCGAGATATTGTAAAAAATCTTTCACAGTTATAATTTTAAATACGTTGAGATTATAAAACTAAAATAAAAAAAAAATTCGAATTCTTGAAGCCATCACTACAGAATACCCCCTTAAAAGAAATAATATTTTCAGTGCTAGACATAAAAGTATTTCAACACATTCTGGAAGAAAGCATAGACACAACGTTTCCCATTTCTAAAGAAGAAGTGCTAACTAAAGTGTAACGCATTTATAATGCATTTTGTACACGTTACAATAACTAGTTTAAAATGCATTTTCTAGCGTTACTAAAAATATGTTTCGGCTGCGGACACAGCCTGTAGAAAATAACGCATTATGTGACGTATACACAACGGTTACTGTCACGCGTTTCATACGTTACCGTTACGCATTTATAATACAGTTTAAATGCGTTCATGGTTTGCTGGGATTTAGTACGCCTGAGGCACCTGGGACTCATTTTGTGAAGCCGAGAACAAAAGTCAATCTATAAGCATAATAAGTGCAAAAGAGATATACGTGGAAAGGAGATGCAACAATTTGCATTCCACACTAAAAGAACAATTCACAAAAATCAAATGCCATGTTGATTTAATTTACTAACTTTAATTAAATTTAATGAATGAGAATAAAGTGAAGTGCGGATAATGTTTAAAGCGAAACCTAAGTAAAGTCTCCATTTTCTGCAAGTGGTTTTAAAGTTATCCCAATGTTGCAATTATAGAAAATCTGAAACTATAACATTTTTTCAATGGTTATCCATCCATGCTTGTCCAAGCAGAAACGAAAAAGGCTACATTGAATTAAATAAATTCTATATGCAAAATGTGATGAAATTTGGTGTAAAGAAAAGCGTTGTGTTATTTTAAATCGGATGTACACCCTGCGCCAAAAAATGTTTCAGAACGTAAAATTTCAATTTTTCACCCTGAATATTGCAAAGTGCACGAGGTAGGCCACGAAAAGGGATATAGTCAACCGTGGTTGTCGTCCTAGGTGCTGGACATGCTGGCAGGAGGGTCATCTCCGACGTTTTTGCTGGAAGCAAAAGAGATCAACCCCTCCGGGATATGACACGAGGAAGACTGGTTGTATTAAGTGCAATAGAAGGAAACAAGAAAAATTCAGATTGAAGAGAGGTACCGATCAGAACAACGATGCTGAAGTGCGCCGTCGCAAGTACAGATGCTGGTCCTGCGGTAAAGAAGGTCACCTGCAAAGCGATTGCAAAAGGAAGATTCTTGATCACTTGTCAGAGATGTGTTGCCCGAAACGATGGAGGTGTTTTGAGAGGGCATCGATGGCGAAGGACTAAAGAAGAGCAGCGAATGAAGAAAGAAATGTTACAAAGTGAAAGCGAGTCAAGATCTTGCCAGAAATGCCGAGTACAAAACCAATTTGGACATTTGAATCATAGGAATGCATCACCAGAGGAGAAGATTGAACCTGTGCGAAGGCTGCACCAGAGGAGAAGATTGAACCTGTGCGAAGGCTGACTGTCTTGGCGACATCGAGCCAAGGAAAGCGAGAACTACAGACTATTGATCAAGAATTACAAGATTTAGAGGACGCACTGGAAACTTCACTAAAAGACAATCCTGAAACGCCTAAGGAGGTAGTAGTTAAAGAATGTGACGTTAGCGAGGAAACTAACATGCCAACGGTTCATGCTGGAGAAGATGAGATTATTCAACTACGACAGAAATTGAAGGAGGCGAAAGAATGCAATCAATGTCTACGTTCTCAACAGGAGTGGCTTTCATGGTGAAGAAAGAAGAAGAGAAGTATGCAAATATGCAAGCAAGGCGCGAAGAGAGGACCAACATGAAGGAATTCGAGATAAGTGACCTTAGTTCTTTGTTCGAAGAAGAGAAAGCTGATGGTCAACTAGAGAAGCAGTTGAGATCTGAGGAACAGTTGCCACGAGGTATAAAGGCCAAGGAAGGATTATTCAAACAGAAAAACTGCAGAAAAGCCATTAAGCATGCACGAAGTAGGCCACGAAAAGGGAAATAGTCAACCGTGTAAGCGCCGCCGTAGGATATTAGCTGATTTGTTGGTCACAGTTATATGTATGTACAGTAGTGTGCAAAACATTTTGAAATGGACATAACTCTATGCAACATCCTCTGGATTTAAATATTTTGAGTGTGTGGAATTAGTTTAAAGCTTTTAAATATTACTTTTAGGACGTAGGAAGAATTCCTATTTATTTTCAACAAAGTAGCAAAGAAAGCAAAATTCATTTGCGCAAAACAATTTGGACTTCATGTTAGACTATAAAAAATCTTAATATTTTGGAAAATATCCGCGCTTATTATGTATTACTTCGGCGCATCTTTTGGGCTTGGAAGCTATTAAGTTGTTTATTGTATCAGCTGGAATTCGTTCCTATTCATCTTTAAGAGATTTGAGCACAGATTTTCAATGGGGTTTAAGTCAGGTGATTGAGATGGCCAGTCAATCACCGAAACCCCGTTCTGCTGAAACCATTCCTTTACCAGCTTTCACGTGTGCTTCGGATCGTTGTCCTGCTGAAATATCCATCGAAGCGGCATATCCCATTCAGCTTATGGCAACATTACTTGCTCCAAAATATCGCGGTATTTGAACCGGTCCATTATACCCTCGATTTCGTAAAAAGGGCCGACTCCTTTTGCCGAGAAACAACCCCACATCGTCACATTTCCTCCTCCATACTTGGCAGTAAATTGGCAATATTGAGGATTCAAACGAGTTCCTTTTGGCCGTCTTACAGTAGAATTCCCATCCGATCCATGAAGGTTGAACTTCGATTCGTCGCTAAAGAGGACACTTTTCCATTTATCCACGGTCCCGTTTAAATGTTTTCTAGCGAACTGCAACCTGTCAGATTAAACCAAAAGATCAATATCGCGGGTCTTAAATAAGCATAAACATGTTACCTTCTTTGTCGATGCCTTACAGTAAGTAGTGGTTTCTTTGCTGGTCTAAAAGAGCATAGATCAGACTTTATTAAATGTCTCCGAACAGTGCTGGGATTAACGTATAGTTCTAGATCATTTACAATATCTTTTAAAGATAATAAAATAGTTTTTAAAAAATTTTGAACCACAAAAGGCGATAAAAAGTATAAAATAATTTTTAATTTTATATCTATTACGACATTTTGAAGTCGGTGCAAATCAAAAAAACCAAACAACTACATCAAAAATATTTAATCGTCATTTCTTATGATCCCGAAAGCTGAAACGTTCAGGTAGTATTATGTTTTTTTTTAATTGTTGTTCTGTAGTTGTTTTATTTGTTTAATTTGCACCGACTTCGAAATGTCGTAATAGATATAATAGTAAAAATTATTTTATGCTTTTTAGCGTCTTTTGTGAAGTCGGTTAAACTTTTTTTTAAAAAACTATCTTATTTTTCACTTTTTAGTATCTCCGACTTTATACAACGAAGAAAGAAATATCAAAATCGGTCCACGCATTAAAAGTTAGTTTTAACCCCCTACCCCACCCCCATTTCACTGAACTTTTTTTCTCATGGTATCAATGATGGAACATACTCTACCGAATAGAAAAGGAATCATCGAAATCGGTCCTCGCGGAACGAAGTTACTACACTTCCCCCATCACCCCCATAGGACCAAAATGTTCTCCTATTAGTAATGAGGGATCACACTCTATACAACAGCAAAAGAACCATCCAAATCGGTCCACGCGTTACAAAGTTAGGTTCTACCCCCCTTCTCCCACCACAACAATTTTTTTTCTCGTGGTATCAACCAGGCAGCATACTCTACACAAAAGAAAAAGAAATATCCAAATCGGTCCACGCGTTACGAAGTTAGACTACTCCTCCCCTCGCCCAACCCCCCACCATGGGCTAAATTATTCTTCTATTAGCAATAGGTGATCATACTCTATACAACAGCAAAAGAACCATCCAAATCGGTCCACGTGCTACAAAGTTGGGTTCCACCCCAGCAACATTTATTTTCTCGTAGTATCAACCAAGGATCATATTCTACCCAATAGAAAAAGAATTATCCAAATCGGTCCACGCGTTAAGAAGTTAGACTACCCCTCCCCCCACCCACACCTTTCACCATAGCACTAAATTATTCTCCTATTAGCAATGGGGGATCATACTCTATACAACAGAAAAAGAACCATCGAAATCGGACTACGCGTACAAAGTCAGGTTCCACCCCACCCCCACCACCACCCCCCACAATTATTTTCTTCTGCAACAGAAAAATAATTATCCAAATCGGTCCACGTGTTACAAAGTTAGACTACCCCTTCCCCCCTCCCCAACTCTAGGCCAAATTTTTTTCTCCTATTAGCAATGGGGGATCATACTCTACCCAACAAAAAAAGAATCATCAAAATCGGTCGACGCGTTACGAAGTTATGCCCGGTCAGACATAAAAAAAAATAAAAATTAAAAAAAAAACATACGCATCGAACTTACAACCTCTTTGTTTTTGGGAAGTCGGTTAGAAAAGGTTTCTGTTTTATTAATCAATTTATCCTTTTTTGCATTCGGGGCGTCATTTTTTTGGGTCTACTTTCTACCTCCGACGGCAAGTAGCGAGTCAAAACTAAGTAATAATAAGTAGGTCAATAATAAATACGTCACTTCAGCCAGAGAAAATGTCTTAATCTCAATCTTCCCAACAGAGTTATGCCTGAGTTCATATGGACCTGGCTATTGTCAGACTAAGCGTCGCCGTAGGATATTAACTGATTTGTTGATCACAGTTATATGTATGTATGTATATAGGCATCATGTCGGCATCATGGCATCATGGCAGTATGTCGGGAGTAATAATCGACAGGGACATGGTTAAATGGGCACCATTGAAATCTTCCAGGAGTAACAGAATCTTTAGAGACAACTATATTTGGGAACATGTACCACTGTCGTGGAGAAAGTGGTGGTGCAATATCTGCGTGTCGCGCTCAATAAGTGACTGAATTGAAATATCCACACGAATTAAAGTAACGAGGGTCCTGCGGGCCTGATGAAGTTTCCTTGAAGGGCCTGAGTTCTTTACCGAAAGAAGACCTGTGGTTACATAACACAATAGTCAAACCGGTTGGTGCCAATGCCGCTCTTGTATGGTGGTTAAAAGCTCAACAGTAGACAGCATTTCCCAAATGCAGCAAGCTGCAACGCTCTCCTTGCCTTCTCACAGCAAGAGCTATGTGGGCTTATCCTACAGTTGCCATGTAGGCAATAATAGGACTTACTCCCTTGCACGTCTCCCATCTTGACTTGAAATCTTGACTCTGCCTCTTGGTCAAAAATTTTTAATCATACGATTTTAGTTTTTGTTTTTTATTTTAAAGTAGTGTACCTCTATATATAGCCCAAAGTTTTGTAATCAAAAAGATTTTTTAAAGATTGTTTAAAACGAAGTTGAACCGACTTCACAAAAAACATAAAATTGCATAAATAATACTTTGTTTATCTATTATGACATTTTAAAGTCGGTGCAAATTAAACAAAAAAACCAACAACAGAAAAATTAATAATTAGTTAATATTCTTCCCTAATGATCTCTTGAGCTGAAATGTTTACTTTTAAGCGATTTTTGTGAAGTCGGTTCAATTTGTTTTTGAAAACTGATTTACTTTTTAGTGTCTTTAGATATGCTGCTCGTACGAACAAAGCAATTTCAACAGTTGCAGAGAAAGTGCACTCTACAGAAAACAATGAAAAATATCTAAGTACGGAACACTGCTAAGAAATTAGTCACAGCCCCTCCCTTTCACACCACATATCTAAGGATGTACACAATTTTTACCATGGCGCTAGTATGCGAACGTACCCTTTACAGCAAGAGAGAATCATCGGGGCCACATTACAATGTAAGGGGACTGCTCTCTCCTCTTCCCGAAGTCATTCTAGGTTCAATATTTTTTATCATTTACCAAAGAAGAAACATATCTTGTATAACCGATACAAAACTATAAAAATCGATCTATGCCTGATGTTCACCTTCACGCTAAGGAAATGAAGCAAGTAAGGCTCCACTCCTCCACCAATCGCACTCCACTCTACACATTTTTGTCACGGTATCAAAGGGTAACATCAAAAACAGAATGAACCAAATCGGTATGTGCACCCTTCCTCACCCCACCTAAGATCAATTTTTTTTTAATAGTAGCTATGGGGATCATCATCATCAATATGAAAAAACTCATCTTAATCTACGCATCAAAAAGTGGTTTCGTCTCCTTCCCGACGCAACAGAAACATTTGCTTTGGCAGAAAGTTCAGTATATTCACTCCTGAACGTGCAGACTGAGATGACGATAGACCAAACTTGATCCTTGGAGCCTTAAATGGAAATGGTTTAAACAGAATATGGCAATGGTGTTGCCATCTGCGGACCTAATACTAAATTCTCCAACGGAATGGACAAATGGCCCAAAATCTCGCAGGCCGAAAACAATGCCATTGTAACCTGCGCACTTCTCAATCTCAATACGGGACTGAAATGTGCCGTTTTAACTATCCTTTCCGATAGCTAAGTGGCTCTCAAGACACTCCTGTCATGAGGATTTTCATCAAAACTCGTTAGAGTGCTTTAGAACCCTGGAAAATCCAGCTGCATCCAACAAAGTCACGCTGATTTAATTAGAATGAACAACACTTTGGCGCAATAAAGTCAGCAAGTGATAGTCTACTATAGGTTTAAAATCTGAAGTCTGGTTAAAAGCGAAGGTTTAAAGAGACACTTTATCACACCGCACTCCCCTTCTTATTAAAATAAAAGGATTTACTGCTCTCACTTTCGAAGACCCTTGCAAAATATTCAAACAAATTAAAGCATACTTGAATTCTCGTCATCTATATGCTATAAGCAATGATTCAATTAATTGTACTGCCTTAATATCTGTTCATTTTTAATTGATAATATTTTTCAGTATCTCCAGAATCGATACTTGATCTAAACACACCACTTCTACCAATATTTTAGAAACGATGGAATTGCAAATATTTGGATGAAGAGACACCGTGACCTGACGCTTTTAGTGATATTCGAGAAATAAATGTAGCCCCATCTTAAAGAGATCTCGGAAAATATTTAAGACACATCCTGCTAGCAATGGCATCGTAACAACCAAAAAATACCAACGTTCGGTTGAATTAAGCGCGCTATAACTAAAACTATAACTAAAATCAAATCATAATGGGGATGTATAATCTGCAAACTTGTATAGACACATTAAAAGAGATAATTATTTAATCCACCAGATTACATAATATAAGCTCTCACAAACCAAGGTTCACCTTTCTTTATATCTTAATCCAAATTTTCTATACTTTTAATTATAAAAGATACACGGCACCAACAAAGAAAATGAATTATGTCACAGCACTGTCTCATGCATAAATTTTGAGACCTGCCGTCCCAAGGTAATATGTTCGGTTTTACTCGCTTTCATAAGTATCAATGGGCGCTAGTACGTTCTCAGCATAAAGCTGGACGAATCTATGAAACATTGTAAGTGCTTATTGGGGAAACAAGAATAAAACTAGTTTCAGCACTACTTTATAAATTGAGCTTCATAATAGAACAAAGGGCTAACCACAGAGTGATAGTATAAAAAAATGCTTCAAATTTCCCTGCTTCTTTGTAACGCAAGGTAACAATTATTCTGCTAGCCTGCAAACTAAAATTAAATTAAACTTTTTACGAACATTTAGCGCATCAGTTCTTCGGCAAAGTGCTTCAGTATTTATATTATTTGGAAGCGCTAACGAGAACTCAAATTGGACAAATTAACCATGGATGTAGTTTGTATTGAGCAATAATTAATGCTGAAACATAATCTTAATAAAACAACATCTTACTAATATTCAGTGTTTTCCCAAACGAAAATATCTGAAATAAAATTAAAATGGATATGTAGCTAATTGCATAATTATTGCCTAACTTACGAATATTTATATTGTTTACCTCTGACAACCTAACTATAATTGAACACTAACTCATACGCTGAACGATTGATTGATACGGCAAAAGGAAAAGTATCCTATAAAACTTTCTTCAATAGTTTTTGAAACATGCTGTAACTCCGAAATCTAATTTTGTTATGAGATTTGGATAATTCTCCTTTTTGCTGTTTTGTTTTACAGAGTATGTTCCACCATTGCTGATGTGGTCAACGTGTGCTTGGGTGGGGGAGTGTAGCCTAACTCCGCAACACGTGGACCGATTTTATTATCATAACCATGCCAAAAAAATTTTGAACAGAGTTGTTCTACGTTAATGGCGGAACCCAAGTTAAGTTAACGCATACTGTGATTTGGATGATTCATTTTTTTGTTTTATAGTGTGTGTTCAGCTATATCCCAGTAGGAAATGTATGCAGTATGCGTTGTATGCTTCGACGACTTTAACATTAAGATGGCCTAGGAAGGATCGATAATGCCTACCCTTTCCATTACCTGGGAGTGGGTGAATTCACCAATGGACGGGAGTTGATGTAACCACTGATGAAAAGAAGCGTTCGTTTCAATATTTAATTTTCTTATACTTCTAATCATAAAACCCCCTGTCCACTTCCCTTGAGTATTATCAAAGTTCAAATTCCGGGTTTTTCATTCAATTATTTATATAATTTTTATATTTATTTAACTCAAACAATTAAGAAAACTTAATCGTTCCTAGATTTAAAGGTATAATATTTATTAAAAAAAAAAGATGTCCATCTGTTAATTAAATATTTAATATTAAAAACAATGCAATTAAACATAAACATAATAAAAATTTCCTTATTACTAAAAATGAATGTTAATAATAATATAATGTAAATAAAAATAAAAAATTCCAATCATAGATGACACATACACCTACAATAAGGGCACTTTCCATTTCATTGGTTCTGTAACTGCGATTTTAGGATTTTGTGTTGACTTTTTTCTTACTGTTGCTTACTCGCTTGAAGTAGCGATTTTTGTGTAAATGGAAGATTTGTCTAACTTCACGAACGAAGTCATCTTCCGTGTACCCTTCCTTTTTCATAGCTCCTAAAATGCAGTAGATGACAGTAAAATTGTTTCCTTTCTGATTAATAGAAAGAATACTCACTGAATAAGACATCGTTCATTTGTTTGTTACATGCCCATGTGAGGGATGCTGAAGCCTAAAAGAAAGTAAATATTTATTAAAGCCAAAAGTGTAAAGAACTTACTTACCTGTGTTGTTTTGTCCTCGTTGTTCATTTATAAAGGAAGTGATGCTGCAAAAACATTTCTTTATTTACAGATAAACTTTCTTTGAAGAAAAAAAGATACCTTAGCATCGGTTACATTGTTACGCGCTTTCTTATGCGCGCAATAGATTCGCCGGCTAGCACTGGTGAAAGGTCTGGGGTCAAATATCTTAGTGGGCGCCACGTGGTTTTTCTCTATGTAAGTCCACGAACTTGTTTACGGGGTTATGTAATAATTCCAAACAATTAAAATCAAGCACTGATTTATTTCCACCATAAAATAACTAATAAATAATATTCATTTAACCAACTAGATATTCATTTCACGTGAAGAAAAACAATTTATCAATAGGTTATAGGATTTTTAAATAAATATAAAGCGATATATATATATATATATATATATATATATATATATATATATATTATATAAGCGATCGTTCTACTGAGCAAGACAGTGCCATGAATGTTTCATAATGCAAACAAACAAAAAAAAGATACCTAAAGAAATCTAATTTTGAATAGATAGGCAATACTTATCTTTTCTTCCCCAAATTAACTTCCTCGATTCTCCCAAAATTAACTTCCTCTTTTACTTATCCTGGCGAGGATCGCCTTCCCTCATCCTGTCACGCTGCACTTCCTTCCTTTTATTTTATTTTGCCGCTTTCTTCGTTTTCGTTTCCACTTTCTCCACTGTCAGATCATTTCTTTATTTGTTTTCACTTATTTTAACTTCCACTGGTTTTCTTTTATTTTCTTTTCCTTGTCCTTTTAACTTTGAACTGATTTCACTTTTTTTCTATTAGCTTAAATGTTATTTTCACTTCTCAAACTTCCACTCTGGGGCTTAATTCGGAAAAGGGCCCCTTCACATACCAAGGCTTTCTTTTATTAAAAATTGCCCCCTATTGGAAATTTTTTGGAAAAATCTAGTCCAATTTCCAAAGCGGTCCGTGCCGATTCCAATCGGCTTGAATTTTTCATTAATAATTTTTAAAATTTTCATTTAAAATTATCTATGTTTATCTAGCTTTTCTTTGGTATATTGCTCGGCATCCGCAAAATTCGTTTTCGATGTGAATTTTGCAAGAAAAGATTTTGTTGACAGGTATCGTGCACGTGCTCTGATTATTTTCAAATATATCGTTTTCCTTTTAATTCTTCTCTTTGATCCTTGCCTTGGGTTGGGAACCAACCGAATATTTAATAAATTTTGTCGGGAACATAAAGAGTGAGTCGTAATATGTTTTTGTCTGTAGTGCGAGGTTAGAAGTGTATTGATCGAGGATTCCGGAAGAAAATCCCAGCTCAGGTATGTAATACTTCATGATATCATCTTTTTTGATTATTTTTACAATTCTTTTCTTGCCCGATAAGTACTGCATAGCATTTAATTCATAATATTCTTTTTCTAGTAAAAGTCCCATGCATAGCCCTGTTTGCTTTACAACATCTTGACAAAGGTAAATAATCAAAGGTAAATATTCCAATTTATAAAATTAAATTTCAATTAACTTAAACTATCTTAATTCTAGGTAACTACTTCTAGATATTCGATTTTCCTTGGATAGGATGTCGCAATTTTTAACGAAGGTGCCCTACCTTCCAATCATCTGGGACGGTGCAGTTCGGTATACGTGCGCCTGCGTTGCAATTACAAATTATTCAAAATGTATTTCAGCTGGACAGTTAACGTCATTCAAGTAAGTATCCTCTGGTATACTAAGGAATCTTTTGCGGATACATTCCTGTGACAACAGTAGTCGCATATCATATTCTCGCAATAATCTCATAAGTAGGTAATTCAACATTATTTCTGGAATGTAATAAAATAAATTTACTTGCAGCATCATTCGACTACGAGAAGACACATATTATCGGACATAGGACACAAGATAAGTAACTTATTATTGTATTTTAATTTTAATATCATTTCCAATTTCTTTCAGGTCGACGCATCTTTACGAAACTAAACGAACATAACAACATTAAGGGATCTATTGTCGTTGTCCTCAAAAGGCGATCTAGAGTTCCAATGCCACCATCCTGATGAGATTTTCAGATAGTCGATCTCTTCCTACCATGCTAATCTATTTTTATTCCCTGCAATGATGATGATAAAGGAAGATCGTGCAATCCTCGTTAAAGTTGGTATAATTCTAAAGTTGACATCATCCTAAAATATGATGATATGACTGCGTCGAAGATAAAAAGATTAAACTTAAATTACCTTTACTGGATAAATAGAAGATTGTTCATCGAAGTTCCTGGAAATAGATTAAGATTACACATTGTATATAGTATTAAGATATTACATAGACATTAGGTTTATTAAAAATAAATTGGATTGATTTGAAATAAATGAAAGCTAGGCAGAATTATTATAGATAGTTAAGCTAATTAAACTATGAAAAACAAATAACTTGTTTTAGAGTTAGAATTTTGAATATGTAGGTAAAATATTCGTAGGTATAGATATTAGATTTTTGATTGAAAATTTGAGGTTTAATAGGATTGGGGAAATTATACTTAGGTAAACAGATAAAATTAAATATTAGTAGATTAATTGAAGTAAAAATAAGCAAATAAAAACTTAAGTAACTAGCATTGAACGAAGGGAAAGTACGATATAGCATAGAGTTTAGAATGAATGAAATAGTAAGAAAGGAAAGCAGTACTTACCTTACGCGGAATAACTTAGTCCGAATTGGTATATGTACTTACCTGGCTCAGACTTCTCTTGCTATGCGCCTATCACAGTTTACGTACACAAACATAACCTCGATTTCACCTGGAAAACTTTATAAAAAAAAGGACTGTTCTTCAATAGTCTGGAACGAAAAACAAAACCGACTGAACTGTTTTTAACCCAAGGAAGGAAAATTAGAAGAGGATATGCCCCGGAAACACTTTGGATAGTACCAAATAAAATCAGAAAACTTGGAGAGAAGTTTAAAGAAAAAAAAAGCAAAATAATTATCATAAAACTGAACCGCTTTCGACCGATCTGGAAAATGTAATAGATTTTCCAGCATATTTTCCAATAGGAGGCATTATCCTTTAAATATGGGATCTTGGTATGTGAAGCAGACAGTTCAAAGTAGAAAGGTATACAAGTCAGTTGCTGTGGAAAGAAAAGTAGTGAAATTGGTTTAACTGCCAGATAAATGGAAGTGTCAAAAGAAAGTGAAATTGGTTTAACTGTCAGATAAATGGAAGTGAGGAAACATCTGGAGCTTACCGAGTAGTCAAGAGGAGATGAAGGATAACTAGCAAGAGGAGTTTGAGTAGGATTTGTTTGCAAGAAATTCTCGGAATCAAAAGATAAGTTCTGCATTTATTTTGTTTTCTTTTTATTTTCTTTTTCTTTTGTTTTACAAATAATTTGATTTTAGAAGTAAGTTCCTTTTATTTTGATTTTTGTTATGTTTCCTCTTTTTGTGTGCGCAACTTTTTTTCTTTTAATTTCTATTGTGAATTTAGTCATAAATAAAAAAAATTATATGAGCTCAATTCTGCGTTGTTTAGAAATCAAAACGATTACACACAAATTAAAACGAGTTCGTGACTCATTAAACAACCCCAAAATAAAAACCACGTGGCGCCCAAACCGTGATATAAATAGAACCAACCCTTCTCCATGCTAGTCGGCACGGAGTTATGCTCTTCAACCTTGAGCATAACATGTTTTAGCTCTTTAAATGCCCTTCGTCCCGTAATAATTATAGTCAATAATTACGCTGGTTCCAAACAACCTATAAAAATGTTGCATCAGTCCTCCCGGACTTAAGTAGCAATCTGACAGGATGAAAAATATTTATTTATTCAGTTGTTAAATAAAATTGTCAGTACTTACGATCTCGTCCTGATTTCATTCCACGTTTTCACTGAATATTTCCAGTTCTTCCTTTGAATTGATCGGAAATTTGCTCGACATTTCTTTCTGGACGATTTCCGTTTTGATAATCATCTTTAAAATAGCCGTGTTTGTAGCGACAGCTTCTATTATATTCTATATTCTTATTTTGCTTACTAATAAGTTTTTTTAAAGCGTTGATTTCCTTTAGAAAAAAGTCTGCAAAATCAGGAAGTATTTATTGGTTTTTACAAAAATATAATTGTGTACATACTTTTCAATTCTAGCAGAGTCTCATTAGCAGAGTCCACGGAATGCGAAGTACTCTCGCCGTAGGTGTGTTCGTCATATATACCTTATTGGAATTTTTTATTCCCAGGAAGATTTTTATTACGAAGAATTTATTTAATTTACCTTTAGGAATGGGATGCAGTAATTCTTTACCTAAGACCGCATTGCAGCGCTGAACATTTCCAGGGATGGCTGTCGGTTTTATGAATTTTTTTTTTAATAATCCCAGGTAGATTTATTTTATTTACATTTTCATCCTGATTGGAATGCATTTTCCTACGAAACAATATTAACTTTACGCTATACATTCATGCAATAAAGGTAATAAAAAAAAATTATTTTCATGTGGCAAGCAGACGAATTTATAAGCAAGCTGCTCTACTTCAAAAGTTTCTTCATCGTCGGTTACATCTTGATCTGTTACTAGTATTCCAAGGCCAGACATGGATTCGAGTGCTGCTCAAAAAAATTTCGAGGATTCAACAGTCTTCTTCCAACAATTAAATTTTTTTCATTCTCAACGAATCCAATTATTTTAATTGATATCGTAGGGGATATGCAACAATAGTTGTCGGGTTCTGACAAACTTAAAAAGTGTAACGAAGATTTGTGGCTGATAATTTTTCCCTTCCTGTTTCTTTTGAATCCAAAGTTTTCTTCTTCTTCACGCAGTGGATTTTGAATGCTTATTTTATTATTGAGTTGCTGCAGTATTTTGGACGGCTTTTTTATATTCTTTTTCAGGGCTTGCATGGAGTTTTCAAATTTATATGTGCTGAAGTTATTTATAAATCCTATTTCTTTTAGGCATTGTGGTAGATGTAACAAATTGTGTACGTTGTATGTGACTAATTTAGCTCCGTAGACAATAGGAAAATTTTCAAAGAATGATTTTACTAATTCCGTTGCCACGTCAAGATTTGCTTCGTAGCTTTTCAAACAGGATAACAATCTGTATGCGCTATGAAGTAGAAGGAAATGATAATAAACATCATCGTCTATAACGCCCTTTAGAACTGAAACGCCGGTGTAACGAACGAATTGCCTGAATTCAGTTGCCTTCCATTTTAAATCTTCATCCAAGCTTCTGGGTTTTCGAGCAAATTCTCTCGGAATGAATGGTGACAGTGATGTTAAACGCGTTGATATAATTATTTTGTCATTGATAGTCATTTTAGTTAAAGCTGTTGTCCCGTTAATTAGAGAAAGAAGTATTTTTCTTGTTATTCCTAAATCCACCAGATGCATGGGATCCAAAGGAAATTGTGAAACCATACGTGCACCTACAGATTCTAGAGAATTTTGCCTATTGCGAAAGTGTATGCAATGATAATTTTTGTCCACTCTATTTTTGAAACCATACGTGTACCTACAGATTCTAGAGAACTTTGCCTATTACGAAAGTGTATGCAATGGTAATTTTTGTCCACTCTATTTTTGAAGTCATCATCGGTACGTAGTGCTTGAATCGATGTCTGATATGTGACGACATGATTTATACTTCTGCCAATTTGTCGGCACTTGCTGCATCCATTTAATGCATTATGATCGCGCGGGTGCATCACATATAAAAGATAATATTTTAAATTGAACTCTTTTTCCTGGAGGTACACGTCAACATTTGATGGTTTCTTCTTACCGACATACACTCCGATTATTGTAAGCAGCCAAAACATCTGAAACTTTCTCTAAATGTTTCTTAATTCCAAAATGAAAATATTCGCCGGGTGTTACAGTTCTTGTTTGAATTCTTTCTGAATTTTTAAGGACACTTTGCAGTCATCTCGGAACATACCAATTTTCTACTTGGAGAATTTTCAAAAGGGCTACAAAACTCTCCCTTGATGGATTATAACGGATGTACCAGTCCCTCAAATTATCCGTTAAGGTCTTGTTTCCAGATCCTTCTTCAAAGCCACTTACACATCCACTTGCACTCGCACTTTCCACATCATTTTCACGGTTTTCTGCACTGGCAATTTCCTGACTGATATTTTCCGTTTCTCGTGAATTCAGTTCAAATCTTTTTAATAATGTATCCCGTTCTTTTTTAATTATTCGTCGTAGATTACGTTTACTTAAACCACTTTTCATTTTAAAAACAAAAAACAAAATATATTTGAAACCTTTTTTAAAACACTCACAATATTAAAACTTTTTTAATATATAATAAACTTTATGTCGCGTCCAAAAGAACAATCACGCTGAAAAACACGTTTTGACTGAATGCACTCATTATAATGCGCATAAAACCTGCGACGCTGTGCACAGATTTTCGAAATAATTAGTCACGCCTTGCATTGCTGACTTTATGCATGACTCTAGACTCAAACTTTCATCTATCCCTATTGTGGACATTTTCATATAGGAATTCATCGAAGCAAAATGGAATCGGTTCTCACTTTTCCTACTGGGATATAAAAGCGAAATAGCTCTCATTCATCACGAAATCTCCGGAACTATAGGGCCTGTAAATCTAAAATTCGCAGGGACATAGTTCTTATACGACAGAGGGAGTTACAAATATGTATTAAAGAAAGTGTGTGGTAACTTCGAAAAAAGAAATACCTTTTTCAGCGTTTTTGGAAAAGCAACTCAAATGTAAAGATGATAAAAGCGTTACAGTCAAATTTTACTTCATCTTGGGGAAAGTTCAAACTGCGGAAAAGTGAACTTTTGGACATGTAATACTGAATAGAAAGTTTATGTAACAGAAAAAAAAGAGATATTTACAATAAGTTTTTTTTTTAGATCGGTGCCAGTTTAAACATGTCAAATAATTCAAATGAAATGCAAAAGCTACACAATACAGTAATAATCTACATATATATTGTATATAAAACCAAAGTACTACTAACTAAATCACTAATTCATCCGGAACTTGGAAGTGCGGACGAAGTCGCGGAGATCAGTTAGTATATATTTATGTATATTTACATATAGCATCGTAGTCGTTAATATTCATGCCTTCATGAGCTTAAATGGCTGTAAATAAATAGAAGAAATTTTTCTGAAATCCAAGGACACAACCTAAAGTTTCATCTCCGTAGTAAAGATTTCGATCCTTCCCATATAAATAACGTCGGATTTTTGGCATGCCGAGGTTAATAATCTTTTTCTATTGCAATATCGCTTTAAAAAATCTGAAACTTTGAAAATTTTTTAGCCTTGGAAGTAGGTATGCTATGAAAAATTTAGGGCGTTTTTCTTGCATATCTCATAATATGCAAAATTTATTGCGATTTTTATAAATGCAGAATGCAGTGACTAAACAGTGTTGCTCTCTTTTTTAACGTTATTTAAAATACCCAAAATACATTATAAAAATGGTACTCAAGAATATATATATATATATATATATATATATATATATATATATATATATATATATATATATATATTCTTGAGTACCGGACCGGCTTCGCACGGATACAAATTACTACTGAAAAAAATGAGAAGTGCACTTAGGTAAAAATATTAAGTATATTTATTTTATAATACGTCTCTATCTCCAGTGGTTTAAGAGAAGCGATTCATCCAACCTAATTTTTCCTTGAATTTTTGTGAATTGTAACAAAGCAATTTCAGTACGACCATGAATTTGTTGACAATGAAATAAAATGGAATTCATTGGTTTGACAATCATTTGTTGGTGTTTTTAATCAGTGCGTTCATCGTAACGCTTGGTGATGAACAATATTTTTTGTCTTTCCGTCCGGAGAGAAAACGAATAGCTCCGATGGTTTATCGACTCTCGAGCACGTACGAGACGGAGTTGGATCAATGCGTTGAGCGGCAAGACCACCATGCCATGGGTCCCGGGTTCGAGCCCAGATGACCGTGAACTTTCATTAAGAAATTAAAATAATCCACTCCGTCTCTGGGCTGTTGTCTAGCTCGCAGCAATGCAAACAAGACTCAAGTTTCCTCACTTTCCTTACCCTAATTCCCTTCCGGCCAAAACCATGCTAACGCATCAAAGGGTTGTCCCCTAGGATTTGGCCATATCGTATAAAAAAAAAAAAAAAAACTGCCCATTGTAAAAACACGTCAATTTGAGGTTTGCATAGTTTCGGTTGGTTCAGATTACGTAACATGATTATCACCGAACCCACCTTGACCTGCAAATTGTGCGGTGGCATTTTTGACAAATCCACGATTTTTTTTTTATATAAATATATGATGTTGCCAAAGCTCAGGGGATGCCCTATGATGCTAAAGTACAGCCTTGGCAGGAAAGGAATTAAGGATGAGGGAAATAGGTCAGGAGGTTGAGTGAAGGAGGTGTCGATGTATGCCCCGTTTGAAAGTTTCAGGCTCATAAGACGAGGGAAAAACAGAAGATGCTAAACTGTTCCACATTCGTGATGTTCTGCTTAGAAAAGATTCCCGAAATTTGACGGTACGTCCAAATTTGACCTGAAGAGTATAAATGTAGATCTTGTATCGCGCGTTGTAATGAGTCTACAAGGAATCAGGCTAGCAATTTCGTTAGAACAATGGCCATGGAAATAGCGATAAAGGAGTGAGAGACAACCGACATTCCGTCGATGTTCCAGAGAGTCAAGGCCCTCAGAGATTGAGGAATCGCCAATAACTTTAATAGCCTTACGCTGGACTTTGTCTAACGCGGACAATGCGGTGTGTCCGGCCCCTGCCCAAATATGGGAATAATATTCAAGTCTAGGCCTAATGTGGAACTTGAAGATCAGCGCTAAGTCAGGTGGGGTGAAATATTTCTTACATCTCTGTAGAAAACCCAAACATTTCATCGTACTTTTAGCGATTGCAAATATATGATCAGTCCAGCTAAGATTGCTGGATATCTCAGTACCCAAGATATTTAGGGAGGGTGAATTGGGTATATTCACTTCGTCGACTGAAATGGGTTGGGGGTGAACTGGGCGTTTTTTAAGGGACATTAAACAGCATTGAGTTTTGGATGCATTAAACGTAACACGATTTGCTCTGCCCCAAGCGAGGACCATGGATATGTCGTTGTTTAATGATCTAAACATGCGTTCCCGATTGACTTCTGTAGCATTTCCACGTGAATTCATTGCAGAATGAAATGAGCACGCGAAATCAAGGGTGCTGTCGTCAGCGAAACTATGAATAGGATTGAGAGCAAGGGATAAGAGATCATTAATATAAAGAAGAAATAAGGTTGTTGAAAGAACTGAACCCTGAGGTACATCGGCATTTGTTTCGTAAGAATCAGATGCAGCTCCGTCTATTACTACACGGATTGAACGTCCTGACTAAAAACTCTCTGTCAATTTAATGTTTGAAGTTTGGCTAAAACGGCAGCATGCCGGACTCTATCAAAAGCTTTTGAAATATCAAGAGCGGCGGTTTCGGACTCACCAAAATTATGGAGACAATGATTCCAACGCTCCGTTGGAGCCGTTAGTAAGTCTCCGGTTGAGCGGTCAGCACGGAAACCGTACTGGCAATCGTTGATAAGATGTTTATTTTCTAGATATTTCAACAACTGAGAGTTGATGAGTGATTCAAAAACTTTGGATATGATCGAGGTTAGTGCAATTGGTCTGTAGTCAGAAGGGTCGCATGCCTCTCCTTTTTTAAGTATCGGATGGACATGAGCAAGTTTCCATATACTTGGAAACATTCCTGTTGAATATGACAGGTGAAAAAGATTGCGCATAGGCGCAGCATTTTAAAACAAGGGACGAGAAATCATCAGGCCCAGTAGCTTTGAACACGTTGAGTTTCGAAGGTACTCTAAAAACTTCCCGAGTGCGAAAGTATAGCGGCTTTGGCCTACTGGTGCACTGTTATGGAGATCGAAGTGGCAAGTACGAATTAGCATTAAACATGTTGGCCTTGTCCAATGAGTCAGTAAAAACATTCCCATTATAAATGAGTGGTGGTGCTGACGAATAGGTGAAATTGTTCTTTACGGTTTTTACTGGAGCCAGAAGCCCTTACTACCCTTTTTAGTAGAAAATACCTTCCGTCTGATGCTCTGGCCGAAATTGAACTTTGCCCGACTAATTGCTGAATTGCAAATATTCCTCGCATCTCTATAGATACGTCTCAATTCCTCTGAAGGGCACAATTTATATGCCTGGAAGGCTGCTTCCTTCTTTTTAATGGCTGCGAAACAGTCATTATTGAACCAATTGGTGTTCATAATTAGTAAACGACAGATGGGCGGCGGCTCAATTATGCTTTGGGGTGCTATTTCGGTACAAAGGACCAATCGATTAAGTTGTCATAAGTGGACGTCACAATAGTGCAAAATATATAAACTTGTTGGAAGATCAAAGACTTAAAATAACGGAGAAATTGGAGGCCCCAGAATGGATCTGTTGAATCCTCAACCTAAAATGAAAAAGAAGTTAAAAATGTTTGTGTTAACAGAATTTACCTACAAATACCAATCCCTACTTCCTAAGTTGTTCCGTCCATCCTTCAAATATTCCAGTACCTATAAATTAATCAAATTAATTAAAATTCTAAAAATCTCCAACCAAAACAAACTTACCTTTTGACATTCCCTACAAAATAATTGACAGCTATCAGCTGTCTCAGCTAAAACTCATATGAAATACCATTCGAAAAGCAGTTACGGGACTTTTTCTATTTAATCAATGCTTTTCGAATGATATAAATAGAGTGCGCTCAGCAAGCAAAAATAATTCTGCTTTCAGAGTTGAGACCCACTGGTCAACTTAAGCAGATTTCGGCTATTAGAGATTTCTCTACAAGGTATTGGTGAATTCAGCCTTTCTATTAATTCTTTATTTTATTTCAGAATTTTCTTATATTCTATATTTTATATTTGATTTCCTTTTCAGCTAATTTTCCTCTCCCTTTTCCTTTTATTTTTCCTGCGTGTTGTTTCAGATATTGTGGTGCTGTTTTCGGCCATAATTTCGTGCTATTTTCAGTATTATATTTTTTCATTTTCATTATATCTAATCTCGCTTTCTCTTTCTATTTCACAGAAAAATAATTGGGCTCATCGGCTTTTCTTTCGGCCTTTCATTTTTTTCGTTGAATTTATTATTTTGTATTTATTTTTTGAATTATTATTTTGTATTTATTTTTTGAATTATTATTTTGTATTTTGGAATATGTATATTATTGAATTAATTATTTGACTTTTTATTTAGTTTTAAGTTAATTTCGATCGAATAAACCTATTTAAGTTAAAAATTTTTTTGGTTTTGTCATTTACTGACCCGGCACCCCTTTTTTCGCTTAATTCTCATCATAGGCTTAACAGGATCTTTCAGCAAGATAATGCATTCATTCATACGGCGGGTATTGTGAAAAGGTGCTTTTCGGATTTGAATATAATAGAAAATGTGCGGGGCTACCTTGCACGTGATTTATATAAGGAGGGAAAAACTGATGGCACTGTTGCAGAGCTTAAAGATGCCATATTTCGTAGTTTACGAAGTATTCCACGAAACTACAGTAAAAATCTGTATAACAGCCTACCAAACAGTATTTTCAAAGTAATTCATCATTACGGAAAATCAAACCATTATTAGCTGCATTAAATACTGTTTTCTTCTCTCTTTTTAATATTTTTTCTTTTGTGAGGCTAAATTGTGTCCAGAATGAAATGTGAATTTTTGTTATTAACATCTTTTATGGCAATAACTGTATTATTTTGTATTTGAAATAAAACTTTGTTGATATACATTTAAAGTAAAATACTTACTTGTTTTAATAAAATGATTGCAACACATATATACCGTTTTATTAAAGTGATGCTAAATGTTGGCCAGCAGTGTATATCTCCAAACACATGTTTATTGCAAAGTTTTTACTAATATTAATACTGAACCTTAACATAAAAATAAACCATAAATTTAATTTAAAAAAATTTGAAATTAGGTATTATAATCAATTATAATGAGCGGCAAGACCAACATGCCATGGGTCCCGGGTTCGAGACCAGATGACCGTGAGCTTTTATTAAGAAATTATAAATAATCCACTCTGTCTCTGGGCTGTTGTCTAGCTCGCAGCAATGCAAAACAAGACTCAAGTTTCCTCACTTCCCTTACCCTAATTCCCTTCCGGCCAAAACCATGCTAACGCATCAAAGGGTTGTCCGCTAGGATTTGACCACATCGTATAAAAAAAAAAAACATAAGACATTCCGGCAACAAATCAAAAATAAAATTAATAAAATTTGGCATACTTAGGGCAACATTTTAATTTCGTAAATTGAGAAAACCGTTAAAATTTCGTCCTTTTCGCCATAAAAAACCCGAGTTTCTGTCAATTTACATTCGTTTTTGATTGCTGGATTTTGAATTTTGAATAAATGGATGAATTTTTAATGCAAAAGGAAAAATTGTTCCTAAAGATAGAGTCATTTTTCATAATGAAACCGAGACTTGAGGTTGGTCACAACCCTGAGAAAAATATATCTACACTAACGACAAATATCGTCATACCTAATGATGCAGGAAATTTTAGAGCCCTTTCAACATTTCGTATACAATCTGGTGACACAGCATTGCAGTGCCATTCAGAGTCCACCAATTATGCCACATTATATCACCCCAAGGAGGAGTATTTACACGGACTTTTTGAAAGTTAAGAGAAACAGGAATTGTTACTTCACACGGCAGGGAAACGCGACCCGAAACTACTGCTGACATCGAGCAGTAAATAATCACCCTAGCCAGGCAAGATCCTGAATCGAGCACGAGACGGCTCGTAATATGATTAGGAGTGCTTTCAGCTAAAGTTTGGAGGGCCATTCATCGAGAGGGATTACGCCCATATCACTATCACCCGGTCATAGGACTACTGCAAGGAGATTTCGAGAAAAGACTGGAATTTTTCGGTTTTCTTCTGGAACGCGACATTGACGACAGGGCGTTTCTGAACCGAATTTTGTTTACGGATGAATCACAATTCACCAGAGATGGTATTATGAACTTCCACAACTTTCGACTTTAAAGATACCTTATTCTTTGTGATATTAAATTGTAGTAAATAGACAGTTTAACTTCTCAGAGCTGTTTCAAATGATTATTCACCTTAAGATATAAATAACCATTGAACTGGGTTTGGAAACTGCACAAATATGGAAACCCCTCAAAGATGCGTTGTTTATCCATCAATCACTCATTGTAAAATAATTTTTTTTAAATATGTATATTTTTTCACCAACTGCCGGTTGAGTTGCCGATTTTTGAATAACAAGCTCTAAATGCTTTCGACAGCATAATTAACAGAGCTAACTCCGCGCTAGGGTTTGTGAAGCGCTGGTCTAGAGAGTTCTCCAATCCTTATGTTTCCAAATCTCTCTACGTCTCCTTCGTTAGACCTCTCCTTGAATATGCGAGCCAGGTATGGTCCCCTACACAAACAACTCACATTAATAGGATTGAATCTGTCCAGCGTAGGTTTATTCGCTTTGCTCTACGTGATCTTCCGTGGGTTGACAGATTCAACCTTCCTCCCTATGAAAACCGTCTGAAACTGATCGACTTACAACCTCTAAGCAAACGTCGTGATGTTTCCGACATTCTCTTCATTTATCAATTATTAACTGGTGCCATAGACTGCCCCTCAATCCTGCAATCTTTACCCATCTATACCAATCCCCGTAACCTTAGGTCCACTCCCCTTTTCCGACTCGATCGCCATCGCACAAACTACGGTCAAAGCGAGCCAATTACCAGGATGTTACGAAAAGTCAACGACCTTTCCTCTTTTGACTTCCATCTGAGTAAATCATCACTCCACAAAGCCTTATATCTTGACCCCGCCCATCTTGATCCTGATCGCCTACTTTAATTCTTCTTCCTTTCGCCTTCTGCCAGTTACCAATATATATAGCTCATATTGTAGCTTATACTTTTTATTTATTTATTCCTAATTATTCATTTATTATATTCTGTAGAATTAGTATTAAGTTATAGTTTGTATTTAATTTTTTATTTTTGTATTTTTTATGCAATAGCTTGTATTAAGCTTAAATAAATAAATAAATAAAAATACCATCCAAAACAGATTAGCTGTAACCCAAAAGTCGGGCGAACTTAAACCTGACATATTAACTTCGGAATGCCTAATACATTTTACCTTCAATAGTTTAGGTTTCTTACCAAAATGGAAAAAAAGAAACACTAATGGTGCAACCTTGTACTTCTGTCTGTCACTCTTGAGCTTGAAATTAGGAATAGTTTTAAATAATCCTTGCCCACCTTGCTTGCTTCGGTAAAACTTTTGAGGTTACTAGGTTAAGTGGAGTATCATATGAAAGGGCTTCATTTGCCCATTTTACAAAATATATTTTCATTGTTTTTATGCCGAACAGTTTTCGAATTATGATAAAATTTTTTTAAAAAATACCATTCCCCCACCTTATAACCAAAGTTTGCTAAGCGAAAAATCTGAAATAATTAGATTTGAGATAGGTTTACAGTAAAAATAAAACGATGTCCCTAACTAGCACAATCTTTTAGAAATCATCAACCCTCCAACGTACGGGACCCTCAGTGCCCGAGTCCGACTCGCACTTGTCCAGATTGTTTTTCTTTTAAATTTTGTTTAATTAAATACAAAAGATATTAGATCCAAAGATACATAAGAAAGATCGATTACCGGCTTAGAACGGTTAAATTCTTCTTAATTAAAAACTAAAATATAAATCTCTTCTGTTGTATTTATACAACAATCTCTACTTTTTCGATTTAAGGGGGTCGTCTACTCTTAAAATTTTGAAAATGTCGATATTTTTTTTTGCATATGCTCAATGCGTTAAAATTTCTTAGTAAAAATGCCTCAAACCGATCGATGTCAAGCGTGAAATGCATGGTTTTAAAACTTTAATCGCGTTTTTCTCGAAAACACGTTTTTACAGTTGTTTGCACACTTTCTGAAGAAACTAGTTGATCGATTGCGATGATTTTTTTTAAATCAATTTAGAACACTATTTATATCCAATCAGAAAAATCCTAGTTCAGCATCTTCATTGAGTAGTACATTTATAGAAAAAATTTTTATTTTTGCCTTCAGATACGCCAGAATGCAGAAAAATATGCACAAAAATGCATGCACAAAAACAGCACTTTACTTCGTGGCGTCATACATCAATGAATCAGTAAAACAAATTTTTTTTTGATGTAATTTAATTTCAATTAATTTAATTTAGAAGAAATAAAAAAATTTTTTGAATGTCTTTAGCAGTTTTGGAAAAAAAAATTCATGAAAATCGGCCTGAAAAATGGCGTTAAAGTGTAGACGACCTAAGGTAAGTAATCTTCCGATCTAGTATCTGTATGTTCACGTAATCCTTATGTCGATCCTCTAAAAACTTTGACATCGCCAATCCCAATGAAATTGCTATCAATATAGAAAACGTTGGAAGTTATGTTTTATCACCCAATCCATAAATATAATATTATTTTGGTTGTTTTTTTTTCGGCAATTTCGAGAATAGTTAACATACTGACCCTATTCTACGCATTACTTACAATATTGTTTTGCTTTTTTTATTTTCTAATCTTAATACGTTTGTTATAAAGGGGATGGGGGCGAAATGTCGAAAAAAAAAAATTTCGATTTGAAAAATGTCGAGTTTTTTTTTCAGAAAATATCGAAAACGCTGTTGACCGAATGAAAAAACACCGACATTCTAAAATACCACGCTCAAATTATGTGTCGAGAAGTCGGTGAAACTTTAAAATCAAAATCAAATTTGCTTTATTGATTTCAGATATCCATACAATTTCCAAACAATATAATAACATAATTATTAATCTCCGTTTAACAAAAATTCATACAGTTTTAGATTTTTATATATGTAGATATAGTATAGTATTTTTTTAAGATAATCTAAAATGAGTAGGTAAATAGATAAGAATTCAAGTCTCGATTGGCTTTGTTTTTCATTTAAAATATGTAATAATTTTTTTTCTTTATTTATTATTTGTTTTTTTTTTTTGGCAATAAATTTCCAGATCAAATTTTTTAATATTGTTTCTTACTACAATGTATTCTTTACTTAGTTTCTCAATTAATTTATGTAAACCAATGTGCGATGCTCCAACCAACACTTTAAGCCTTCTGTGCCAAGCTTTGTTGGACTTCACCAGAGAAATTTCCATTTTATAATAGCGATGAGAGAAATCCCGTTAATTTGAAGTGGTCACTTTGAAAATTAAATTATCACTAAAGCCGACAATGGAATAATGGATAAGTGAATGAAGTTATCAGGCGAGCCGCATCATTCACTTATCTATTCTCGGCTTTTTCTTGAACGGTATTTTAAAAATCGACTATTTACCAATCGGTGTTTGGATAAATCTGCTTTTTGTTTATTCGGTCAAAACTTTGTCGGCATTTTGCAAATCGATCTTTAAAAATCGGTCTAAAAATTCGCGACATTTCGCATCCAACCCGTTTTAAAGACTATTTAAGATTCAATTAAACCATCTCTTCTAGAACACGGCAAAGCTTTTCATAAATATTTTTCCAAAATTAAAATCAAAACAAACTGCTTGTAAACTCGAGCAACGAAAGAAATATAAAAATTTCTTAACACAATCGGCGTTTCTAATGAAGAAAAGTTAAGCACCTTTGGCTCGTTATCAACAGCAGCACCAAAGGGTTAACTTTTCCTCAGCTGCTGGACGCCTTCGCGAAAAAACGAAAACTAGATGAAACTCTAACACAAAATTACAAGCAGTTTGTTTTGATTTTTATTTTGAAAATAAACTCGGGTCATACTACTTACTATTTGCTACACATTTTGTGCACTTTGTGAAAATATTTTTCCATTCTGCATTCTGACATTTACTTCTTTTCCTAATGCCCTCTATTTTAAATAATTTTTTTATTGTCTCAAATCTGTTATTTTTAAAATAGAAGCTAGTTAAAGCGTCTTAAATTTAAAAAAAATTACTACTTGCTTGGCGGGGTGTACAATAACTTCGTATATTGATATATCGGAACCTCTAATTTTATTCGCTTTCCGTAGAAAGTTTCGTTTGTTCAGTATTTAGACACCTTTAAACGATCTTCAAACAGCTTAATTCAAATATAGAAATTTTGGAATATTTGGTTGATTTCGCTATGCAATGCTTTTGCGCGTATCTAAAATTATAAGGTTTTTGCATGTATGCTTCACAATTATGGCACGTAAATAAATCTGTAATCGAGAGAGCAAGGCATTAAAAAATTTTTTTATACTCGCTCTAGTACAAAATTTAGTAAATTAAGAAATATTAAAACTTTTTTTCTGTTAAATTCGGATTTTAAAAGTAACATAACTAAGTTTGAAGTCATTTGGAAAAGGAAGCGCACGTAATATCTGAGAATCGTCGCGCAATTGTGAACACTTGAAGCAATTTGTAAGCTTCTGCCAGCATGACTTAATTAAGACTTTATTTTCATTGGTATTCTTACACGTGGTCATTAGCTAACTATTTACTAAATTGCGCTGGTGTGTATTGAAATTACGTTTAAAAGCTTAAAATCACGTTTTTAACAACGCCTGAATATTGAAAATAGTTTTTTCTGAAAATTTCATACCTGATAGTTTCTGCAACAGTTGCATGTTTTAATTAGGTCAATTATATCTGATTACTGCATCTAAATTTCTTCCATGCTGAGTAATTACAAAGTAGATCAGAATATTTTAATCATTAAGGAATCTTATTTGAAGTTCTTATAATAAGCACATGTTTGCCAACGCATTCATGTATCTAATTAAAAATTGGTTAGACAACGTGTTGCATGCACGGTTATGATTCCATGGAAATATTTATAAATTTTTCCTTACATATTATTACTTTGCTCTTTATAATTTTTATTGAAAGTAAAGGCTGCATTCAGGAATTGTTTCAAATATTTTGCATCTTTGGTATGAAAATTATAGTAGCGAGCGCTTTGATAATGACTTTGACTAAAGAGTACAGACTAAAAGGTCTTCAACCATGTTTAGATGCATTTTACAAGACCTATCTAAAGACACTTCATTCAATGGGTCCAAAAAATTATTTTTTCACTAATTTCATCATTTTTATGTCTGGATCATAAATCAGCGTCCGCAACCAAGTTTCATCTTTATTAGCCGAAACAGACCCACTGGCGGTGGGATTCAAACCTAGTACCTCCGGTATGGAAGGCCAATACGAAGTAATTCAGATCTGGTGTGCTAAAATTAACGGAACGATTGATTTCACATTGCCAAACAAAATAATGTATGGAGAGCAACATCAGCCGTTGAGCAGTTACAATGTGATTCTTAAATTTTTAACTTTTGATCTTCTCAAAGCAGCGACATCAAACAAATGCCAAAAATCTAGTATCCCAATGAAGTTTCCAAAATTTACAAAAAAGCTGATCTAATATCTACCCTTGTAGGTACAGTTACTTCCAAAAGTGAGGAAAATGTTTTGCGATTATTTAAAATTTAGAACTTTCCCTAATTTTCTCCGAAATTCATGTAATTAATATATCTGTATTTTATTTTTATTAAATTACCCGTTTTTATCTTTCCAAAAAGGTTCAACATGGGATAGTAGAAAAAGCATTAGAAAAGCCGCTTAGAAATCCCGGACTACCTAATTATTTTATTATAAATTAGGAAATTCATTGAAAAAAAAGTTTTTAAGACAAAGGGTCGAGAATGTTTGATTAGGGTACACAGGTAATTAATTATAATTATTTTTGTAAAAAAGTTATAAAAATGTTAGTGTGATTTTGTTTTATTGCCGATATTAGCTTATTTTAGCCAGAGTTCTGTTCAGTTACGTATACTTACGACGGGTACCCCAAATAGGGCTATTTTCGCGGACTTTTCAAAGGCCAAGACAAACTTAGAATGTAACTTCATTACGAGTTGAAACATCGGAAGATTCTGCCGACGTCGAGACGATTCGCAATAAGATTAAGAGTGTATTCAGTTAAAGGTTGGAGGGTTATTCATTGAGGAGGATTACATTTACAGACTACCGGATGGAAATACAAATTTCTAAATTAGAGCACCAACAAGATGAGTAATAACCGGAAAAATAGGTTCAAAAATCAAACACCTTAAAATCTTGTTCAAATAAAACTTTTTATTCAGTAACGGACGACGCGTTTCGAACAGTTGTCACTGTTCATCATCAGGCTTAACTAGAGACTCTAGTTAAGCCTGATGATGAACAGTGACAACTGTTCGAAACGCGTCGTCCGTTACTGAATAAAAAGTTTTATTTGAACAAGATTTTAAGGTGTTTGATTTTTGAACCTATTTTTCCGGTTACCGGATGGAAATTCCAAGAGAAGAATTTGGCTTCTGGAATGCGACATTGAGAATAGGGCGTTTCTGTGGATGGATGAATCACAGCTCACCTGGGATAGCATCGCAAACTGTCACAATCTCCGTACCAGTTCGGATACTGACACACATAGGACAAGGACACCTCTTTCCAGGCCAAATTCTGAGCTAATATTGGGGCTGATATCATCGAAACCTATTTAATAGAACCACTCATTTTACCTAAAGTGCTTAAGAGTAAAATTTATGCGGACTTTTTGGAGAACACTCTGCCAGATCTACTAGAGGACACCACTATGGATGATTTTGGGGCAATGTTTTACCAGCACGATGGAGCACCATCGCGTTCTGGTATCACTGTAAGGGCAATACTGAATAAAAAATTACCTGACTGCTGGCTTAGACGAGCTTCACCGATTCCTTTGTCTGCTAGATCTCCAGACCTCACTTCATTGGACTTTTCCTTATGGGGAACAATGAAGGTTGAAGTTTACTTAAGGCCAGTTAACAATAGAGAGCATTTAATTAAAATAATTAGAAATGAAGCCATGAAAATACGGAAGAGGCTGGCTGCAATACACTTTTAGCAGGAAATTAGAAGGGGTGACTAGAATGCATCGACAATGGCGGAGGACATCCTGAACAGGTTTTGTAACATACTGAGATCAATTGTAATGATTCATTAAAAATCATTTTAGGATTTATTCGTGTTTAAATTCATTAAACTGTAGATTTTTATATTTTACAAAAGTTTTCCCACTTATAAATTTCTACATCCTTAATCTACCTAAACATGTTGCACCTTTTTGGAAAGATAATAAGATGGTCAATTTAATAAAAATAAAAGACAGGTGTATTAATTACACGAATTTCGGAGACAATTTTAAAAAATTCTGAATTTATGGAAACCGCATAACATTTTTTCAATTTCGCAGGTTACAGTAGCTCCAAAGGTAGGAGTTGGATCAACATTGTTGACAATTTTGGAAAGGCCGATGGGTTAGTAGTTTTTTTGTCGTTTAATTGATGTCTCTGCGTTGAGTAGATCAAAAGATAAAAATAACATAATGATGTGCATACCGTGAAAATTGCATATTTATGAATCACCCTGTAAAGCCCAAAAGGTTGATATTTCTCTCCCCCCTCTCCCCCTGCCGTACAATTTTTTGTTTGACTAGATGAGGTCTACTACTCCTCTAATTTTGGCAAACCAGATTTGAAACACCCTGAAGGTTGCGAAATACAGATAGGTAGCAGCCAGATGGGCAGACAAACCGAAATAATAATTATTATATTATAATTGGCCACTGTACAGTACTTCTGCCTCCACCTTTCTTCTCTTTTTTACCTCCTTGAAAGCCTGTATCACCAATTAGTCATCTTCAAAATTATTGTCCTCAGATGTCCTCGTCCTGGTCCCCGGGCCATAATTTCAACTTTCTTGCTTTTCTTGCCGTTGGACTGTATGCTTCTTACGGTGTGCTCAGGCTTGACATTGACCTTAAAAACGATTCACATTGACCTTAAAAACGACTTCTATCACTTGCTGGTAGGTTTGGCCCAGAGGCTAACTTCTTCACTTCATAGCTGGTCTTTTTTGAGTGCCAAAGCTCTACAGCCGATTCGTCAGAGACAATATTTGTTTTATTTGGTTTATAGTTTTATTGTTGGTCCCACGAGTACGGCGGGAAAGGGTTGTCCACTCAGCGAGAACTCCCATAACATTTATATAGTGGAGTAAGCGTGCTTTCCAAAGAACAGTGCGACAGTGCTTTTTACTACCCATTACCACGCAGCCTTCATTTCGTTGGTTGTCTTGGCCTTCTGCTTTGTCTTCTTGTGCTTTTAAAATATTATGCGCCTATGTCAATTTTAAGTGAATTATCACTAAACTCAAAATCTACATCTCGAACAATTGCCGGCTAAGCTATGAATGATACAGAGATGATACCTCAAGTTGTTTGAGCTTTTCGTTTTGCGCTATATTATATTTGTTTTTTTTTTCACTTGAAAGTTGTTATAAGTCACGATCGCACAGATGTACATAGCTTGATAGTTCAGCTGACACGTTTGCAAAATCGCCTTCAGCTGAAAGCTACTTCAACGAATTTAAATTGTATAAATAAAATTCTAATATTTAAAAGTAATACATACGAAATTTCCAATTTCGACTTAAATATTGACGAACTAAACTTCACCCTGAATTAATGTTTGGGAACTTTCCCTGGACCCGAAGAAATACAACTTATACGATCAAAAGAACTAGATGAAGAAGGAAAATAACATATCCTCAACTCCTTCAATTTAATATATAAATAACAGCAATTTGTCCGATGAATGGAAAAATTATTAATCATCTTAATCCCTAAAAATCACTTGCAACCAACAATAGATAAATATCACTAACCTCAGGCCTGTGCACGTTCTTTGAAAATATGATAAATTTATCGACTAATATGGTGCCTATAGAGAAGATAAGTGATAGCACAAGATCAATTGGATACCACCAAGAGTGATCAACAACAGATTTCGTTCTCAACCACCACACAGTAAACTGAATTACCGAGTCCGACCACCACCAGCCGAGGACATGTTATAGAAATCTCAATTAATGTCACAAAAGGGACGGTAAAGAAAAATATGATAAGTAGAAAGACGATATTACTTGGAAATATGGTCTCAGTCATTATCAGCTTCCTAAGTGAGAGTAAAGTTGGAGTTATTTTGCATAAGCTCCCAGGGATCAGCACTTAGTGTAACATTGTTCTTGAAATCAATAAGTCTCTCTGGTTCCAGTACCACCTGTAGGCATGAAACGGGAAAGAACTTTACCCGATTCGAGTCACCGAATGCAGGCGGACCTAAAAGGTGGATTTCGAACCTACGGTATTACTCTGTTATCTAAAACGATCGTTTGTCATAATTTGCTATCAGCAGAAAACAACCATGGCTCAAGTCTGTGGGGTTCGAACCTGCGAACTCCGGCATGGAAGACCGACATTTACTTCACCGTCGACTAGCAATAAATAATATAACAGAAAAATCCTCCGATCCAATAAAAGGTTAACTTTTCGCTGATAATTTAACTATAAACTTACTAACTACTTATCACAATAAAAGTAGAACTTCAGAAGACGCTAAGCTTTGAAAAAATCAGGAGTACGTTGGAAAAACAACAGATAGGTAGACACTTTTGTGCAAATGGGGCACCAATTACTTTACATTCCTCAAATTCTACAATTCTTCCAATTTCATAGTATATTAAATTATCTTACTCAACAGGAGTATTTCCGACTGCATGGAAACTTGCTCATGGTCAGCTGATACCTAAAGAAGGAGAAGCATGCACTTATTTCGGTCCTATCGAAAGATTTAGAATCAAACATCAACTATCAGTTGATGGAGTATCTAGAAAATATCCACAACATCAACAACTTAGCCGGCCAACGGGAGACTTAGACGTTTGTTTTAAGATTGCTTTACCGAAGCAACATAGCAACATGTAATTGTAACCAAATCAAAGATTCAAATTCAAAATTCTTCCATCGAGGTCAATATCATCTAAAAGTTTTGAAGGAAGCTTACCTTATTATTCCAGTTAAAAAGAAATCGATGAAAGATTGTTTATCGGTTTCATCATAAAAAAAAGAAACAAAAAGACTTTAAGTTGTGGTAGACTAGTATAGATGTTGTAAGTATAGCTTTGGGGAGGTGGCAGAAGAGCTCATAATGAACATTGGAAGTACGGAGTACACGACGTTGAAGTTGTAAAGGAATTCAAATACCTCGGAATTACTTTGACACCCAAGCTCTCAATGAAAACCCATCTAAAGGAACGATTAAGTGCAGCAAAAGGCGTAATCAGCAGTACCTGGAGCAACTTTATTAAGAGCAGCAATATAAACCACTCATCAAAAGTTAAAATCTACTCGGCAACCTCAAAGTCAGTACTGTGTTACGGAGCTCAAGTGTGGGGCTTCGCTGAATATGAAGAAGTCGAAAAATTGCAGCGCTGCTTTATTAAAAAACTATTACGGCTACCACAAAAAACACCCAATTATGTACTTACGCTGGAAGTGGGACTGCAAAGTTTGTACATGTATACTTTAAAATGCCACTTCGACTACATGTTCAAAGTTTTCTGTTTATATGCTGAGGACAGATTACCACATATCCTAGCTTCTAAGGCAATCGAACATGAGGCATATTGGTACGATGAATGGCGAGATCTTTCAACCAAACATAACGAAGAAATTGAATTAGCAGTGCAAAATAATATCCAGAACCTATCTTCAGTTTTAACGACAATCCTGGAAAAGGAGGAGCGATGGCAATGGTCAAGAGCGGAGGAAAAAGCAAGGCAAACAATTCGACACGGACTTTATAATAAACTAAATTTTGAGCTCGGAGAGCTTAATTATTTCAAAGATATCAACAGTGTCGAAAGAATAAGATCAATTCTTTTATACAGAAGTGGCATGTTGCAATTAAATGCAAGCCCGTTTCGAAACGAAGGCAGATCGGTATGCTCACTGTGTAACTTGGATGAGGACGAAGATTTTATGCACTACATAGCTATATGCCCAATTCTTAAAGAAATGAGGATGTCAGCTTTTGGGAAAACCTATCTTACAGAAGATGAAACAATATCTATCCTAAACGGTGAAGATTTCGATGGTCTCGTAAGGTACGCAAGAACAGCGTGGAAGTACAGACAAACGCTAGTAAATGAATATAACAACTAACTACCCAATAATATTTTTTGGAAGCATATTTATGATTTTAAAAGTATAGGATATGTTAGCTTTATCAAATTTATGGAACTATTGTATATTAATTAATGGAATTGAATTTAAATTGATAGGAATTAGGTTTATATTTTAGAATTTGCCAGCCACGACAGACGGCCTCGGAGCCGTATTATTATTATTAGTGCCAAGTGTGTCGGACGTGCCTTTATATCGGGAGCAAAAATAATAAAAAAGAGTTTCGGGAGATATACTATATTTAATTGTGTTCCGTTACGTTTGCGTGTCGCTGTTCTGTTGAATTTTTATTAAAAATATTTCGTTTTAGTTCCTGTTGTGTTACATTTATACAACCTCTTTTGAGGAACTTTTTGACATTTTTTGCGAATTTTTAATAATTTATTTTTCGAACTGTCAGTTAAAATCAAGTAGCCGAAAACTACTTTGCGACAAGTAACTTTAACTACGCAGCCACTAAGCTGATGCTTGAGGGCATCGATGTGGGTGGTAGGCACCTCCAACCTTACCCGGTCTCAGTGAAGCCGACGAGAGTCTGCTTTTCTCGGGTCCCCCTCCGGGCCAGGTCTGAGGATCTTGAGGCCTTCTTAGGAAGGTTCGGAAAGATCCACGGCAAGGTCCGGGCAGTACCACTTCGAATTGTGGATGAGGGACTCGGTCGCGGCATCTTGAGTTTAAGCCGTGAAGCACACGTCACTTTAAACTAGGGGTGTGTGCTTCCAGACGGCTTTTACTGGAGTGTTGCTGGATCGATGACCTGGATTGAGGTAAGCACCGAAGCGAAATGCCATGCTTGCCATCAGGCAGGGCACTTTATTGCGGAGTGTCCTAAGAGGCTCAGGAAAGTGGCTGAGGCCACTGTGGAGGAGGCACTTGCGCCAGCAAAGGTTTCCGAAACAGTGACTTCGCCCGGTGCTGCGCCTGTTCTCTTGGAGCAGCCTGTCACTAAGGTGTCTGAGGAACCACTCCCTGAGGCAACTCCGACGCCGGCTATAAACGGTGCTACTCCAACACAAGAAAAGGCAGACACTTCGGACGAGGAGGTCACAAGTGGCAGTCAGAAGAAAAAGAAGAAGAGGATGAAGAGGAAGACGAAGGGAAAGCCTGACCAGGAGGTGATGCCACCACCGAAGAAGGCAGTGAGCGCTGGGAGGGTCACGGGGGAAGAGGCTACACCTTGGGCTCCGAGTGCACCATCAGTGACTCAAATGGAAGTCACTGAAGTTCTCTCGGACGTAGAGGTTATCTCTGCTCTCGAGACGGCCGGTACAACTCAAAGCGGCTATGAATCTTGTGGAAGTTCCATTTCGATTAGTAGCCGCTTTGAAGTGGATCCTGCTTTGGTGCAGGTCCCGAGGGAGAAGCTGCGCTCGCTCCTCGATAGCCTTCATTATAAGAAGAGTTCGGACAGGATCCTGACCATTCTCAGGCGTGAGCTTGGAGATCCAGCCAGGATCCTGCCCCAACTGAAACTCCTCATGGCAGAGGCCAGAAAGAAGGCCAAATATAATGAGGTGTCGAGGTGTGAGCGCCTCTTCAATAAAGTCTCGGGGATCCTTAAGGATCTCCAACTGGACAGGACTCTTCATCATTAGAGTCGTACAGTCATTGTCTGAGTTCTTGCGATTTCTTGAATGTGTAAGATAACATCGATAAATGCAGGGGGCTTGAGTGCACCCACTAGACTACACAGTATTTTTGAAGACATAAAACAATGGAACACGGACATTGCACTTATACAGGAGACAAATTTTACACATGACACATTTACACGTCTTGAACAAAATTCTAATTTACACAAGGGTTACACAGTTTTTGCCACAGAAACACCCCGTAGAGGTTCCGGTGTGGCAATTGCTGTGTCCCACAGCTTTACACTGATGTCTCCTGTATACACAGACATCTTCCCAGGTTTCGCGACTTCCTTGAATTTCGTCTTAGGGGACAAAACGCTAAGGGTAGTAAACGTGTACCTGCCGCATGACCAGGATACTGCAAGACAGGTGTTGGACTCAATCCTGTCGCATATTACGAACTTCGGTGGTGAGGTTATCCTTGGTGGTGACTTCAACTGCACACTAGATTCTTCAATCGATCGTCATTCTAGATTTGAATTCAACACAGTGAACGCCGCGCGATTATCGAGCCTAGTCAGAAATAGCAACCTTGTGGATGTCTACCGTTGGCTTAATCCAACGACTAGGTCATACACAAGGGTTTCCCGAAATGTCCAGGGTAGCTTTTCGGGTTCGAGGATAGACAGACTTTACGTTTCGTCTAGCCTTCTTAACTTTTTCGTTAGTGTCACTCATGAAGTGTGTTCATTAAGTGATCACCTTCTTGTTGTGGCAACTAGCACTTTGGTCGAAAAGCGAACTGCTTACTGGATTTTCAACAATAACTTGTTGAATTCAGAGCAGTACATCGAAGAATTCATTCAGTTTTGGCACCAATGGCGTGATAACAAGAATATTTATTCAAACCTTAGCCATTGGTGGGATGTTGGAAAGCTTCAGATTCGCTCATTTATCGAGACGAGATTCAATCGGAGCAGATATCATGCATCGAGTTTGACGGCCGAAGTCACCCGGATTGGTACGCTTCTGCCCGCGCAACCAGAGTTACTCGCACAATACGAGAGACTTAAAGAACGACTGACAGCACAAAACTACAAGCATAGCTTGGAGTTTGTGCTCCGAAACCAGTCGCGCTGGTTGCGAGAGGGCGAGTCTCCGACCGAGTACTTCTTCCAGACAACTCGACGTCGTACCGCTTCTTGTGAAGTAGACTCGATTCTTGCCGAATCGGGCCAGATCCTATACGGAGAGGAACTTGCGAATTATATTCGCAATTACTACACGCGGCTTTATGCTGCATCGACGTTGCCAACATTCTCGTCCAACGATGAATTCTTTCATCATGTTCCTACTTTCTCTGATGATAGTAGAGAATTCCTGGACAGAACGCTTACTCTCGATGATATGCTTACCGCAACGAAGGATCTTCGACGTCATACTTCTCCTGGTTATGATGGTCTAACTCCAGAATTCTTTGTTCGTTTTAGGAATCTTTTGATTCCGGACCTTTTGGATGTCTCTAATTCTGCAGTGGTTGGACATACCGAATTTCCCTCAAGTTGGCGGAGATCCGTTATGCGTCTAATACCTATGAAGGGGGATCTTCAGAGGATGGGAAACTGGAGGCCAGTTACTCTCTGTAATGTCGACTACAAAATAGTTTGCAAAACACTGGGAACTCAACTTCGCTCAGTGATTGCCTCAGTAATACACCCGTCACAGTCCTACTGCATTCCAGGTCGTAGTATCTACGACAACATCGCGCCTACCATGAAAAAACTGGTTCGCAAATGGCCATGATCTCTTTGGATCAAGAAAAGGCGTTTGATAGCGTCTCACATGAGTATCTACTGAGAGTGCTCGATAAATTTGGGCTTCCGTCCAGATGGATTGAGAACATCAGTGGTCTGTATAGAGATTCAGTGATTCTCATAAAGCATAATGGGCATATATTGTCTCCTATTCCGTTTCGTCGGGGTATCAGGCAGGGATACCCGTTGTCAGGAATGCTTTATGACTTTTCACTGGAGCCGCTGCTAGTAAATCTTCGTCAATCGTTGAGACAATATTCAATTCACTTACCATACACTACTATAAGGCCACTTATTCTAGCGTATGCGGACGACCTGTCTATATTTGTAACGAAAGATGAAGCATTTCCAGTCGCTCGTAGGGTTTTCGCACAATATGAGCGATTAGCGGGCGCTAGGGTTAACCTAAGCAAAAGCCAAGGCCTATGGTGTGGGAGGTGGCGGAATCGAACAGATTCTCCCCTCGGCATACAATGGACGAATACTTGCCTGAAATATTTAGGTGTATATGTGGGGCTCGATGGTAAAACATATAATAGCCGCATGGCTCTGAAGAAACTCTCCGGAGCTGTGAATTCGTGGCGGACTAAACTGCATCCACTTTCGCTGAAAGGACGTGCGGTCGTTGTCAATTATTTGATTACCTCGTCCATCGTGCATCTGTTAAAATCAGAGTGCTTCGAAGAAGGCTTCGTAAAACTTTTACAGTCGAAGGTCGTTGACGCCTTCTGGGGAGGAAGACGATGGGTCGCTGAAAGCACGCTCTGCCGACCAGTAGCGGAGGGTGGTTTGGGTCTTACAGACATGGTCGTGAAATTTCGTTGTCTTCAGGTACGGGCATTCCAACGAGTGTTCTGTCAAAGAGATAACTTAATTTCGCAGCTGTGGGTAAGTTCTATGGGGGGTAGCGGCGCAGGGGAGCACTACTATCTGCTCTCGGTTCGCCCACCATATCCGCATGACTGGTCCCAGGATATGATCTCCACGATTACAACCTGGGGCAGAATAAGACCAACATTTCATTTGCGATGGAATGAACTTGGGTACGGGGATTTCTCAGCAATTCCGATCAGGTTGAACCCTGAGTTAGTAGATTCGGTGTTTAGTAATGCTCGAGGTGTAACGGCCGATACAGGACAACTCACAGTTCTTGGAGACATCATTGATGCTTCTGGGAACACACTTATACACCCCCACACAACACAATTACACGAATTGGTGGATACAGCCCGAGAGCGTTTTAGTCGTCTCTCTACTAGGGAACCTAGCACTGAGGTGATAAACGCATTCGTAACGAATCGACCACCGCACACGACATTCAGTACACTCACTTCACGTAGGCTGCGCGAGCTCATCGTAGGAGTAAATCCTACGGATACCTTAGGGGTTAATAGATGGCGCGCACATCTTGGGGTGGACTTGGGAGTAATGGGGACCATAACTAGCAGAGTCATCTATAGTTATCCGTCCAATTACAGAGACTCTGATGTGGCATTCAAACTGCTCCATCACAGCCTCGTGCATCCAAACCAGCTGTCACATATCGATCGAAGAATTCAAAGAGTCTGCACGGTTTGTGGTGGTGAAGGAACCCTGTTCCACAGATACTTCACATGCCCGACCTTGTGCGACATTAATAATCTTGTTCGCGATATGTGCCAGCATATCTGCCCGACATTCAGCATTACAAGAACGTCGTTTTTACTGGGGCCAAGGACATGTAACCAGGTAAATTGCTTGATAAGCTTTATCTTAACACTTGCTAAATCGACAATTCATCTGTACTGCATGCGGATCGAGCCTGGGCAACAGCCCACTAACCCACGGTTTCACACACACGCACTTAAGAACCACTTCATTGCCAGATTGAAGAGGCGATTACGCCAAGAGTTCATGGCAACGAAGGCCGACACATTCAACTGCACCTGGCAACCTTTATTGGCGGTGCGGAACGGAAGCCTCGTCTTTCACTGGGAATAACAGGCCGCAGACTTGCAGCAGCTTGTCCACGAAGCTTCTCTTCGCTTTGGTATTGCTGCAAGTGTCACGTTGGAATCGTAGAACTGGGAGGATGATGGGAGCAGTTTGCAGACGTCAATGACTCTGCAGACTGGTCCCGCGGGACTCTAATCGGTTCGAAATTGTTGTGCGTTCGTTTAGAACATGTTTGGATGAGTGCTCCCGGAGGACTAGAAAAGTGGCGAACGGCTGTACGGAGAGGGCATTTGCTTGGGAGCAGTGGTTGCCGAAGTAGGAACTTCGCCCGGTCCTGCATCTACCCTCTGGGAACACTCAAACAATCATGTTCCAGTTTAAGTTTCTTCACGGTTTCGGTGATTTCTGTTTAGTGCTAGGATTAGTTTTGGAATTTTTTAAAAAAAATTTAGGAACTTTTCTTAGAGCTGGCACTCGCTTGAAGGCATTTTAAAATTTCTTGTATTTTCTTTTTTACAGGTTTTTTACTATTTTTTTCTGCCTTCAGGTTTTAGAGTCGTTTTTACGAAACATTTTTAGAATAACGTAGCGTGTCATTTCTTATGTTCTTTTTGATCGTTAACTATTGTGTCTTTTAGTTTTGAATATTGTACATTTTTTAGGGTAGCTAGAGTTTTGTAAGATTTTTTGTTTATAACTATTGTGCCGAATAAAGTGTCATTATATACATAAAAAAAAAATTATTATTATAGCTTTGCAGTAAGAGCCGTACTTTTTCCCCGAATAATCCTGCAGATACAAGAAAGGCTCCTCATTTGAGCTCAGCAAACTAATGGAAAACTAACCGGACATTTAATTGAATAATATTTCAAAATGTTTCAGCATTAGATAGCTAAAGTTAATTGGCCTAAACAAAGTTCAATCTAGCAGAAATAAAAACAAACTTCCTTAATACTATGAGCAAATTTGAGAAAGAGATTTCGTTGTGAAATTCAGGTAACGCTTTAAATAAAGAAGAGGTATTTGCGCAACTGTTTGGAGCATACTGTTAGCTTTAGAAAAGAAAGAAAAAAAAGAAAAAGAAATTTAAATTACTTGGCGATTTTTAAAATCTATCAGGTAACCTGTTTAGGGGTACCTGTGATTCCAAATTTTAAGTTAAGGTAAGTTAAGGTAAATATTATGAATTGTTTTCTTCCAACCCTTTTACAAAACAAGTGATGTATTTTTTTTAAAGCAGATTATATTCTTATAAACGTGGACTATTTTCTTCATTTATTTTGAATGAGCAATTTAAAGAATAAACACCAGACTTTTTCATAGTCGCAGTTTGCACAGCAGTTGCGGAATTCAATTAAACGGAGTGAGTTGCTGAATCATGTTGATGTTGTGTAAACTACGTTTATATAGAGGACAATGTTTATTCTGAAGAGACTACATATATTATTCTCATTAGAAAAAGCGAACTTTAAAACGGTGCTCATGCAATAATTACACTTTCCGAAATTAATAATCAATAGAAAAAAAAATATTTTACTCGAAGCTTTTGCGCTATTTTCGTTTATTCTGTGTTAAGATAGAGTTTTGAATTTAAAAAAAAAGCATGTAAACTTTTAAAAATTGTTATTGTAATTGTATAGAATTATTTGTAATATTATTATCATCGTTTAATAGCCTATTCCACAGGTCGTCTACTGAACTACAAACTATATCTTTAAAATCCCCAAAAATAAAAATCAGGAATAGTGAGGTCAGGTGATTAAGGAGACCAAGTAATTGGTTTAGGACGAGCTATCCATCGAGTAATATACATTCGTCTAGATAACCGTAAACTGTGACATTTATCTTAGTATTAACTGAACTGTTTAAAATTTAAACAATTTAATAAATTTTAATAGTTTAACTTACTTACTTAACTAGAGCACAAAAACGTAAAACCCCTGTGACCGTTGATGACATCCAATTTTGTGAGCTGGTGTGGATTTAGTAATTAACATTCTGCGAGGCCTCAGGGATCAGTAACTGGCACAAAGCAATTTAATATATTTTTGGTTGACTTTTCTCATGCCAGAATGAGGAGGGTGAGTGCATTTCCAGGAAATCTCTACTCTTTGAAGACAGCTGGGGCAGTCAATGATCTTGTGGAGGAAATTGACCAATACTATAGATGAATACAAATCAACACGAACAAAAACGTATGTCAACAATATAGGCTGTTTGTTGAGACAAACATCGGTTAAAGCATTAAACCGTTAAAAGAAGAAGTCAAATTCACGAATCGTTTGAAGATAAATAAACGGGAAGGGCAACGCTGGGATATGCTAAAACAGCGTTTGGTGCTCTAAAGGTCCTGTTCTATAAAGACGCGATGAGTTCAAAAACAAAACTTCTCATGTATATGCAGTTCATAAGATCACTCATTCTGTAGAAAGCAGATGTGTTATTATTTGTCACCATTTAGTTATCTTAGCGAAACTTCAAAAGAATATCAATTCATCCTTGAAAATAAGTATGTTACCATTTCATTTGCTCTATAAAGACAAAAAATGCTAATAATTTTAGAGGATAACATAGATAATTTGTTTAAAGAATAATTCCGAAATCATGAGCGGAATGAGAGTTCATGTTCTTGGGATCTTATTCTTTACTTAATATTAAATATTTACGAATTTTGCTAAACACAAGAGTTAAGAGATAAACAATACATACAAAAAAGAATGAGAATCAGATGTATAAATTACAAAGCATAATGAAGATAAGCGTAAATGAATGGAGAAGTATATATGAAAGTGTCGGTAGCATATTGGTCGGATATATTACCAACACCACAACTTATTATATTGGAAATGGTGTGGCCGCCTAATATAAAACCTTCGCTGCAATAAGAAAATACATATCCCTAAAAGGAAGCACATCGGTTACGCGTATACTGAGTGTATAGCCAGCGGGAAAGGAAGCGCTCTATAATAAATAACAAAGGGCTTACTTAGAGTCTCGATGCGCTTACTATCCGTATGACGGTTTGATTTCTTTTTAATATTGCATGTCCGCAGAAGTAAGCACTCCCATGTTACTTTGCTTCGAGCGCAACTTAAGAGCTTCAAAAGAAGGCAGAGGGAAGCGGCAAAACTGTTGTGCTTCGCTCTGCCCTGTTTTAAGGCGCTTAAATAGTGCTCGGAGTTAAATAAGATGGGAGCACTTGCTTTTGCGGATATGCATTGTTAAAATGAAAGGATCAGTCATACGGATAGTAAGCGCATCGAGCTTCTAAGTAAGCGCTTCACCATTTCTTATTCTTTTTTTGCTGATTATAGCGTATAGTGCTTCTAAATAAGCGCTTTTTTAACTCTTTTGGGGCGGTTCAGATAATTATTTCCTATCGAGTAAAATATACAGTATTTAAAACAGAACAATTCACTATAAAACATAGAAACAAAATAATTAATTCATTAAAAAAATGGTAAAAATCAAAAAAAGAATAAAATAGTTCATTTTAACTAATTCACTCTACTGAAATACACTACTAGAAAAAGTCAATTTAACTTTGTGCACAAACTTTACAATTTCACTTGCCCAATAAAACTGAAAATGTTTCTTTAAATGCGAGGAAAGTAAGACAACACTAGAAGTTACGCATTCCGCGCAGTGAGTGCGAAGTGCTTCAATTGGAAGCGCTTGTTATATTTCCCGCTGGCTAGTGTTAGAAAGAAAATAATGCGAAAAAAATACGTTTCTGAGTGTTAAATAAATAAGAATACTATATATATATATACTGACACCCTAAAGCAATTATCATGGCGTTAGTTAAGTTTTTCATTTGTGTAGTAGGCTGTAGATAAAGTAAGGTGTACGTTTTTGATCAGCCACACATCACGAGGTCTCACTCGACTTCGTGAACATAAACGGTTTTCGTATTATGTCCATTTGTCTTTTCACTGGCTCTACTTGTGCCTGTTACGACGTGAGTAGTCTCACTGACACCTTATTGTGTAGTGGATTTACAGATGCTTAACTGTTCAGCACTGAGTTTCTTGCTTTTTGCGGGGACTGCCATGCTTCCCTTCAGTACTACCATTTGCTGATCACCCCTGCAGTCCGTGAATAAGGTGCCATTGGCAATGTAATTGCTAGCACTACCTCAGATACGACGATGGCAAAGATTGTAGACTCTTACGAGTTGGGTATCTCCGCGGTACACGCACCAGTAGAAGATGCAAACCTGGCCTCCGAAACATAAGCTACAATCCGGAAACGGTACTTGACTCCTGGCTCTGTGCTTGAGACGAAATGTTAGGAAAAGCTGCAAAGAGCCGCTAAGATGGAGAGAAGGTCCATCAAATGACTGAGTGGTTCAACTAGGGGACTCAAAACCCTCGCCAAAATATCAGACCCGTTCAGGTTAAAGGTAAGATGTTTGCGGGAGCACGGAAAGCAACAGTTCCCCAGGAAGGGACTGCAGCTGACACCAGCGGGAGGCGGATCTTATCCCTAGCGGCGGTGAATGACCTACGTCTCGGGGACCTAGTGAAGGCTATAGGCTCCCTTCCTGAAAATACCGGGGATACAGTGGTAAATTCGGTGACCTTAGGGGATGGTCTGATAGCACTGAAATGAATCAACCAGGAAACCAAAGTCTGGGTAGCAATAACCTAAGGATTCGAAGTTAGGGGCGACATCAGGAGTTGGCCCCTGCTGAGGGAGACTGGGTGGGGATGAAAAGGGGCCTGTTTATTTCCGTTGCGGGTAATCCCCCGGCGAGGAATTTTGTTTGATTTTTACATTAAAACTTATTATTAAGATAAATACTTAAAAAATACTTATTATTAAGATAATTACAAGCTTTTTATGAAGTACTTCTGTTTTGGTGAATCCTATTTACCAATAATAGTGTAAATTTTTCGGATTTTGAAAATTGCGCGCTTTGTAGAGTGAAAATGTGTGGAGTGTGATCAGAAGGCTCCTACTACTTTTTCTTTTGTTGTTGATGAAAAATTTATACGTTCAATATTTTGAATAAAATACTTTCAACTCTCTCCATAAAAATCCGTCACTGTAAAAACTGAACTGTAGCGGTTATTAAAGAAAATTTATTTAACATAAAATAGCTGCCCTTACACCGTTTTATAGTACATATTACTTGTTACAGCGACGCTGAAGTCGTTATTTAATTTTTAATTTCTTTAATTTTAAATTTCTAAATTTATTAATTTTACAAATTGAATTGTACAAGTATTACCTTTGTAGCCAAACTAGTGGTTCGTAACCAACTTTTGCATTACTTAAAATCTATTATTTAACTACACAGCTTGACCAATCATTTTAATGTTTGCTGCTTTAACAGGTCTAAGTATATATAAGTAATGCTCATGCAGTGCTCACTTGTTGTACCTGAAGCATGAATATGCATCTATATAAATTTATTGCAAATTGCACAGCGTCCAAGTCGACGTCACTGCGCATTACTTATTAAATTTGTACCGACGACACTGCTTATTAGATAAGTATAAACACCTGCAAAATGTATTGGTCAATGCATAATTTTGCTGCAACGGAAGATTTGTTTGATGATTTTTGGGATTTCTGCCGGAGAAAAAACCGGTGGATTTGAGTCAGTGAATAAGTAGAGTTAGTCGAGGTTGGTCGCGATTCTAAGTAATTAGATCAATTATAATTTCTAAATTAAACGTTAAAACTTACGAAGTTGTATCAGTTATTAATAATCATAAAATTCTACGTTAAAACAAACCAAGTTGTATCATTTATTAATCATCATAAATTTATTACATAAACATTACTATTAATAAAGTCACCCGAACAAATAAAAATTTGTTGTGATAACTAAAAATGTTTAAATCAAAATTTTAATAGCTGGCACTATACCTTTACAACAATAAATTAATGGTCGCTTTAACTAGTTCACTAGTGTACTACGACATAAAAACATTTGTTAATGCAACAAAATACGAGGGAAAGGATTCAGAGACTTTTGTTTTTGAAGACGCCCTTGAAGAAGAAATTACTCCAAGCATGACAGATCTTTTCAATTCTCTGTTGAAAATGAACTCATCAATGGAAGAACAGAAATTGTCGAAGGCCGAATTAAAAGCATCTATACCAGAACAGAAATCGTCGGCGGCAGAATTAAAATCATCGATGGACGAACAGAATCAATCATCAACAGCAGAGTTGAAATCGGCGATAGAAGTGTCCGTAACTGAGTTAATGGCATCGATGGAAGAACAGAAATCATAAGTAGAAGTAGAAATTTCTGGACAATTGAATATTAATATTAAGTTAAAGGCGATATAGAAGTAATAAAGAATGAACTGGAGAGAGTCAAGAAAAAGCAGTCAGTGCAGCAGAGCTAATAAGACTTTGGTTACATGAAGAAATAATCAGAGGAATTTGCTGAGCCTCTACATCTTCTTCTCTATTGTATTTTTGTCAGGCTTATTCTGGTATATTCCTCTTCAGTATTGTCACCTTCTATGCGATACGCATGGAAATCGTTAAAGCTATCCAGTAGGGATTTGTTAGGTATGCTTTTCGCGGGCTTTCTTGGAACGATCCAATTATATTCAACATAATATTAGCAACCTTACATGGTTTAACTTAGATGCTCTTGAAAAGAGACACTGCAACTACAGATTCTTTTATACTTTGGACTGTATGCAGAGTTTGTTTTATCGGTTTCGAAATGTTCCCTTCGAATTCATAGTTTCTTTCGGGTACCTTTTCATGGCAATAACTATAACTATCACCCCATAGTCATCGTGAATCACATCGATGTCGCGAATCTCTAATATCTGTTTAATCGCATTGAATTTCATATGTATATCGCGGAATTATGTGAGCAGTCAACTTTGTTCAGGTAACTTTATATTCCTTTTTTGTTGTTTGAAATGGTAACAGTATTTTAATAAAATTCTGATGAAGTACATAAATAAATGAATGCACTATGCTAAGAATGTTTACTGAGAAGGTTATAGTTACTTAGTTAGTTAGTTCTAAATGGAATACACTACTAGAGGGGTTTTAAGATTAAGTGAATCCCTGAAGCAACACAATGGTTATAAACTATAAAATGAAAGGTATGCACTTTTAAAGTACAACCAATATCAGTATTTTCTGTGGTTGTTTAAGCTCTGCTGCACAAAGTAAAATGTTAGAAAAAATGTTTTCAATTTAAAGTTGTTTATGTGATGAAAAAAAATTTTTATTATAATCATTTACGTTATATATAGTTAATTTATATTTTAAGACATACATATACATAGAATGTAAAATAAAATGTTTAGTTTTAAATAAGACAGTCTTAAAAATATGTGCAATATGAAAGGCCATCCTTCAACCTTGAACTTATTGGATACTGCTCTATAACTTATGTATATTTAAGAAATCAGTAGCAGGAAGTAGAGAGAGAGTAGAGAGTGCACGAAAAAAGAGAGTTTTTGTATAAAATTGCCTATAACAGTTAAAATTTCACAAATCATGATGAAAATCAATAGGGTTCTGTTGTCTGAGCTAACAAATCACTAAATTACTACAATCGGTCAATAATTGCGCCCTGCCGCGTGTCGTAATACGTACGTACATGCCAATGGACGGAAACGCGCGTAATTTTCGTAAGGCAAATTTAGATCATAAAAAATATTTTCATAAACTTAAAAAATTGTGTCATCCTTTAGAGAAGTACCTTCTTTCCAAAGAACTATATTAGAAGTTGATTACTTGTGCAATTACCCAGTTATTGTTAATTCTATCCTCAAAAGCGGTATTTATGAAATAACATACATTTTCTTACTAAACATGTAACTCTTTTGAAAATAAATATTGGCCTTTTCACAGACGCATTTCACACAAATGCAACTCAGTTCGTTTAGCTGCACTTCGCAACTGTTGCGCAAACTGCGACTTTTAATGCTTTAAATAATTCATTAAAAGTAAATGTAGAATATAGTCTCCTCGCGTTTAAAAGAATAAAATATGTTGTAAAAGAAACCCTTTAGTTTTTTTGTAAAATCTTCGGAATAGGCAATTCATAACCGTTACCTTAATTTATTACAAATTTTGGAACAACAGATTTACCTAAATGGATTATATGGTAGATTTGCGAAATTGCCAAGTATTTTTAAATTTATTTTTTCTTTTCTATAGCTAACAGGATGCTTCAAACACTTTGCGCAAATACCTCTTCTTTGTTTAAAACTTTACTTGGAACAACAACGAAAATTCTTCTGTAGATATGCTCATAGTGTTAAGAAACTTTGTTTCAATTTCAGTTGATTAACTTTGTCTTAGGTTAATTACCACTTGCTGGATATTGTTGAAGCAGATATTCTCGGATGAAAAACGCCTGAGAAGTCTCTGCAGTCTCCATTAAACAGTTGTTAAATACTACCAAATTTTTTATGGAAAGTTTCTTCTGTAAGAAACTATTAAATATTATTTCTATTTAATTTTTAAACATTAGATTTACGAATGCTTCTTTAAAAATAGTTATAAAATAAATCCCGTTTTCTTTTCCTTGTTGTATCACTTCGGAATGAAACTTGCAAAGCCTGTATTTCCATTCGAAATCTAATTCTAAAGAATTCCCACTTCTTCATACATTCTCTGTAGATTTGTAGAATTGGTTAACCTGACAAATTCAGTTCGTTCCGGATTCTCTTCATATACCAGATAAGATCTTTAGGGAAATCTGTGGTTCCAAATTTGCAATAAGTTAAGATAAAAGTTTGGAATTGTCTTATTCAACTCTTTTATAACAAAAGAATGGGTTCCTTTGAAACATATTTTATTCTTTTAAACCCAAGGAGACTATATTTCACATTTATTTTTAATGAACTATTTAAAGAATAAATAAGAAAACGAACTTTGAAAGTTATTTCTAAAGATGCCAAGGGGAACTTAGTTTAGTAAATCGGAGTTGGGGAAATTGGGGAAGCTAATTAAAAGAAAGGTGAAAGCCTGCAGATATTGCGATGGCTTTAGCTAAATGATCAAATCAAAATTGGAAGACCACCGAAAATTGCTGTCAGGGAAAAACGATCTATTCTTAGAGAAACATCCAATTCAATAAAGTCGGTAGTCAAAAGAAGGGATAAATTAAACATTAAAGCATCCGATAGAACTACATATTCAAAGGGTAATAAAAGTAAGTTGTCGCCCGAAACCAAAAAAAAGTCAAGCGTTTTTGTGGGCTGAGAAGGATCGTTTTTGTTTAGAAAAAACTCATCTTTTCAGGCAAAAAAGGAGTGAATTTAGACGGTCTAGATAGTTACAAGTTTCATAATTTGAGAAGAGCTCTACAAATTTTGTCTAAGCGTTAAATGGGAGGAGGCTCTGTATTACTTTGGACGGCAATTTCCTATGTATCATGGATGCATAGAAGGCCGGAAAATAGCGAAAAATATTGAAATAAATAACTGCAATTCGTGAAAAATTAATTCCCATGATCTCAATATTATCGAATATGTCTGGAATGATCTAGTCAGGGGAGAATAAATATACGAAAAGGAAGCAGTTGATGCAGAAGAACTTAAAATCGCATAACTAAATATTTAAAAGAATACTTGAGAGTTCTAGTACAAGATATATCTCTTTCTCCAGTTCCCGTAAGCCATTGTTGGGCATCGGGCGGATGAAGACCTTCAACCGATTCGACAATATAAAGTGGATTCCGAACCACTGACATTTTAAATCACTGCAACTCTCGTTGTAAAATATTTTTATCGTAATCATATGTCAGCAGAAAACAACCCTGGGTCGCCGCCGATCGACAGATTTTAAATTAATAAAATGTTGGCGTCAATGACTAACAATAAGTCAAATAAATGTCAAGTGGACGAGATGATTGGATTGAAGGTAAGTTTGTGATTATTGATTAAATGTTTTGTGTTATTGGTGATATTGGTTTTATGTATATTCGTTAATATTTGTTTATCAATTTTTTAATATATGCTCTTGTGTCGTGAAATCATTTTCGTCATTGGCAAGCGTTCTCTAACCAGTTTGTTTACATTTTGCAATCCAAGTTTGCTTACATTTTGCATCTGCCCTATCAAATCAATTTCATTAATTTTATATATATTTTCTAGGAAACTAATTTACTGCGATGGACTAAACATGATTCTTTTGAGGAAAAAAATCTTTAAGATAAACATTTTTTAAATTTCGCAGGTGACAGTTGCTCTAAAGGTAGGAGCAGGATCAACATTGTTGACAATTTTAGAAAGGTCTTTGGCTTTTAATTGATGTCTCTGCGTTGAGTAGATCAAAAGATAAAAATAAAATAATGATGTGCATACCGTGAAAATTGAAAATTTATGAATCACCCTGTAACTCCAAAAAGGTTGATATTTCTCCCCGCCCTGCCATACAATTTTTTGTTTGCCAATATTTTTGGTTGCGAAATACAGATAGGTAGCCAGATGGATAGACAAACCGAAATTATAATTATTTCTAGTTGCTACGTAACTCTTAAATGCCAACGATGTAGAAAATAATATGATGTCTCCTCATATTTATGCTTATTTTTATTTTATACAAAATGAAAACTTATTGTTTGATAAAACGTATTTCAAAATAAAAAGCAGATAAAATTTAAATTTTTTGTTTTAGTTCTACTAGTCCTATAGACATTGCCGTGACTGCAGCGTCTTTCAGGCCGAGGTTGTCGCTATACGCAAGGTGGCTGAAATGTAACACAGTCAATTGGAAACTGCAAAATGTATACACGAATGTAATAGTACAGCTCTGCTGGTTCCGGCATCACCGGAAATGAAGCAGAAGGTAGGGCAATAAATACTTGCTTCGATACATACTGTTACCAAATCTCTTAACGATGGGTTGTCTTCGAAAAAAGATTGATCAAAAAATAGTGACTACCTACTTAACTTAAATTGACCTCAAGGTAGAACTAAGGTCTAAACGATACCTCTAGGACGTACGGCATTTGTCTTTGTTAAGTGGGTTTGTTTCGATATCATCGCATTCTCTCAAAGAAAACATCTACAAAAACAAAGATCAGAACTTAAAAGTACTTAAAGATTAACAAGCTTCGAATCAGCTTTGCAATAAAATATCAAAGTTTTAGCGTAAGAGTTAAAATTTTGTTTGAGTTGTTTTATACCAATTGACAGGTCTTATGAAGGTATTTTTGTCATTCTTGAAGGAGTTTTCCAATGCATTATTTCTTTTTCGGCTGTTATGTTTATGTTTAAAACGGAGAAGTGAGTTGCTGAAGCACCGCGTCCAGTAAGGCCTATGTTGCTGACTCTCCCTAGGTTTTCAGTCATCTGTCTTTCAGTCTTTGGAAAGATACAACAGTTCGTGGAGCGAGCTACTTTCTTATTCATTGAGATTCAGCAAGCGATTAAGAAGGTTTGATATTCTGCACCTGGCAATTGCCGGGAACTTCTCCATATACATACAATCTACATGTGGGGTCAACTGCGCAGCCGATTTTTGCTAAGTGCTTTCTTAGTTAGTAGCGTTTGATCAGTTTCACATCCGGTCCACCAAACATTAAGCTTGTAGATTATTATTAGGTAGGTTTCCCATACAGCAAGCATTTGTGCTTATCATATATTCAGTATATGCGGGCTAAAATCCAGTACGTCGGCTCATTGCCACAAGTTTCATGGCAGAGCTCTATCTGGCATGTTTTAAACCAAGTTGACTCGATTTACATTTCCAGCTCATCTAGAGCTACCTGTCATTCAGAGATTTGGTTATGGAGGAGCCGGTTTCTTTGATTGCCGCCTGACTGTCGGAGAAGATAAATATGTTCTTACTTAAGTTAGCCCGCTTTATGTTATCGTATGCACGTGTCAGCATGATATAAGCTTGCGCTATCAGCGTCTCCGATTTTCATGATCACCATCATCCGAGGTCATCCGTGTGGCCTATTGCGATGGCGTTTCTCATTACGCCGCAAGAGCAGCTCGTCAATCATAAGGCACCACAAGAGTGTAGATAAAACTCCTCAAAAGATATATTAACAAATGGTACCTCTGGAGGAAAGTTGTTTCTCTGTTGAAGACATGTATGAATACCAGGTCGTAAAGTGCTGTAAGCGTAGATCGTCCTGCATTCTGACGGGAGTGTAGGGGAAATTGGAGAAGAAACTGCGCTCTAAAAGCCCTATGGATCACATTTTCCATCGTTTTTACAAAGAATAAGGAAAGTTTAATAGGCCTATATACCTTAGCAAGAGTCTAGTCTGCCCGGCGTTATTTGAAAATAAAGGCTGTTGTAACTGATTTCAATGAATTCGTTAAATAACCGACTGCACAGGAGGCCCTGAAAAGCTTACACAGCACCGGTGGCGAGCACTTTGTCATCCTTGAGTAAGAGCACCGGATTTGCGGGGATTTACAGGGTTCAAATAGGAATAAAGCATTCTTGATTGACCTATTGGTGAAGGTCAAAGCAACCAGGAGGGCCAATTACTTGGAGTGTTTTCTCTGGAGTGCGGGTGAACGATTCATAAAGCTTTCTGAGCGAGTCTAGGTCTCATGAGTTCGTTTTCATAAGTCTTGAAGTATCTGTGGTCTTGTAGAAGGTTAGAGAGCGTTTATATCTGTCCCAGAATCCACCTCTCTTTGTCACATTGGAAAGCCTTCTAGACTTCGTCCTTAGCTCATTCCATCACTGAACATCCCTGTTATTGGACCTTTCCGTGAAAAGGGGGGAATCTGATCGTGACCCTAATGTCGATGAGTCTACTACCCAGTACCTCTGTAAGGGTAGCTAGTGTGTTCCTCGGGTTCATAAACTCCGCGGTCTCTCTAACACATTCGCCAATACTGAACATTAGTGTCGGTGATCCAAGCACGATGGTTCTTTCGAGTCTCTCCAGCCATGTTTACTATAAGCCGACAGGTGCGCATTAAGTCGATTACTTACTTTCAACGGCCGTTGTCGAACGGAGGTTCAGTCCCGTCCCACGATTATTTACAACCAGCTTAGTAGCCAATAAATAATCAAAACGGTACTCACTCTTTCTGTTGTGTTGGCACTTCTCCGTCGTACAGTAGATACGTAGAGCAGGTAATTACCCAGCATCGCACCTCAACTTTGGCAGCTGTCATGTCCCTCACTCAGAACTCTGTTAAAGGTCGGCTGTCTTTTTTGTCATAAATTACCTGAAAACCAGCCTCGCTTAAACTGAAGAACTGAAGATAGACGGCAGCCGAAGCCGCTCTACTGTGTTGTAAGTTTGCTTGATCCACTCGCATTTGCGTCCGAGCAGCTTCCTTAATCGCGCTCCAGACATCTTGAAGTGCACAGTAGTGATGTTAAAGACGAGTCTCATCTATTGTTCACTTAGGAGCTGCAGGGTCTCATCAATAGACAGGGCAAAGAGTGTGTATATTGTCGCTAGTTTCCCTACCGAATACCCTCCAAAAAAGGAATAAATTGGAGGATTTTCCAGTCTCAGGATATCAACAGGACCCCCCCCCGGTATTGTTGAAAATTTAAACAAGCCGGCCTTAGAAGGCCGCCAGACGACCACAACCCTGTGTAACATAACCAATGGAATCCCAGCGACTTGGCCGCTGTACAGTTCTTCTGATTCCACTTTTATTTTTTTTACCTCCTTGAAGGCCTGTCTCACTAATGAGTCACCTTCAAAATTATTGTACTTAGATGTCCTCGTCCTGGACTGTTTCCCTCCGGGCCATAACTTCGGCTTTCTTGCTTTTCTTGCCGTTGGACTGTATGCTTCTTACGGTGTGCTCAGACTTGACATTGACCTTAAAAACGACTTCCACCACGGCTCGCAAAAGATCACTTGCTGTTATAGAAATCTCAATTAATGTCACAAAGTAAAGAAAAAAACGATATGACTTGAAAATATGGCCTAAGTCATTATCAGCTTCCTAAGTGATAGTAAAGTTGGAGTTATTTTGCATAAGCTCCCAGGGATCAACACTTAGTGTAACATTTTTCTTGATAGCAATAAGTCTCTCTGGTTCCAGGACCACCTGTAGGAATGAAACGGGAAAGAAGAAGAAGATTCGAGTCATCATAATTTGCTATCAGCAGAAAACAACCATAGGTCGCATCTGTGGGGTTCGAACCTGCGAACTCCGGGATGGAAGACCGACACGCTGTTATTTCCTTCACCGTCGACTAGCAATATATAATATAACAGAAAAATCCTCCGATCCAAAGGTTAACATTTCGCTGATAATTTAACTATAAACTTACTAATTAAAAACATAGACACAATAAAAGTAGAACTTCAGAAGACGCTAAAATTTGAAAAAATCAGGATTACATTGAAAAAACAACAGATAGGTAGACACTTTTGTGCACTCTACACTAATTCAACCCCAAAGCGCTCCAACATCATGAATTTAATTAATTATGGTTAGTATCAAATGGGGCACCAATTACTTTACATTCGTCTAATTCTACAATTCTTCCAATTTCATAGTATATTAAATTATCTTACTCAACAGGAGTATTTCCGACTTAGAATCAAACATCAACTGTCAGTTGATGGAGTATCCAGAAAATATCCACAGCATCAACAACTTGGCCGGCCAACGGGAGAGTTACTAACGACTCTAATGGAGCGTTAAAATCATTGTCTGCATAATTTGCGGAGTTCGAAATCGTCCCTCTTAATATTTGAAAAGCTTTTGAAAGATTTCAGCATGCCGCTATTTTAGCCAAATTTCAAGCATTTAGTCTACACCTTCATCTCTTAAAATAGAGAGAAAGTTTTTTGTCAGGCAGTTAAATCCGTGTAACAATGGACGGAGTTGCATATCATACGTACGAAATTAAGTATACCGTAGGGTTCAGTTCTCTTACCGACCTTCTTTCCTTTTTATATCAATGATCATCTATCTCTCACCTCAATATTCATAATTTCATAGAAACTAAAAAAATTAGTTAATACTAGATAACCGGCTCCCTAAAGTACCCAGCTAGTCTTGAAACAGTAACACTGGCACCACAGTAAAACGAAATATATTCAGACTTTAAAGTCATAAGAATATACATGCAAATAAAGAGTACAGGTAGTGTGCAGTCATTTACTCCTGTCAAAATTATTTGAGAGAATTACTTACTCCTGTCAAAATTCTGTTCTCGTCCGGAGAGAATCCCATACTCCTGTCAGAAAAGTACCGCCAAATCTTGTCGAAGAGAAAAATGTACTAAAAAGTACGACCAATAAAAAGAATTCATGTGAAGCACATGACTGAGTTAGTTACTTATGTGAATAAACTGTCGATGTATTCTGATCTTTTCATGAGCGAAGTACATTTGATATTTGTGAATGCATATATGAAAAAAAAATACGCGTCGAACTTAGAACTTTGTTTTTGGGAAGTCGGTTAAAAAGTATACGTGTCTCTTTTCGACAAGCTCTCCAGGAAAACAAAGTTTTCTGACTGCAGGGTTGCCCGATGCGGGAAATATACAAAAGCAACCAAAAAATTTTCACTACTTTGTTCGAAGCCATTTATCTAGTAATAGTAATCTTTGACTATAATTTCATAGAACAAAGAGTACGTTCTATGAAATTATAGTCAAAGATTACTATTACTATTAATGAATTCTCGTGGGAATTCCATAGAAATGAGCAGAGAACGCATGTTTGGATCATTAAACAGCATTTCTAGGATCCCTTTTGGACCAAAGCAAACCGTGTTATGTTTAATGCATCAAAATCTCAATGCTGCATAATAATCCTTAAAAAATACCTAGCGCACCATTAACTCATATCTCTTGACGGAGTGGTTAGACTCAATTTACCCCAGATACAGTAACCTTAGTTTAGTAGAGTTTTCTAAAGATATGTAATGTCTTGAAAAGGCGATTGAAAAATATGTATGATACTTGGTTTACATCCGATTTGGTTTAAATTCGACTTTTTTCATAAAAGTGAGTAGTTTATTTTTTAAGTCCACTTCTCTCCTTCTTAATTTTCGTAGGGAACTAAAAGGTCTTACATAAAAAGGCTAATTCAAAAAATCAACACAACTAATTGTGCCAAAAATGAATTTAGTTTTAAAATAGTTACATGATATATTGTAAATGTTTGTGTATGTTGTAATTACTTTTTGGTTTTATTAATGATCAAGTTTGTTTGTTGTTTATCGAAAGAAGGAAAATTTGTATATTAGGGCGTATCGTTAAATATAGGGGTAACGAGATGATAATAAAATTTCAACATTTGCAAGTGGACTCGTTTGCTTTTAGATTACTTTACCGAAGCAACATAGCAACATGTAATTGTAACCAAATCAAAGATTCAAATTCAAAATTCTTCCATCGAGGTCAATATCATCGAAAAATTTTGAAGGAAGCTTATCTTATTATTCCAGTTAAAAAGAAATCGATGAAAGATTGTTTTCGGTTTCATCATAAAAAAAGAAACAAAAAGACTTTAAGTTGTGGTAGACTAGTATAGATGTTATAAGTTTAGAATTGTAGTAAGAGCCCTACTTTTTCCCCGAATAATCCAAAAAAAAATTTATGGAGACTGCAGATACAAGAAAGGCTCCTCATTTGAGCTCAGCAAACTAATGGAAAACTAACCGGACATTTAATTGAATAATATTTCAAAATGTTTCAGCATTAGATAGCTAAAGTTAATTGGCCTAAACAAAGTTCAATCTAGCAGAAATAAAAACAAACTTCCTTAATACTATGAGCAAATTTGAGAAAGAGATTTCGTTGTGAAATTCAGGTAACGCTTTAATGTATTTGTATATATTATGATGTATTTTTTTTAAAGCAGATTATATTCTTATAAACGTGGACTATTTTCTTCATTTATTTTGAATGAGCAATTTAAAGAATAAACACCAGACTTTTTCATAGTCGCAGTTTGCACAGCAGTTGCGGAATTCAATTAAACGGAGTGAGTTGCTGAATCATGTTGATGTTGTGTAAACTACGTTTATATAGAGGACAATGTTTATTCTGAAGAGACTACATATATTATTCTCATTAGAAAAAGCGAACTTTAAAACGGTGCTCATGCAATAATTACACTTTCCGAAATTAATAATCAATAGAAAAAAAAATATTTTACTCGAAGCTTTTGCGCTATTTGCGTATGTTCTGTGTTCAGAGAGAGTTTTGAATTTAAAAAAAAGCATTTAAACTTTTAAGAATAGTTATTGTAATTGTATAGAATTATTTGTAATATTATTACCAGCGTTTAATGGCCTATTCCACAGGTCGTCTACTGAACTACAAACTACATCTTTAAAATCTCCAAAAATAAAAATCAGGAATAGTGAGGTCAGGTGATGAAGGAGACCAAGTAATTGGTTTAAGACGACCTATCCATCGAGTAATATACTTTCGTCTAGATAACCGTAAACTGTGACATTTATCTTAGGGTGTATTTCTTTATTCATTCCGTGGAAGGAATAGAAGAAACAGAATACGCGCCAGAATAAACGGAATAGAAGCAATATGTAAACACAAAGGAATATTCCCTCCAATTGAAAGTTGAAGTTAGGTTAAAGCAATTATTCAATAAACAATTTTTGAGGTTTCAGTTCTTTATATTATTTAAAATGAACGCAAAATACATAATCCAACAATAAATTGTGTATTTATTTACAATTATGACTTTCTTTTCCTTCCCTTTTGATACTAAATTGTTTTTTGACAGTGTTATTTAGTTTATTCCATCTACAACTTCGGTAAAAAAAGAACGCGTTCTGAATGCGCCGGTGCTAATAAAAAAAAACACGGAAAATTAGGAATAGAATATCCCGAACGAATATAGAAACACATTAGGCGCGTTCCGCTCATTCGGAATGAATAAAGAAAGCACCCTTAGTATTAACTGAACTGTTTAAAATTTAAATAATTTAATAAATTTTAATAATTTAACTTGTTATTCGTTTTATGCTCAAATCGATATTTGAATTACTGATAAAATAGTTCTATTTTAACTTCAAAAAGTAATGAGGTAGTGGAACCTTGAAAAGAGCACAAAAACATAAAACCCCTGTGACTGTTAAGGGGGGAAGTCCATGTAACAGCCTCCAAAATCGGTAATTTTTTAAAAGTATTTTTGAAGGTGATAAAATAATTTTATTGTTTTTAAACTTTAACACAACTTAATTTAACCATTCTAGAATACAAGTCGGCTCAGGAAAATTTTTTGTCTGTTGCCTCCGGCGCATTTGCTATATTTGTCACTCATCAACCATTGATCTGAAACAAAAAAATAAAAGTGTTTTCTTTTTAGGACATATTAACGGAAAGGATAAACCTATCAAATAAAATAAAACGTATAAAATTCAATATAAAATAAGCCTTTGAAAAAAAGTCAGAATTTAGGGGTATTTTTTTGATATTTTTGACCCCAAAAAGTATTTGATTAACACGAAATATCTGAAGTTTTAGGTTTATCCTTCCGATAGTAATGTAGAGAAAGGCCTCACCATATTTCAGATAAATCGGTCAATAACTTTTTGAGTTACAATACGAGCAATTTTTAAAAATACAGTTTCGAGATAATCGCGTTTAAAGTTTTAGTACAGGAAAATGACCAGTTTTAGTTACTTACCGATTAATCTGCAATCCCAGGTCCATAAAATAGTCCTTCCTCCTCGTCAAAAAGCTGATTTTCTTCCATTTGCTGTTGCTTGCGAGCTGTACGAGCATCTTTTGTTTCTGAAAAGTTTCTGAAAATTATAATGGAAGGGACCCTTTTACCTGAAGCGCTCCGACTACCTGGCTCGCTACTTTACAATACGCACTCCGGCCCGCTCTATTATATTAGCTATAACTTCGTAAATATTTGAGATTTTTTTTTCTTCTCGTCAGTACACGCTCAATATACTATATTTTCAGATTATCGAAAAAAAAAAATCGATTTTCTGAAAATTTTACATTGACTTCCCCCCTTAATGACATCCAATTTTGTGAGCTGGTATGGATTTAGTAATTAACATTCTGCGAGGCCTCAGGGATAAGTAACTGGCAATTTAATATATTTTTGGTTGACTTTTCTCATGCCAGAATGAGGAGGGTGAGTACATTTCCAGGGCACTGTTTTAGGCAGACGATGCCTCAACACATGCCCAAAATCTCTACTCTTTGAAGACAGCTGGGGCAGTCAATGATCTTTTGAAGGAAATTGACCAATACTATAGATGAATCCAAATCAACACAAAAAAAAACGTATGTCATGTGCATAAGGAATGATTCCGGGAAAACAATATAGGCTGTTTGTTGAGACAAACATCGGTTAAAGCATTAAACCGTTAAAAGATTAAGTCAAATTCACGAATCGTTTGAAGTTAAATAAAAAGGAAGGGCAACGCTGGGATATGCTAAAACAGCGTTTGGTGCTCTAAAGGTCCTGTTCTATAAAGACGCGATGAGTTCAAAAACAAAACTTCTCATGTATATGCAGTTCATAAGATCACTCATTCTGTTGAAAGCAGATGTGTTATTATTTGTCACCATTTAGTTATCTTAGCGAAACTTCAAAAGAATATCAATTCATCCTTGAAAATAAGTATGTTACCATTTCATTTGCTCTATAAAGACAAAAAATGCTAATAATTTTAGAGGATAACATAGATAATTTGTTTAAAGAATAATTCCGAAATCATGAGCGGAATGAGAGTTCATGTTCTTGGGATCTTATTCTTTACTTAATATTAAATATTTACGAATTTTGCTAAGCACAAGAGTTAAGAGATAAACAATACATACAAAAAAGAATGAGAATCAGATGTATAAATTACAAAGCATAATGAAGATAAGCGTAAATGAATGGCGAAGTATATATGAAAGTGTCGGTAGCATATTGGTCGGATATATTACCGACACCACAACTTATTATATTGGAAATGGTGTGGCCGCCTAATATAAAACCTTCGCTGCAATAAGAAAATACATATCCCTAAAAGGAAGCACATCGGTTACGCGTATACTGAGTGTATAGCCAGCGGGAAAGGAAGCGCTCTATAATAAATAACAAAGGGCTTACTTAGAGTCTCGATGCGCTTACTATCCGTATGACGGTTTGATTTCTTTTTAATATTGCATGTCCGCAGAAGTAAGCACTCCCATGTTACTTTGCTTCGAGCGCAACTTAAGAGCTTCAAAAGAAGGCAGAGGGAAGCGGCAAAACCGTTGTGCTTCGCTCTGCTCTGTTTTAATGCGCTTAAATAGTGCTCGGAGTTAAATAAGATGGGAGCACTTGCTTCTGCGGATATGCATTGTTAAAATGAAAGGATCAGTCATACGGATAGTAAGCGCATCGAGCTTCTAAGTAAGCGCTTCACCATTTCTTATTCGTTTTTTGCTGATTATAGCGTATAGTGCTTCTAAATAAGCGCTTTTTTAACTCTTTTGGGGCGGTTCAGATAATTATTAGTTTCGAGTAAAATATACAGTATTTAAAACAGAACAATTCACTATAAAACACATAAACAAAATAATTAATTCATTAAAAAAAATGGTAAAAATCAGAAAAAGAATAAAATAGTTCATTTTAACTAATTCACTTCACTGAAATACACTACTAGAAAAAGTCAATTTAACTTTGTGCACAAACTTTACAACTTCACTTGCCCAATAAAACTGAAAATGTTTCTTTAAATGCGAGGAAGTGCTTCTTCTACGCTGGGTAGTGTTAGAAAGAAAATCATGCGAAAAATATTGAAGATAAATACGTTTCTGAGTGTTAAATAAATAAGAATGTGTACTGACACCGTAAAGGAATTATCATGGCGTTAGTTAAGTTTTTCATTTGTATAGTAAGTTGTAGATAAAGTAAGGTGTACGTTTTTGATCAGCCACACATCACGAGGTCTCACTCGACTTCGTGAACATAAACGGTTTTCGTATTATGTCCATTTGTCTTTTTACTGGCTCTACTTGTGCCTGTTACGACGTGAATAGTCTCACTAACACCTTATTGTGTAGTGGATTTACAAATGCTTAACTGTTCAGCGCTGAGTTTCTTGCTTTTCGCGAGGACCGCCATGCTTCCCTTCAGTACTACCATTGGCTGATCACCCCAACAGTCCGTGAATAAGGTGCCATTGGCAATGTAATTGCTAAGACTACCTCAGATGCGACGATGGCCGAGATGGTAGACTCTTACGAGTTGGGTATCTCCGCGGTACACGCACCAGTAGAAGATGCAAACCTGGCCTCCGAAACATAAGCTAAAATCCGGAAAGGGTACTTGACTCCTGTCTCTGTGCTTGAGACGAAAGGTTAGGAAAAGCTGCAAAGGGCCGCTAAGATGGAGAGGAGGTCCATCAAATGACTGAGTGGTTCAACTAGGGGACTCAAAACCCTAGCCAAAATATCAGACCCGTACAGGTTAAAGGTAAGATGTTTGCGGGAGCACGGAAAGCAACAGTTCCCCAGGAAGGGACGGCAGCTGACACCAGCGGGAGGCGGATCTTATCCCTAGCGGCGGCGAATGACCTACGTCTCGGGGCCCTAGTGAAGGCTATAGACTCCCTTCCTGAAAACACCGGGGATACAGTTGTAAATTCGGTGACCTCAGGGGATGGTCTGATAGCACTGAAATGAATCAACCAGGAAACCAAAGTCTGGGTATGCAAAAGCATCATGAAGCTGAACAACCTTTGGGGAGGAGCTAACTTGAGGGTGTACCATGTGGATGTTGTTAAAGACATCAGAAGAGTGATTATCTGTGTCCCAGGGAACCTGCACAAGGATATCATAAGAGCGAAGTCGGGAAACCAAAATCAGTCCATCAAGAACACACCCAAGTGGAGAGTATCTTTGATGCAGAGATATGGGGACGGAACCACAGGGGGAATCGATCTGACGATCTGGTGGTCAACGGAGGATGCCTAAGCCGTCAAGAAAACGGAATAGATTTAACTATAGTTTTGGAACGAACTTTGTTAAGTACCAGTTTATTAATCGGTAAGAGCTGGAAAAACCTTCCGTTAGAATGACTTGCAGACACGTAATGAGGAAGGCAACAGGACTTGCTCTCATGGCCCGGAAATCTTCAATGCGATGGGTAGAGGAGTGGTATATGTAATAATTAAAGTACGGAGCAACGAGGAACACTAGAGACGGTGCGGCAACATGGATTCTTGCAGACAGGCTAAGATGTAAGCAATAACTTAAGGATTCGAAGTTAGGGGCGACATCAGGAGTTGGCCCCTCCTGAGGGAGACTGGGTGGGGATGAAAAGGGACCTGTTTATGTCCGTTGCGGGTAATCCCCCGGCGAGGAATTTTGTTTTGATTTTTACATTAAAACTTATTATTAAGATAAATACTTAAAAAATACTTATTATTAAGATAATTACAAGCTTTTAATGAAGTACTTCTGTTTTGGTGAATCCTATTTACCAATGATACTGTAAATTTTTCGGATTTTGAAAATTGCGCGCTTTGTAGAGTGAAAATGTGTGGAGTGTGATCAGAAGGCTCCTACTACTTTTTCTTTTGTTGTTGATGAAAAATTTATACGTTCAATATTTTGAATAAAATACTTTCACCTCTCTCCACATAAATCCGTCACTGTAAAAACTGAACTGTAGCGGTTACTAAAGAAATTTTATTTAACATAAAATAGCTGCCTTTACACCGTTTTATAGTACATATTACTATTAATAAAGTAAATTTTAGTAAAATTTTAATAGCTGGTACTATACAGCAACAATTAATTAATGGTCACTTTAACTAGTTCACTAGTTAACTTTTGTTAATATAACAATAAATAATTAGCGAAATCTTTTGAAACTAAGTAGGCATTATTTTAAGAAATGCGATAGTTGACATACTGGAAAATAATTACACAAAATTAATTTAAAAATAAAATTATTTCTTTTTATTTATGTAGAATCGAGATTTCTCCATAACACGAAGTTTAGAACACAGAATTGCAACAGTGCCCAGTAATTAGGGTATTGGAGTATTCCACCCGTTTTTAATTTTTTTTTGAAAATCTATAGTTTTACTAAAATTACTTTGTTATATAATATTGTAACGTGCACCAGGTAGGCACGAAAAGGGAAATAGTGAACCGTGTAATGCTATTCACCAGGTGGACAGAAATCTAGGCAAGGATGACTCGAGGCTGTGGTAAACATGAGAGGTGAAAATGTGTAACGGAAACATCTAGAACATCGTTACCTCTTTGTGTGATCTCGGAATAATCTGTGATAGCAAACTCAATTTCCGTTCCCACATTGACAGCATAATTAACAGAGCTAACTCCGCGCTAGGGTTTGTGAAGCGCTGGTCCAGAGAGTTCTCCAATCCTTATGTTTCCAAATCTCTCTACGTCTCCTTCGTTAGACCTCTCCTTGAATATGCCAGCCAGGTATGGTCACCTACACAAACAACTCACATTAATAGGATTGAATCTGTCCAGCGTAGGTTCATTCGCTTCGCTCTACGTGATCTTCCGTGGGTAGACAGATTCAACCTTCCACCTCATGAAAACCGTCTGAAACTGATAGACTTACAACCTTTAAGTAAACGTCGTGATGTTTTCGACATTCTCTTCATTCATCAGCTATTAAGTGGTGCCATAGACTGCCCTTCAATCCTGCAATCTTTACCCATCTATACCAATCCCCGCAACCTTAGGTTCACTCCCCTTTTCCGACTCGACCGCCATCGCACAAACTACGGTCAAAGTGAGCCAATTACCAGGATGCTACGAAAAGTCAACGACCTTTACTCCTTTGACTTCCATCTAAGTAAATCATCCCTTCATAAAGCCTTATATCTTAATCCCGCCCATCTTGATCGCCTTTCTTAATTCTTCTTCCTTCCAGCCCGTATCTGCTTTAATTAGAGCTCATATTGTAGCTTTTACTATTTATTTATTATGTCATAATTTATTATAGCTTGTGTTGTTGGTATTGTGTTTTAGCTTGTAATTGTAGTATGTATTATTATGTAATAGCTTGTTTTAAGCTTAAATAAATAAATAAGTGGCTGTAAATGTCTGTAATGTGTAATTAATCCGTCGAGCCCGAAGAGCCCCATTTACGTTACAATTGGTGTCAGAAGTGGGATTAATTAAGATAGACTAAAGAAAAAGTAAACTTGAAAAAAAGTGCGACTGTGAAATTAAACTTTAAGGAAACGAAAATTCCTCTTTGTAGTTTTTTTGCCTTGCACATCCTATTAAAAACTTGAAACCTTTAACAAATAATCTGTAATCTAATAATCTGGGGAAAATTAATTTTAACTTATAAGCGGGTCAAAATTATTTCTTTAACCTGCTTGCGTTTTGAATGAAAATTTGTTTTGCGACTAAAATTTTCTATTAAAGTCTACATATTTTTACTTTTTTGGAAAGATAATTTAGTCTGCTTTAAGTTATCGTGTCAAGAGTGAAGTCGACCTTAGTGGACGTGTTTAAATTTTGGTGGCTTTTGTTTTTTACAGCAGATTTTTATTTTGTTTTGTGAAGGTTTTCTTTTTTTTCATTCTGCTACATACGTTTCATGACGTTTTTGGTTGCGGTGCTTATTAACTTTTTTGCAAGCAATTGTGCGTCTTTGGTAAATTTTTGGCAGTGTCGACCTTGCTCTTCGAACTTGATCTGTTGATTTTCAGTATTTTGCTGAATGTTCTCTTGTCCCGTTTTTGTTAGAATTTTCACGTCTGTCGCTTGCTTTGTTGTCGATCATCAACCTTTTTGAGTGCATTCGATCTGTGCTAGTATTGGTTGGTGCTCTCTGGCTGCATGCTACTCTTGGTTTTCTGTTGTGACAGGTTTGCTTACTGTTCTCTTCTGTTTTGGTGTGACGCGCATGATTTGTTTATTGTTTAATCAGATCTGTGCTGTGATCTTTTCTGTGTTTCACTGCTTCGCTCTGTATTCTTGCTTATTTGTTTATTTATTTTTTCTTGTGGGTTCCCTGTGGCCAGTACATGCGCATTTATAGTTATATAGTATACAGTGCGTTTCATAACTATAGCTTACCTACCAACTTGATGCAATATAAGCGATAATTTTTTGGTTTTGCACATTGGTACAAAACAGCTTGTGCTAGAATAAATTCTCTCTCTTCCGCTCTGAGAAACGGAATTTTTTTGTTGGATTGTTTCGATCATTCCATAGTACTGTTATAAGAAGTGAGACACTGCAATTTTAGGTCTTCTTTTCGCGTTTCATAATTATAGCACATTTAAAAAAACGAAACAAAATTCAACTTTATTTTTGCAATTGTGATACAAAACAATATTTAATATCTAGTTACACTGCCCTAAGCTTTTATCCATTTAAAAATTCTTTTTTTCATTGACTCAGCCATCAATTTGAACAAATTTTGATCCAGCGCGTTCCACTCCTTCGAAATTGCAGTTTTAAGCTCAGATATCGAATCGTAGTGCCGATTATTGGCATAAACGACTCTTACGAGAATGCACTAAATATTTTCTATTGGGCTGAAGTCCGGCGAGCAGGCCGGCCAGTCCAACACCCTGATGTTATTTTCCATTAACCAGTCTTTTGTTTGGTGGCTTACATGTATACTTGCGTTGTCCTGCTGGAAAGTAAACTCTTTCCTGAATTTCGTCGCAGAAATGGTAAAAGACTGCATAGAACCATGTTTATGTAGACGCAATTTTTCATTTTTGATGAAACACATTGTATTTCCAACGGACCATCTACTCAAAAAGTTCCCAATATCATTACGGAACCACCTTCAAAATTTCTTTTCGAGAAACATTGTCGTTGCTTTCTCAAATGATCTTAATGTAAGTAAGAGGCATTGTAAAAAAGTATAATATTTTTATTTATTTTACTTACTTGAGTCTATGCACATATTATTGGCAGCAAAATCCAAAAATTGAAAGAGGAATGACAATATTTCTCGAAAAGAAATTTTGAAGGTGGTTCCGTAATGATATTGGGAACTTTTTGAGTAGATGGTCCGTTGGAAATACAATGTATTTCATCAAAAATGAAAAATTGCGTCTACATAAACATGGTTCTATGCAGTATTTTACCATTTCTGCGACGAAATTCAGGAAAGAGTTTACTTTCCAGCAGGACAACGCAAGTATACATGTAAGCCACCAAACAAAAGACTGGTTAATGGAAAATAACATCAGGGTGTTGGACTGGCCGGCCTGCTCGCCGGACTTCAGCCCAATAGAAAATATTTAGTGCATTCTCGTAAGAGTCGTTTATGCCAATAATCGGCACTACGATTCGATATCTGAGCTTAAAACTGCAATTTCGAAGGAGTGGAACGCGTTGGATCAAAATTTGTTCAAATTGATGGCTGAGTCAATGAAAAAAAGAATTTTTAAATCGATAAAAGCTTAGGGCAGTGTAACTAGATATTAAATATTGTTTTGTATCACAATCGCAAAAATAAAGTTGAATTTTTTTTTCTCAGAGCGGAAGAGAGAGAATTTATTCTAGCACAAGCTGTTTTGTGCCAATGTGCAAAACCAAAAAATTATCTTGCATGAAGTTGGTAGGTGTGCTATAATTATGAAACGCACTGTATTGGTGGTCGTGCACGTTTTTGATTGCTTTGTTCTTGCGTTTTTTAGTGATTTGTGATTTGTCTGTATTGACCTGCATTTATTGTTTTGCTGTGGGTTCATTTATTTTTATTTATTTATAATTTTTTTTTTATAATATTCCTTCCTGTACTCCTCACTTGTCATTCCGGATCTTTCTTATAATATTTTTTCTTCTTCTTTATTAGCGCTGGCCAACTGCGGTTTCTGTGCCGGTGTGATCTCTGCGGGTGGGGTTACCTGTGACGGAGTGTGCGGTCATGTTTTTTGTTTTTGTTATTTGAAGCGTGGTTCAAGGATATTCTCCGAATGCGCGCAAATTATGCCCTGTCACATTCTAAGGCTTGTATAGGGTATCACTGACATCTTTTCTTGTGACTTGGCCCTTGTTGCGGATAAGGTCAACTCCGTCTGCAATCGTTTGGCTTGTCTTGAGCTGCTCTCTGATGACATCAACACCTTGAATGGGAGAAGTGAAGTAGTGGAGGCTAACTCTGGTATTTTTGAGAGGAGATGCCACGAACTGACTTCGAGTGTTACCGCGTTGTCTGCATCACTGGACGATGTGCAGACTGCACTTGCTGGTTTCAATCCTGCTTTTTGTCCCTCAATGGACTCCTCTCCCTTGCTGTCTTTCTTTGAAGACATTCGTCGCTGCGTCAAGCAAGTGAAAGGTGATATTAGCTCTTGCTCCTCTGCTGTTTCGGCCAACGCTGTTGCGTTATCCTCCATTTCGTTTGATGTAAGAGCTTTCTCCACCCGCTTTGAAAGTTTCTCAGTGCCGTCTTCGTCTGGTTCTACTGCGGGTGACCTACTGTCGTCCCTGCCATTGGCTGTTCCCGGACACCCGGCGGGTCCTGCTCCTGTGACTGGGCCAAATTTTCCTACCATTCCGCCGTCATTGGAATCGTGTGTCCGCGTTGCCTTCTGACCCTTTGGTCAGTGGTCAGGCTCTTGCCTCCCATGATCCTGTTATTCCGGGGCTGGATGTTTCTCCTTCTCCATCTCTCTCTCAATGCCCATCGGATGCTGTTTTGTTCCCCATGCCGGAAGGTCAGTCTGCTGGTGAACCTAGTGGTGACATTTTCAAGCTATCTGCCGGTCCTCGCTCGAAACAGATTTTTGTCTCTCGACTTACACCTGGTAACTCTTGTGAGGTTATGTTACGTTTCCTTGGATCACATCAGAGGTGTCCTGTAGGAGGATAAGCGGTACTTCAAGGCCCTATTCATCTTTCCTGTTGTCTGCTCCTACTCCGGTGGCCGATGCTCTTCTTGGGGATAATTTCTGGCCCGTGGATGTCTTTTATAAGATCTTCGTACCCCATTCTCATCTCTGTGCCAGGCCGATAGTCGCTCAATCTCCCAATTTAAAAAACGGGATAAGCTCTCTTTCTCTACTATGAAAACGTGAGAGGGTTAAGGACTAAAACTAATAATTTTTAACCGACTTCCCAAAAACACAGAGGTTCTAAGTTCGAAGCGTATTTTATTTTTTTTATTTTTTTATGTCTGACCGGACATAACTTCGTAACGCGTCGACCGATTTTGATGATTATTTTTTCGTTGGGTAGAGTATGTTCACCGATTGGTACCATGTCAAAAAAATTTTTGGTAGGGTTGGGGTGGGGGGTGGGGGGTGGGGGTGAAACCTAACTTTGTAACGCGTGGTCCGATTTGGATGGTTCTTTTTTTGTTGTACAGAGTATGATCCCCCATTGCTAATAGAAGAAAATAATTTGGCCTAGGGTGGGGGGGGGGGGAGGGGTAGGCTAACTTTGTAACGCGTGGACCGATTTGGATAATTCTTTTTCTGTTGGGTAGAGTATGTTCCGTGGTTGACACCACGAGAAAAAATGTTGGAGGGATGGGGGTGGGGGTGGAACCTAACTTTGTAACGCGTGGTCCGATTTCGATGGTTCTTTTTCTGTTGTATAGAGTATGACCCTCCATTGCTAATAGGGGAATTATTTGTTCCTATGGTGAAAGGTGTAGGTGGGGGGGGGGGGGGTAGTCTAACTTTGTGACGCGTGGACCGATTTGGATAGTTCTTCTATTGGGTAGAATATGATGCTTGGTTGATACTTAAAGAAAACAAATGTTGCTGGGGTGGGGGAGGGGGGGGAGGATGGAACCTAACTTTGTAACACGTGTACCGATTTGGATGGTTCTTTTGCTGTTGTATAGAGTGTGATCACTCATTTCTAATAGAAGAATAATGTGGCCCATGGTGGGGGGTTGGGTGGGGGAAGGAGTAGTCTAACTTTGTAACACGGGGACCGATTTGAATAATTCTCTTTCTTTTGAGTAGAGTATGCTCCCTGGTTGATACCTCGAAAAAAAATTGATGGTGTGGTTGTGGATGGGAGAAGGGGGGTGGAACCTAACTTTGTAAAGCGTGGACCGATTTGGATGGTTCTTTTGCTGTAGAGTGCGATAGAGTGTGATCCCCCATTGCTAATAGGAGAATAATTTGGTCCTATGGTGGGGGTGGGGGAGGGGGAGGGGTAGTAACTTCGTAATGCGTGGACCGATTTCGATGATTCGTTTTCTGTTCGGTAGAGTATGTTCCTTGATTGATACCATGAGAAAAAAATTTTAGTGGAATGGCGGTGGGGTAGCGGGTTATAACTAACTTTTAACTCGTGGACCGATTTGGATTGTTCTTTCTTCGTTGTATAGAGTCGAAGACACTAAAAAGTGAAAAATAAAATAGTTTTTAAAAAAAAAAGTTGAACCGACTTCACAAAAAGCGCTAGAAAGCATTAAATAGTTAATCTATTACGACATTTTGAAGTCGGTGCAAATTTAACAAATAGCTACACCCGAAGCCAAAATGTTAAAATAACAAATAATTTCAGACAACACGTTCTGTATACTAAATATCAATAATCTTTTTACTGATTGTATAAAAAACTTAAATAATAAAGAACTTAAAACACTAAAGTTCCTTTCCAAGAAAAATAATTTAGGTGTAGTCCAAAATCGGTTGGATGCAGTCTTGTATTTTTGGACAGGAAAATTTGTATGTATAACACGATAAACGATTTTTCTCCTTATCGGGCGTAAAGTAACAATTTTGCTCCCACTATGCAATAAAACAAAGATGCCACTTTCTGATCCAATTATTAAAAAAAATGTAGCAATTAATCGGGTAAAAAAAATGTTGCAAAAAAAAATTTATAAATGAATTTAAATTTTTTGTTAGAGTACTTAAATAAATAAATTTCTTTTATTCACTGTGGTGGATGCCCTAATTGGTGGAGGCCTATAGGCTGCATCCTACACCAGCTTATTGGTAAATCTGGCACTGCAGTTCTGTCAATTGAAGCGGAAAAAGCCGCTGGTGTTAACTATGACATAATTTTGAAAAAATTCAGTGAGGCTAAAAACCGACAAATTCGTTAATTAACTTCCCACATATAGGGAAGTTATTATAATGGGCCCGATTTTCAAAATTGTCAGTTTACAATTTTTTCTAGATTTCAAAGTCACCATAGTGTTTTACGCATGTTTTTGAACACATGTATGTGTGTGTGTGCGTGCGTGCGTGTGTGCTTTTTTTTTGTGCGGAGGTGAGGAATCTTCTAAAGATACCAGTAGTCCGTGCTAGTTACATGCACGATTCATCGCCGATGCGGTGCCTACGTGCTAAACCTCACCCCCGATCCTCTTCAACCACTCTCCCCGCGGGACTGCCCTTAGGTATCACTTCGCGGGGCTGGTTAGCCATCATGCTATTAACCTGAAGTGTTAATCTGGTGTCTAAGCTGGAACGTCTTCTTCTCAGTTCTTTTTGGAGGTTTATTATAAACTCAGTCATTTCGCTCCAATTTTCGTCACTTTGGAGCATATATTTAATTACTACCGATGGATTCAGTATATTTACACGCTACATGGACAATGAAATACTGCGTGTTCAGCATCTGGCGGTACCCACCATGACCAGTCAATAATTGCGTCAAGTGGTAGTTGCTTTCTCCAAGCTTGCGGTTGACCCAACTTTCAATGCATGGAATCAGTTGGTGTGTCCACCTTCCTTTCGCAGTATTGTCCCATCGGTTTTGCTACATTAATATCGAGATATGTCTCTCTTCCATTTTAATCTCCTTTTTCTGAGGTTTCCCTGGCTCGATGGTTTCCCTGGCAGATGTTTTTTTTGTTTAAACAAAAAAAACTGAAAAAAAAGTTGATTTTAGACTTGAAAAGGATTTCTTCGATATAATTTCTTCTGATGACGATCGTGACATCAAAAAGTCAGATAATAACAATTTATTATCAACAGAAATTGTTTATATTGATGAAAAATTTGTTATAACAATAAATAATTGTTTATAACAATAACAAATTTATAATCATATAAAATGGTTTAAACTAGTTGAAAATTGATTATGAAAATTGGAAAATGAATACAAAATAGAAGATTGTTTATAGCAATTGAAAATTATTATAAACAGTGAAAAATTCTTATAAACAATTGAAATTTTGTTTACCACAAAAAATTTCTTTTATGAATATACTTTGTTTATATCAATTAAAAATGGTCTATAACAATTAAGAATTGTTTATATCATTTATAAATTGTTTATAACCAATCAAAATTATTTATAACAAATGAATTCCAAACAGAGTGCATTTATTTGGTTTTCATTAAAAAATAGTGCTATAACGGAATAATTTTTTAAAAAAATTTTTGCATCTAATTACAACGAAATTATCATGATAAATTAAATTCATTAATTTATTTATTAATAAATTTAAAATATCAAATTTTTTAAGTATTTTTAAATGATATAAAAGTGGGCGAAAGTTTTTTTTTGAAACAGAATCATCTGATCTAACATAATTGGATCTGATACAACTCGATACTTTAAAAAAAAAGCAGATATTTTTATTCAGAACTTTTATAGTTTTTTGTAACATTAAAAAAATGGTAAAAAAAACATAAATAGTTGATATTAATGATAAATAAAACGATAAATCGAATAATATGAATTTTATTGAGTTTTCACTTACTCGTTTGTACTATGATCATGTAATTTATCGCTATTAATAATTACATATTGTTAATAATAATTGAATATTGTTAATAACAATTAAAAATTGTTATTAACTGGGAAGTTGTTCGTGTGGACCTCAAGGATCGCACCAATGATGCGAATCTAGACCCACCCCACTAGTTTTAATTTGTGATTGTATATGTATTTTTTTTCCACATTTCATTAGCAATAAAATTCATATACTCATACATCAGTCTCAATCTATTTATCGTTTTCTTTCTGACTGGGAAATAAATGAGGCCTCGCAAAGCTGATGCGGCCGACGCCTACATTTGGTCTAGCACATCCACTACTACGTACTTACAGACCCTGTCCAAAAAATTAGCACCACTACGCTATTTTCACAATTTTCAACTTTGTGTGCTAATTTTGTAAGGAAATATAAGAGCAATAACACAAATGTTGGTATAGTTGATTAATTTATTGTGTTGTTGTACAAAAAAAAATATTAAGCTTCAGTATCTTGTACTTCCCCCCTTAGCTTTGATAACAGCTTGGATTCGTCTGGGCATACTTTCTAAGCAATTTTGTACGTTATTTCGAATTTCAGGAGCATCATTCCACACTTTCTTAATATTTTCAATAAGAATGGTTTTGATGAGGTTTGAATTCTCATATACCCGTTTTTTTAAGAGTGACCAAACATTTTCTATGGGCTTGAGGTCCGGGGAATTCCCCGGCCATGAAAGTATGAGAATATTTGTGCTACTGAGAAAATTTTGAATTATTTTCGCTGTGTGGCATGGTGCTCCATCCTGCATAAAGAAGTATTGGGACGAATCAAACCGAATTTCCTCCAAATATGGCAATAAAACGTTGTTTAGGACATTTAAGTACTGATCCGACTTCATCGTGCCCTGTACGAAGTACAAAGGTCCGGGTCCTTCACCGCATATTGCACCCTATATCATCATAGAGAGCGGATGCCTTATCACTTTTATTATTTTAGAAGGATCCAGCGTTTAATGTGGGCGTCTTCTAATGAACTGCTTATGTTCCGTGAGGGCCTGGAGGATCGATTCGTCGGAAAATTCGACCTGGACGCAATGAAAAATAAGTAAGCCTCTAAAACTATTCACGTATATTAAACTTGTAATTAATGTATATAAGTCAAATGTGCAAAATACCTGTTGCCAGTCCTCCCTTTAATTAGAAATTATTTGTTTGTTTCTGCATGCATTGAAAATTTTTTGTAGTGGTGCTAATTTTGTGGACAGGGTCTGTACATGCCAATGGACAGAAACGCGTGTAATTTTCGTAAGGCATATTTAGATCATAAAAAATATTTTTAAAAAAATTTAAAAATTGTGTCATCCTTTAGAAAAGTACCTTCTTTCCAAAGAACTATATTAGAACCCAATTACCCAGTTATTGTTATTTCTATCATCAACTGCGAAGCTAGTGCTAGTCGATAATAGAGCAGTAGTCGATAATAGCTGTTCAAAAGCGTCCTAGTAAAATATTTATGAAATAACATAAATTTTCTTACTAAACATGTAACGTTTTTGAAAGTTAATATTGGCCTTTTCATAGACGAATTTCACACAAATGCAACTCACTTCGTTTATGCTTTAAATAGTTCATTAAAAATAGATGTAGAATCTAGTCTCCTCCTTAAAATAATAAAATATGTTGTAAGAGAGCCCATTAGTTTTTTTTTGTAAAATGTTCGGAATAGGCAATTCATAACCTTTACCTTAATTTATTACAAATTTTCGAACCACAGATTTACTTAAATGGCTTATCTGGTAGATTTGCGAAATTGCCAAGTAATTTTAAATTTCTTCTTTCTTTTTTATAGCTAACAGCATGCTCAAACACTTTGCGCAAATACCTCTTCTTTGTTTAAAACTTTACTTGGAACAACAACGAAAATTCTTCTGTAGATGTGCTCATAGTGTTAAGAAACTTTGTTTCAATTTCAGTTGATTAACTTTGTCTTAGGTCAATTACCACTTGCTGGATATTGCTGAAGCAGATATGCTCGGATGAAAAATGCCTGAGAAGTCTCTGCAGTCTCCATTAAACAGTTGTTAAATACTACCAAATTTTATATGGAAAGTTTCTTCTGTAAGAAACTATTAAATGTTATTTCTATTTAATTTTTAAACATAAGATTTACGAATGCTTGTTCAAAATTAGTTATAAAATGAATCCCGTTTTCTTTTCATTGTTGTACCACTTCGGAATGAAACTTGCAAAGCCTGTATTTCCATTCGAAATCTAATTCATAAGAATTCCCACTTCTTCATACATTCTCTGCAGAATTGTAGAATTGGTTAACCTGACAAATTCATTTCGTTCCGGATTCTCTTCGAATACCAGATAAGCTGTATAGGGAAGTCTGTGGTTCCAAATTTGTAATAATTTAAGATAAAGGTTAGGAATTGTCTCCTCCAACTCTTTTATAACAAAAGAAGGGGTTCCTTTAAAACATATTTTATTCTTTTAAACGCAAAGACACTATATTTTACATTTATTTTTAATGAACTATTTAAAGAATAAATATGAAAAAAAAAACTTTGAAAGTTATTTCGAAAGATGCCAAGGAGAAGCTATTTTAGTAAATCGGAGTTGGAGAAATTGGGGAAGCTAATTAAAGAAAGGTGAAAGCCTGCAGATATTGCGATGGCTTTAGCTAAATGATGAAATCAAAATTGGAAGACCACCGAAAATTGCTGTGAGGGAAAAACGATCTATTCTTAGAGAAACATCCAATTCAATAATGTCGGCTGTCAAAATAAGGTATGAATTAAACATTGAAGCATCCGATAGAACTATTCAAAGGGTAATAAAAGTAAGTGGTCGTCTAAAACAAAAAAAAAGCGTTTTTCTCTGCTGAGAAGTATCTTTTCTGTTCAGAAATAACTCATCTTTTCAGGCAAAGACGAGTCAAATTAGGTGGCCTAGATAGTTACAATTACTATTTTCATAATTTGAGAAGAGCTCTACAAGTATTGTCTAAGCGTCAAATGGAAGGGGGCTCTGTATGGCTTTGGACGGCAATTTCCTATCATGGATGCATAAATGGCCGGGAAATAGTGAAAAATATTAAAATAAGTAACTGCAATTCGTGAAAAATTAATTCCCATGATCTCAATATTATCGAATATGTCTGGAGTGATCTAGTCAGGGGAGAATAAATATACGAAAGGGAAGCAGTTGATGCAGAAGAACTTAAAATCGCATAACTAAAGAATTTAGTTTTATTTTAGAAGAATTAATTTTTTCATAAATACTCGACACAATGAACATTTATGTTTTTTTGTTGTGCCACAAGATATATCTCTTTCTCTAGTTTCCGTAAGCCATTGTTGGGCATCTTGCGGAAGAAGACCTTCCACCGATTCGACAATTTAAAGTGGATTCCGAACCACTGACATTTTAAATCACTGCAACTCTCGTTGTATTTTTATCGTAATCGTATGTCAGCAGAAAACAACCCCGGGTCGCCGTCGATGGGATTCAAAACTTAATCATTTACTACCCTGACGACGAGTTAGACAAGATATATATTGTTACTAAAAATCAACAATATGTAAATAATCTCCGGTACAAATCATTTCTCAAAGAGTGGACAACTGTGGACTGGAATAATAGGTTCCCAAAAGAATGGCGATGGAAAATGAAAGATAGTTCACTAGTACCAGTTATAAAGAACCACCCAGTAGCTCTGAAAATTGATTGAAAATGAGTTTTTGCTATAAAACTAGGTAGACGCAGGAAAATTAGCTGAAATTGGTCTATAGCATCTTTACAATGTAAAGGTATTAGATGTTTTTAGGCTCCATAAATTTATGAATGAAGTCAATGACTAAAACAAAAAATAATTAGTGTACATCCTTTACAATATTAGTTATCTTTTTAATAAAAAGTAATACTTGTTTTTATGTTGTTAATAAAGCTCATACGATTGCGAAAAAATTCAAAACAATACTTGCTCATAACTCGAACAAAGCAAGATATATTGGAATTTCTTTACGCGACCGGCGTTTCTAAGCTCCTTTGGATCTGTCTCAACAGCAGCACCAAAGGGTAAGCTTTGCTTTAGCTGCTGGATATATATGGATATATATGGTATGATATATTCAGCGGCGAAAAGGCGGGAGAAGTTGACTACAGTAGACCTTAAACAGGGAATTGAAGATTATTGGCATGCAACCAAAGTGGCGGTGGACATTTTGAACAGTTTTTGTAACTTCTTAAGATTATTTGTAATTATTTGTTTTTATTTTTTAAAAACATTTTAGGAATAAGTTTCTTTAAATTGCAGATTTTTACAATATTCTCCGATAGGATTTCTACGTATAAATTTCTATATACTTCCCTACGAGGACACGTTGCACCTTTTTGAGATGGGCAAATTTGTAAAATTAAAAACGGATGTATTAATTACATGAATTTTGGAAAATTCTGAATTTTTGGTAACTTCAAAACATTTTTTCAGTTTTTGGCAGGAATTAGATCAACATTGTTGATAATTTTGGAAAGGTCATTAGATAGTTGTTTTTGGCGTTTGTTAGATATCGCTGCGTTGGGTAGATTTAGAACTCGAAGCTGCATTTAATCATGTCACATGAATTTCCCATTTGAGCAAAGTCGCAGCCGGCTGATCAGTCGGAAGTGTAATTCGGGCCTAAAAGCAAGGGAAAATTGTTCCATCAGTTCAGTTCAAGTTTAGCCATACGACAATATTGTTATCAAAAAGTTTTATTAAAAAATAAACGTTGTTCAAAAAATAATAATAATTTAGTTTTCTTTGAAATTAGAATCTTCCGTCTTTTTGGCCGTAGATTCAGCATTTTTTATTTAACGGCATACAATCAACAGTCCTTGAAATAAAGGCACAATTTTGAAGACCAAGGGAGTTCTGCCCGGCAATCAAGGTTCCGCCAGTAAGACGACCTCAGTGATCAACAGACGTAAATCTCGCCTCTAGGTAGGCATCTTATGTTGACGTGCGGCCCATCTGTTGCTTCCATATAATCGGGCATGGTTCATAGTTCATTGTATTTTAACGTTCTTGAACTCAATTTCAGGTAATAATTTGATTAGGCAAATCCACCGCCATCCATCTATCAAGTATACTTATTTTTATCAGATCTAGATTAAATACATACACATATACAACAATGTGACCAAAAGAAAAATAAAACATTATCAAAACTTCATCATTATTTATTCTGCATTTTGAAAAATCTTTTAACAATAACACTCATAAAATCTTGAATTTAGTTTCATAGACCATCTATCTGCCCTCTGTCCATTTGCAAACTGGAACTTTCACAGACATCTCTCAGGATTGCAAATGTTAATTGGTAGGAGGAACATACTTGCCTGATCACCCGACAGATATGACCCTAAATGGTCAAGAGAGCACATCTTTCTCGGACGCAAATTAATTAGCAGTATTGTGGCCGTTATAACGGACCACTGCCTCATAAGTAGACACACCGATAGACTAAGCGCACCTTCAAATGGCTTCTGTAGGAGTTGCCATGTCGAAGAGGAACAGGACCATACTTCACTTCCTCTGCAACTGCCCGGCCCTAGCCAATCGTAGGAACCGGTTTTTGGGCTCCCCTTTCTTTGAAGAGCTAACCGAATTAGGCTCCATTGACGTCAGGGAATTAGCTCGATTTATCAGGATCTCCAAATGTTTCCCGGTGACGAGTTAAGGCTAGACCCTCTTTCTGTCCCAGCAAAATTTTATATTGACTCCTCGAGAACTAGTTTCCACTGGAGACAGGGAACTGGCTCCATACACGAAGAGTAACTTCTTCTTCTCTAGGGATTTTATGGGATCTAATTTTTCAGGCCTCACAGTGGGCCTCCTTGGCCTAAGTCTGCCTTCTTAGGCAGCCACTCTAACCTAACTTAACAAGAACATGATTGCGTGGGTGCTCCTAGAGGATAGATGCAGCACCGGGTGATGTTCCTACTTCGGGGACTGCTGCTCTCAAGCACATGCCCTCTCCATAGAGTCGTTCGCCACTTTTCTAGTCCTCTGGGAGCACTCATTCAAAAATGTTCTAAACGAAAGCACAAACATTTCGAACTGATTAGAGTCCCGCGGGACCAGTCTGTAGAGTCATTGACTTCTGCAAACTGCTCCATTCATTATCCCAATTTTACGATTCCAAAGTGAGAATTGTCCTTCCCGCAGCACTTGAAGCAATAACAAAGCAAAGAGAAGCTTCTTGGCTAAGCAACTGCAAGTCTTCGGCCTGTTATTCCCAGTAAAAGACTAAACTACAGCAATAGCGTTAGAGCCGTCGAGCGTTAGATTGTCTCCCCCGTCCTTGCAATCACAGTTTTTGTTTTGCACAAAAGATCTCAAACATCCTGTACTTTTGCAAAACAAAAGCCATTGATTAAGAATTACGGTTCAATTGATGTCAGACTGCAGCCAACGAACAAGTACTCAGCCAGTTTGCCCAAATAGTCTCGTTAACCTAGCAAAATTTTAAAGCAAAAAACACTTTTTGTGTGCGCGTATTCAGTAAGACGCAAAAAGTAAGGGAATAGCTAATTTTTCCATTTTATAAGAAGATGATAGCAATAGGTTATCAGTCACAAAGTAAAAGAAGAAGGGGACATGAAATGCGAGAGCTGAATTTACAGTGTTATACATACATTTATTTCACTCCGTCCTGGTAGCGTTTATATGCATAACGAAAAGAAACAAAGGAAAGCACACGCCCGTTTCTCTGGTCAACGGAACGAAAGGAATATTATTTCTTCCATTCCGGCTGGTAAGAAGGGGAAATATTTTGTTTCTGTTTAACTTTATAAAATTAATTATGTAATTAATATCTAAATAATTTAGATTTAGCATATTTTGTTATGTTTTTATGTTACTTTTCAACTTTTAAACAAATTTTCAAATGAACAAACAAAAATATGGGAAATATAAATTTATTTTTAAGTTAAGAACGTAATAGTACAACATTTCAAGAATCTTCAGTTAAACTTTTGGGTAAAAATATTGTGCATTGAGCGACTGACAGGAAATAAAAAGATACTTTGCGGTGATCATCATAACTCATTACTGGATCATATGTTGACAAAAAACCAAAAAGATTTCGTTAGTTTTTGAGTTTCTGGAGGTAGCAACTTCGAGATTTTGTTTATTTTATTGATTTTTCAATTTTTAGAGGTAAAAAAAGACGAATTTTTTGAATATATGAAAATTTATTGATAAAAATCGGCGAATTTGTTGTTGTAAAATTAATTATAATAATAAAAAATACAAAATCTCGACATTGTTACCTCGTAATTTATGTATAAAAGAAGTGTGCAAAATTTGAGAAGGATCGGATGATTAGTTTTTGAGTTACTGTGATCAACGATTTTGAAAAACTAAATCTGAGAAAAACACTGCTCTTTTGTATATGGGATCTATCGAATGGAGAGAGACCCGAGGCACTGTATCTCCGGCAGTTTTGATCGAATGGACCTCAAATTTTAACTAGATACTCTTAAAGAGTTGTACTATAAAATACAAAAAATGGAAAAAAATAAATTTAATACCCCCGAAAATTTAGAGACAGCTTATGTTAGTTTTAGTGCCTTAAATATTGTGTGAGGTCAGCGGGATTAAAGAACGCGAAATACGGTTTTTTGAGAATACCTCGATAAAATAAATAAATTATAGTTCGATTATAATTAAGTAAATTTCTAATTAATTTTATTATGGTGACGTCGGGAACGTAACTTCTCCCCCCTTGATAGGAAGCTAAGGCCGCCTGAGAGACTTCCTTGTTGGCTCTTTCTTGGTGATGTATTATACTATGGGTTGGGCTTATTGCTATGCATCCTTCTTGGGAATATCATTGGTTACAGTGCGATTACGAGAGCGAGATTTAGGTGGCGAGTGTGAACGAGATTTTAGTTCTTTTAGTTGTTTCAGCTTTTATGTCGCTCCAAAAAGTGTCAATTGTATGATTTATGGGGCATATAAGTGTATTCGTTTCTTCTTACATTATTGCCTTCACATATTTGCGTTTTATCTTCAATAGCAAAGAAGAGCTTATGTTAATATCAATTGTCTCCGCTCCCCGGTTTCCCAATGAAATTCTCTTTTTTTATGTCGCTAAGAGCGATACTGGACCGAGCTTGCAACGAGAGCAGGATCGTCTTCAACTAATTTTTTAGATGACGTACGTAATTACTAAACCACAGCTGATGATGAATAATTGCGAATTTCTCAAGTTTTGGCGTATTCTGCAAGGGTGATGATTGCCCCGATATTCTCAATTGTCCAATTGTTTAATTTTTTTAGGTTATGATTTTTGGCACATATGAATTTACTTTTATGTTTTTCAGCGAGTAGTTAGTTTTATGTAAAAAATTGTCCACAAAAACAGGGTTTCTTCATACTTAAGCGACGAGTTGAAATTTCTGCGTTCATCTAGAAGTTTAAGCATTCATATTCCGAGCCATAAATATTCAGTAATGGAGAACTCTTACTTTGTTCGAGCAGCACGTTTTTGGAATTCACTTCCTCTAAATTTGCAGCGTTCTGGGACTGTGGAGGCTTTCGAGAGGCTTGTGTCGAAATATTTACACATATAGATTGATTGTCAGTTTCTATTTAATTTGTTGTCTATTTTGTCAAGAGATCGTGCTCCATAAGTTACTTTTCTTCATACTTTTTTTCTCATCGTTTATTCAATAATAGCAATAATTTTGAGCCAATTTGCATTTTCCATTCTTTTTTATTTTCTTTTAATTATCTTCTTTTTATTTTGTTAACCTTACATATTTTAGTAATTTTCATATCTACAAGTAATTTGTAATTAATTCTCATTTTGGCTTTGATTTAGCTTTTGATTAATTAATGTGTAAAAGCTTTGATTATTTAATGTATAAAAATAGGTGCAGACAAAAGAAATCTGAATTCTTATTATACCCTAAACCAGTAAATAAATATTGAATTGAATTGAATTGATTTTAATATTTTGGGCAATATCTTATGTTTTCAATTACCTGGCAGGGCTCGTTCATATATTGATACTTTTTTTGTTTTCATGTTTTGAAATTGTATTTAGCTTGACGAGAATTATTTATTCTAAAAATTTCTTCAGATGTTCATTTAAAAGAAAAATATCATACGTTAACTGGTCAAAGTATTGATTAATTGCAAATTCGGAATCTATTCTGTTAATTTTAGTTGCTACATTTATATTATTAATTTGTATGCATTTGTATTTCCTGCTGCTCATTTATATGTATGTTTTGTTATGTTATTCATTCTTTCTATCATTTTTTCATTTATGAATCTTGTAACGATCACTTCAGGTGTAGTTTGGCTGAGCTCAGGTTTGTTGTGGGTTATATTCTTCGTTATTAAAAAAACAAAAATTCCACACAACAAAACTTTGATTTGGACGCCACCTGGTTTTTATTAGTCCACGAACTCAAGAATAATTCAAATTCAACCATTAGGTACAAATCTCGGCAAAATAAAAAAAATCGATCACTATCTCGCAAATGAAACTCAAATTTAAAAATTAAAAGCAAAGCTATGTAAAGGAAAAAAAAAAATGACAAAATTAAATTCAAATTTAATATAATTCAAAATGAATATGAGGTTTAAATCACTGACAAATCTAAAAATTTAGTTAAGTGCAAGTTTAAATAAAATTAATGGAAAAATTAATTTGGAAGGGAAAAAATATATAGCCGAAGTACGAAACGAAGTACGCGCACGAGCACAAAAAAAAGTAAATCTATGTAACCTATTATAAAGAAAAGAAAACCAACTTATCTTTGTTTATTTGTCTTAATGCAGATGATGCAGATGATATGAAGATCTTCTCATGAGTTAGAAACAGTTATGATTCTTCTTGCATTCAGGATGATTTGAATACCTTCAAGGTTTGATGTGCCTCAAATGGCCTGCAGCTTAACCTGGATAAATGTGATGTTATGTCATTCTGTAGGAACCCCAATCAGCTCGTCTTTGATTATACCTTTGCTGAAACTACTATCCGTCGTGTTGAGTCCGTTACTGACCTCGGTGTGAAGCGAGTCAAAAAACTCGATTTCACTCTGCACATAAACTATATAGTATCCTGGAGTAATTCAGTCCTTGGTTTTGTTAAGCGGTGGTCAAGGGAGTTTTCTGATCGACTGACCCTTATTCACTTATTTTTCTCCTTGGTTAGACCGGTTCTCGACTATGCATCTCAGGTTTGGTCACCTTGCTATGCTGTTCATTCCAGACGCATTGAGTCGGTGCAGCGGAACTTTGTTGCACTAAGAGACCTTCCATGGAATGATTCACTTAGGCTTCCTCCTTATGTGGAACGCCTCCGATTGCTTAATATGCACTCGTTGGAAGAACAACGTAAAGTTGTTGACCTACGCAGGTATGGTTTCTTACAGGCATACCCCGTATAGCTTAAGAGGACTGTCTTTACTGCATGTTGTTCACTCTCGGTCTAACTATGGTATGCATGAGCCTATAAATCGCATGTGTAGAGCCGTGAATATGTTTCCTGTTCTTGACCTGACTCTTAATAAGGATTTGCTGAAACGATCTTTGTTGTCTGTGCACCCCTGATTGTTTGTGTGGGCGTATTTTGGATTTTTGTTTTTTCGTTTTTTTGCTGTTTACTAATATTTTATTGCATGGGTTGTAGGAGCCTCATTCATCTCAATATACGTTATATTCTAAGTTCGTAAACTAAATATTCTTCATCTACATTAACTACTAATTAAGAAAACATGTCACTTTTTGTCTTTTTAGGGTTTAATAATTTTAAGCACAATTTTAATTAAAAGTCAATTTTTACGTCTAAGTTTTATTTCCTCGACTGTTGTTCTAATATACTTAGAGCTTCGGCGTTCAAACAACGATAAATTAATAATCAACCTTTCGTAGAATAAGGTACTAGAAATAAAATCTTCCTGAAAAGAATTGGGTTAAAATAATAATTTAATTTAATGACACTTTTTTAAAGAAATTTTCGACTGGACGAACTATTTTGGGTCGGGTTTGTATGTGCAACAAAGAAAGAACCATCCAAATCGGACCACGCGTTACAAATTTAATTTTCACCCCTACCCTACCAAAAATTTTTTTGACATGGTACCAATTGGTGAACATACTCTACTCAACAAAAACAGAATCATCAAAATCGGTCGACGCGTAACAAAGTTATGCCCGGTCAGACATAAAAAACAAAAAAACAAAAAACAAAAAAAAAACAAAAAAAACATACGCGTTGAACTTATAACCTCTTTGTTTTTGCGAAGTCGGTTAAAAATGAAACTCTCCCTTCACATACCAAAGCCGCGGATTTATAGGTTGTTGACCCCTATTGGAAAATGACTTCCATTTTCCCGTGATTTGTTAAAGTTATTTATATTACTCTCCATTTTAATAAAATACTTTTTAATTAAATTCAGTTTTTAACCGACTTCCCAAAAACAAAGAGGGTGGGTTGTGGGGGTGAAACCTAACTTTGTAACGCGTGGTCGGATTTAGATGGTTCTTTTTTTGTTGTACAGAGTATGATCCCCCATTGCTAATAGGAGAAAAAAATTTGCCTAGGGAGGGGGAGGGGTAGTCTAACTTTGTAACGCATTGACCGATTTGGATAATTCTTTTTCTGTTCGGTAGAGTATGTTTCGTGGTTGATACCAGGAGAAAAAAATTTTAGAGGGATGGGGTGGGGGGTGGGGGTGTAACCTTACTTTGTAACACGTGGTCCGATTTCGATGGTTCTTCTTCTGTTATATAGAGTATGATCCCCCATTGCTAATAGGAGAATAATTTGGTCCTATGATAAAAGATGTGGTTGGGGAGGGGGGGGGGGTAGTCTAACTTCGTAACGCGTGGACCGATTTGAATAATTCTTTCTCTATTGGATAGAATATGATCCTTGGTTGATACTACGAGAAAACAAATGTTGGGGGGGGGGAATACATGCACCTGTCAAAAGATATTTAAGGCCAATTATTCGAAAATAAAAGGGACTAATAATTTTTCTACAGTATGCAAAGGGAATCATTGATGCCAAGAAAGATTTTAAAAATGAATAAAATAGTTTTTAAAAAAAAAGTTGAACCGACTTCACAAAAAGCGCTAAAAAGCATAAAATAATTTTTAATTTTATATCTATTACGACATTTTGAAGTCGGTGCTAATTAAACAAATAAAACAACTACAGAACCACAATTGAAAATAATACATAATACTACCTGAACGTTTCAGCTTACGGGATCATAAGAAATGACGATTAAATATTTTTGTTGTAGTTGTTTGGTTTGGTTGATTTGCACCGACTTCAAAATGTCGTAACAGATATAAAATTAAAAATTATTTTATGCTTTTTAGCGCTTTTTGTGAAAGTGCTGCTTAACGTTATTACTTCCGTGATATTCTGATTTTTTACAATTCAAAAGATAAGTCTGATTTTCGTGCTTAAAATTCTTAAACTAAGATACTGCAATTCAATCGTGCGTGCAACTTTTCCGTTTAACATAAATCGTGACATGTTCAGATATATTTGTTTATATATTTTCTTTTTAAAAAAATTAGTAATTGTTATGTGACGATGATCCGCAGTGTAAAGTTTAAAGTGAGAGACTTGTCCAATAAAAGCTAGAGGGGCGTCTGTGGAGAAACTGGACAACGCAGGTTTGTGTAAGATTATTTCGCCTTCTATCTGATCCATTATCTTACATATCTTTTAGAAACCTAGTTTGCCTGATGTGTTCTTGGGGAATGCGAGGAAGCTGATAGACATTTCCACTAACAAACATTGCATTTCAGTTCCCGCCAGTTCGCCAAATCCGAGATTCATTGACAGGTAACACCATCTGAAAGACGAGATCAGGTACAGCATCCAAGGCCAAAATTAAACATACATATGTAAAGCGGAAAAGACCACAGGTACATTATTCATTTAATTTAATAGACGAAAGTATACAATATTTTATTTTCCAGATTTCGAAGATTTTGATGCCGTAACTATATTTGCTTCTTAATTTGATCTTGTATACTATTACCTTGATTTGTATGCAATAATTATAAATGTTTATTTATTTCAATATAATCACCATTGTCTAAATTTCCGATAATTGATTTTATCACGTAGTATAAACCCGTAGTATAATCCCCGTTTATAATCAAAATATTAGTTTTTCATACTTATTCTGCAATATTTGATTAAGCAAATTCTTAATCTCTGTTCGCTTCATATTCCCATAAATCTGAACATTTGCGTTTCTTTTAATTTTTTGCTTATGAGACTTTCTTTTGTTGGTAAGTAATTACAGTAATTTTATTATTTTTTATATTTTATACCTGATAAATTTTGGTACCTTCGTATCTATAAATCTCTTATTTTGCTTAAAAGTTTGGAGGGTCTCGACTGCTTTCATTTAATTTATTAATCATCTTTTCTTTGAATCTGACGTTCACGGACTATTTCAGCTAATTTTTTACAATTTTCCGCAAGTTTTTGTAATCCTTTTTAGTTGAAGGGTACGCTGTTGTGTGAAAGGGACTGGTTTTATTATAATGACCTGTCATTATTTCAAAAGGTGCAAACTTAGTTGAAGAATGGATCGAATTATTATAGGTTAAAACTGGCTTTATTCATAAATTCGCTGATAGGTTTAGTTTTATTTTGTTTGTATATAATCCTTATAATTCCTGAGCGAAATTTCTCTAAGGAAAAATTTCCTGTAGAATTTTTCGCGGAGGTTGAGTTGAGATTCAATATTATATAGTTTCATCAAGTCGTTAAATAGTGTTAGGGGTTGTAGGGTTAGGCATTGTAGAGTTAAGGGCTTGGATCCACATGATATCTGATAACAGTTTAACAGTGAAAGGGGTATGAACTTTTTGAGTCTTGGCAACCTTCCTTACATGAAATAATTTTGGTGGGATTTCATTCCTTTTTGTAAGATTCTCTAGTTCTTTTTATTTGTGCGGTCTGTATTTCTTGTGCGGCAGTTATTCTTTTTTTCACAGCCCACTAACAATCGTTGCCTATTTTCCTTGTTGGCCTATTATTTGCAATAAGCGTACTAATTAGCTATACTACTTAGCTATTAACCGATTATATTCAGCTGAAGCTGACTGTTGTGCTTTATTTATATTAACTTAAAGCAGACTTAATTATCTTTCCAACAAAGTAAATGCATGTACCCTTTATAAACTGAAATAACAAGAAATCTCTGATAAAACCTGAAATTTTAGTCGCGAAATAAATTTTCATCCAAAAGGCAAGCAGTAAATCATGGTCCGACCATGGTCTGGTGCTTGTATTTTTTTTTTAAATTGCTCCTTCCACACAATTCCGCGCTTTTAGGCTTAAAAATGTTTGTTAGTTTCTTAAATACGCTATGTTGTTATCTTCAGTCGTAGTCGAGTGAAAAGCAGCTTTTTTTCTAAGACCCTAGAGGAAATACCCTAGAGGTTTTGATGACGGAGGTTTTGATGATCATGAGTGGCGAAATCGACGTAGTTCAGGTGTTACTAAAATCTAAAGTATAAATGCTGGACAAATGAAACTTAGTATGTTTCATTAGTCTGGTAACTGCATCTTACTCTCTTATTCTCTTTGGTATTATCCAGACGGAAGCTGTGAGGGTTCGAAGATATGGAATTTTATTTATTATATACATCAATAATGTATCTTTATTCTTGAAATATTCAAAAATTCTTTGTTTTGCTGACGACGCCAAAATATTCAGTGTTGTGTCCTCTATTGGAGACTGTTAACTTTTAAATTCTGACTTAGACGCCTTCTACAACTGGTGTTCTGTTAACTATCTTAACCTCAATATTAGTAATTGTATGTCTATGTCTTTTACTCGTAGAAAGAATCCTCTCGACTTCAACTACACCATGCATGGCTGTGTTCTGGAAAAAATTAATAGGACCAAGGACTTGGGTGTCTGGTTGAACAGTCGTTTTACGTTTGATGATCACATTGATGAGATAGTTATAAAGGCTAATTCTACATTGGGTTTTATAAAAAGATGGGGAAAGGAATTTGACGACCCTTATATGTATCACCAGGCTTCTCTACTGCACTTTTGCTAGGCCTATTCTGGAGTTTGCTAGTTGTGTTTGGTCACCATTTTATCGTGATTTAATTGACCGGGTAGAGGCAGTCCAGCGCCGTTTTGTTCGCTTTGCTCTTCGTGGGCGTCCTTGGAGCGACCCTCTTATCCTGCCGCCGTACTCAGATACTCTTAAGCTCATAACACTAGACTCTCTTGAATTCAGACGTAACATCTCTAGAACTGTTTTCGCTTTTGAATGTCTTCAAGGTAATGTTGACTCTCTAGTCTTGTTGTATTCTTTTAATATATCGATTCCGAGTCGCTCCTTGAGAAATCGAGATTTTCTTAAAATTCCACAGCATCGCACAAATAACGGGTTTCACGAGCCCGTCACGTCAATGTCTCGGTTTTTTAATTCGCATTTTAACAACATTGATTTTAATCTGTCGAAAAATTCTGTGAAAGCCAAACTTTCCTTATTACTCTGTTATTGTTTTGTAATTGTTATGTATTACTAATTATTTTTCTAGTTAATTAATTGTCTATTTTTCTAGTTATTATTTTAAATTAATTATTTTCTAGTTATTTATATTGATTATTAATTAATGTAATTATTGTGATTCTTATTTTATTTTATAACTATTGATATTTACATGTTAAGTAATCAGCCCTTTGATGAATCTTAAATAAATAAATAAACGACGAAACGCTTCGAGTTAATGTTGGTAGTGCCCAGTCTTGGCTACAGATAGTTTTTGATTACTAGTATTGGGGTTGTTTCCTATTATCAATTGGTAGGAAAATTCATTTAGGAATTTTTTCGAAATTGGTATTGCATTACCTAAGTTTTCGTCTGCTGAATGAATTGTTGAGGTAGCAGTATCATCGACATTATTTTGTAAGGATTCCGTGACATTTAATTCTATATGAATCCCTAGCATTCGATTTTTCTTTACGTCTCCTGTAAATGATCTTGTAGTCAAACTATTTTAATTTTTAGCGCGATCAAACTAATTCTGATTTTTGCTCTTTCAAGGAAAACAGTCATGTTAATGGTTTGTGGTCTGTTATGATCTTAAATTTTCTCACAAAAAGATAAGGTTTGAAATACTTTGTCGCCCAAACAATGGTTAGAAGTTAATTTTCAAAGTTCAATTGCGTTACCCTCTGGATCTACAGTTGGAATCCTACAATATCGTCGGCCCGGAGGGTGTGGAAAAAACCAACTCCTTCAAAAATATGTGTAGATGCGCCTTAATATTTTTAGTATCTTTTGAAATAAAAATATTTTATATTCAATTGAATTCGTGTTCCTTAATTATTCAGCCATAACGATTAAAGCTGTAGTTATTTTCGACAATTTTAATTGGTAAGGTAAAAACACGTTACGTTATGTCATAAGGAAATTTCAGTGATATTCAAATAGACAGATGCCAAAGTGATGTTTATACGCTCTTATTAGTAAAAGTGGCCTTATAGTTAGCATAATTTTTCGAGCAATGTTGTCTGTGACTTAATACGTACTAACCCTGAAAGTTAATAACAAAGTTTGAGTTTTACAAACCGAGAAGAACCGAGGTGCTATGTTTATACAGATTTTGAGTCATATCTTTAAAATCAATTCAATAAAAATTTTTAAATGATACACCACACATAAAACCCTTTTTTAACGAGGTCCAAACCCCCCGTGGAAAGATTGCGCGATACAAAAAGGTTTAATGTATGCTTCATAATATACCAGCTTTACAAATTCTAAGTAAATAATGTAGTTAACAAAAAAAAAATCTAGAATGATACCTTGATGTTTAAACACCCCTTAGTACAGAAAATGTTTGAAAATTTCGTTCATCAATAATACCAATCTTATCAGTTATAATCTACTATAGCCTCATTTAGCAGTGAAGATTCATTAAACCTTTCACACTTCCACTTTATTTTAAAAGCGAGTGAAAATGTGAAAAATTAACATAAAATCAAGTCAAATATATCTTCTTACACTTTTGTGGAAGGAAATTTATTCGATAGTTCACGATTTGGCTATGCCAAAAAGTAAGACAGTTGAATCTGAATATAGAGAAGATAGTACAGATATGATTTGTCTTTGAAGAGGGAAGTTTGTTAAATTTGTCTACTGCTTAACATTATCAACTTAAATGTGCGGATTTCGGTTGAATTTAGATACATTTCCTCATAAATAAGTCGAAAATGATTATAGATCTAAAAATTCTTAATTCCGACAAGTTTAAAATAAATAGCGTTCTATTTCAAGTGAATATTTACAATAATAGAATTTAAAAGGAGTTGGAATTCAGTATTGTATTTTTTCAAGTACTCAAAGTTCTTTCAAAGGTTGGTAAGAGATCAACAGAGGTTGCAACATGCGATTTAATCTTATATCCAAGTCAGTGACGTATTATCTCTCACTTAACATGAAAAATTAAAACAAGTAAAAAAAAGTTGTTCTGCCAATCAATGCATGTATTAGATTTGTTTACAGTGACATTTAATCATGAGTTAAAAGTACAAGATCGTGTAAAAAATCGCAATGCTCTTCTACTTAATTTACCACGCGTAATGAAAAAGCATCAATAAACCAAGCGGAAGTTTTGAACTTCGTGTCTACCAATAGCCGGTACTTTCTGTCGTTCGTTCTAAGCGCAGGGGTTATGTGTCTGAAAGCAAGATCTCGCCAAGACTGTGATAAGTTATTATCGTTCTACTCGAAACATCTTAATACAAGCATTTAGAGCTCATTCTCTTTGTACTGGTTCTATACTAACGAGCATAACGTAAGCAAATCTTACAGAAAACGTCACTAAGTTAGCCGGCTTTTATTAAGTTTAAACTTTATATAAAGACAGTCAGCGTCGGTTGAAATCACTCTGTGGTCAAATTTGAAAGTGCGATTAACTCGTCTAAAGTGAAGTCGGGAAATTAGAAGTGTTCTATACTACTCGAAGCCGTTTAGGATGCACAGCAAGGCTAAAAGGATACAGTGAATAAATTTATTATTGTATTGGAACAAGTGATTGTGAACTCGAAAATAACTAAACTTTAAGGGAAAAAAAATTAAAAATATAACTAAATAAAGTGTACCTACTTTAAATCTTGTAGTGGAATAAACTTGAAAGGTTTGTGAAAAAAGAAAATTTTTAAACTTAGTATTTAATTTCATAAGAAAAGTTTGCCATGAAATTACTAAAGGATCTTACTGAGAAGCGAATGATACTACTACTCTGTTTTATAATAAAAAGCAAAACTATAAAAATTACTTTAAAGGTTTGCATTGACCTTAAAAACTCTATGTTCACCAGATTTTCAAAGTGCAGTCAATTAGCTGTTGACCTCTAATTGTATAATTTTATGTGTCCAAGATTACGCAAAGAGTTAAACTGCCACTGACCTAAAACACTTAATAAATGATTAAATCAGGTTAATTTCCAACATTTATGTAAATCTTTTGAAATTTTGGATTCAAAACGATCACATGTCTTTTATTTTTACCACGACGCTACTCTTGAAAGTATCAAATAAATATCAAATCAATATAGATAAATTTCCTTCTGTAGACAATTCGCTTGCGTCACTGCGGTTTTGTAAACGATCGTAAATATGGAAATAATTCGGATGAGAATGCTTAAGCATAAAATTGGTCCTTGACTTTGGGATATTCTGACGACAAGTTTGATCCTAAAATATTCGGCCGCCGGTAGGAAGCTCGTACATTGTATCTAATTTTATCTATTTAATTGATTTAAATTCACTAAAATGGCATTGGACATCTCAGTTATCTTAACCACAATGGGTTAAGTATTGATTTACCAATTCATCGACTTTGGGAATTTTATTATCACGAAACAGAATAAATTACTTAAAAGCTAACCCTGCTTGAAATAAAGTTTAAAACAAACATACCGTGAAATGAATTAATTATTAAAATTTCTTCTTAGAAAATTATTTCTATTTGATTATTACGTATTGATTAAATTTTTAAAACAATTAAAAGCGTAGTTTAATTTGACTAAGTGGAATCTCTTATATCAGAGGCTAACCTTTACATGTAAAATTACCTTCAGTCCAATCTTGTAAGACCTAGAATATTAGTGATCTTTCAATATAAACAGCATCAATGATTTTTCCTTTCATTTCGATGTCATTATTTTCTAAAAGATTTTTTTGGAGTTCTTGAAAACGTCAAAGACAAAGTTTTTAGACGATCTTTTGCACATAATAAATTATTTCTTGATATACTATTTAAAGTTTCATAGTGCTGTTGCGTAGATCTATGAGATAATAATCCATTGGTAAATGATCCTTAGTTCCATTAAATTTGAAAACATGTTTAATAAAAGACAAATATATCGATCGTGAAATATATTTACAATAACTCCAAAATAAATTATTCAAAATTTTCAAAAAAATTCCAAACGCTTTCAATTTTTAAAGCGCTCCTTTTAAAAAGTCAGTTTTGGGTTGTTATTCGAAATAAGTGAAGTTATATTGAATACTTTTCAGAAATTTTTCATAATTATTAATTTATCAAGATTGATTCGAAAATGTCGCGTTAGAAAACGGCAGTTTAAAATTACTTCACTTTAATGATTTCAAAATCCAGTATTATTCGTTAAAGGTCTAAGCTAAAAGTTCCCAAAAATATTGCCGTCGCCCTTTTCTCTATTATCCTTCTTTCATAATATGTCTTCAAAATAAGATGTAAAATGGTTTAAGATTTCATGACATATTTTGGGCTCTCGCGATATTAGTGGTGGAATATGTTAGAATTTTTAAACGAGGCAAATTTAAGTACCTTTTAATGAAAATTTTCTTTAAATTTACTGAACTCTAAGAGGACATACTTGATAACAATATAAAGTCCTTCATATGATTTTTATCAGTGGTGCTTTATTTCAATTGGCTTCAATGAGTCACCTTTATATTAATCAGCAAAACAAAATTGCAAAGCATATGTGATACTTAGGTTCCATACTTAGCACTATAGGGAACGAAAGTCTTTAAAATTTCACAAAAGCCTTACTTGCTTAGCAGGAAATTCGATTGGAAGCTAAACGAAGGCTTCTCCATGCAGAAGCCATTGGACAGGCAAAGTCATTTGAAAATAATATAACGAATCAAAACAGTGGAATAATCCGGAAATGAACTATAAGGCAGTTTGAATAAAATGAAAAATTTGGAACTACACTTTACACTCGCCCCTCCAAAATCCGTAAATTAGGTGTTAGACTGAAAGCAAGCTTTGCCAAAAAATTATATAGGGAAGAAAATACATTTAAAATTAATGGGACTTCAATATATAAATCACGGTTATAACTGTTGATCATCGGTCTGTTTCTGCTTAATTGATTCGTTGTAAAAATCTCCCTTGTCCCTCCTCTTAGTAAGTGCGGCGGTTTTAGATGAATAACAACGTCTTTCAAGGCAAATGCGTCACAGTATGAGTTTGGTCTTTCAAATTAAAGCCCGTCGTTTTAAATTTCCAAAGTTTAATAGGTTCTCGATTGGAACCCACACGTGACCCAAGGAAGATGCCAAATTTGACGGCCGTGCAACACATGGAGAAGATCCGTAGAGAAAGAAGGCACCCAGATAAAGAAATCGTGGCAACAGTGGGAACTGTTACACCTAATGAATTGGATGACTGGTTTAAATTCCTACCTATTCACTTTTGCTAAATCTTCGCAGAATCATCTTCACAAAATTCCAAATCTTCTTCGCGTTAAGGCCGGGCATTTGCCTGAAGCGTGCAAAACGGTCTCGTTTTCCTCCCCTCATCCTCTGCATAGGCTGGAGTTCGTTACTCCTACTTTCTTTGGCATGAGAACTTAATCAGTCTTGCCCTGTCAGGAGGCCAACAAAAAGTTTCAATTGGGTCCTGTTCAATTGATAACTTGTTTTTATTGATATGCATCGAGAGTCCCCAGAACGCTTTTGTATGTGTAGCTATTCCGTAACCCTCCCAATTTTCTTTGTGTCTACTCGTTACTCATTCCAGGATTTCCTTAATGACTTCGTGGATAGTGATGCTCAGATTGTGCATTATTGTACTGTTCTTATTCGTACCCTTCCACGCCAACTCATTTGCCTTTTCATTTCCTGAGATTCCGCAGTGCCCTGGCACGTATATTAAGGTGACATTGTTTTGTCGCATGTTTACATCCCTCTACCGCTTTAGCTTTTACTCCATATTACTAAACATACATACTACTATAGAAAATTAAAAAAAAAATTGTTTGTCACTTATAGCTTACTTTTTTGTCTCAAATAAGCTAGAGTGACGGTGGCTGTTTATTAGAATAAATACAAGAATGATAATATATACGATTGTCTGTTCGCAGAAATTATCATAACTGCTTGCTACATAATTCTTATCGTAATTTTTAATTCAAAAATGACGTTACATGAACGTAATTTTTGCAAAAGAAAGCGTTGAAAAGGACGGTAGCACTGGACATTTGAAGTTTATTTGACAAGAAAGGGTGACTTAAGAAAAGTAAGAAACTATAAATTAATGCTGTCTGTACGACAGCGGCAAAATTATCAAATGAATAAAAAACACAGGAGCCTAGACGACAATAAAATAGTCTGTTCCTTTCGTTATTTCCTTATCAGGGTCCTTTCCTGTTTATTTTATCCATTAACGATTTAACTTTTTGCTACAATGTTGCGAAATTCTTATTAAGGCTGATGATATTAAAATCTCTTCTCCAATCTGTTTTTTTTACACGATGTAAAATGTAATGATGTAAATCCTAGGGGACAACCCTTTGATGCCTTATCATGGTTTTGGCCGGAAGGGAATTAGGGTTAGGGAGGTGAGGAAACTTCAAAGTCTTGTTTTTGTATTGCTGCGAGCTAGACAACAGTCCAGAGACGGAGTGGATTATTTTAATTTCTTAATAGAAGCTTACGGAGAGATCTGGTTTCGAACCCGGGACCCATGGTATGGTGGTCGTGCGGCTCAACGAATTAATACGTAACTAAATTTTACCTATCACATTATTATTATCGGTGCTTAACCCAACTCGATGATTATTTTTATTTTGAGCCTTCACATAAGCCTTAACCAAATACGTCTCTGGTAAGATCCCTGCTGAAACGCCCAGTTTCTGTAAAGGAAGCTTGACTGCTTGGAACTGGAGAGTTATATTGTTCTTTCCCAACCCCTTGCACAGGCTGATTTCTACGCACTAACTACAAACTGCATGAGACACTTAATTGCATCTGTAAGTGTGCTTCTAGTAAAGAAAACGGTTTTAATTAAAATTTGAATAATGAGGTACTTAAGCGACATCGTCGTTACAATTCGTATGAGCTTGTTTGATGTTTTGTCTCTTATATTAAAATGATCTTTGGGAGCATCATTCCAACACTATTCAGTTAGAATTGGTTAATGGATTCTTAATCCCAACGAACGCCTTTTATGTTAGAAGTCAATAAGATGTTTAATGTGGTAGTTGAGGATCTCTTCCTTCCTGATCTATCTATCCATAGTGTAAAAAACTAACTATTTTCCTTACATGTTTTATTTCACACAAAAACAATAATTACATAGTTTCCAAATATAACTAGTTCTCAACAAGGCATCAAAAAATCAATTTGTTCTGGTTCTAAAGTAGCAAATGTCTTGTATTACAAATCCTGACCTATAAAACATCTTGTGCTGTTGAAAAGTTAGCAAACTAGTTCGTCAGGATTGGAGACACTTCCTTATGGCATGGATCAAACCAGAAGTGTGATAATAAAGCAAAATTAGAGGTGTTCTTAGTAGCCAATAAAATTAATTGATTTGTTTTACTTATTGAAGTTTACGAGGTCTCTGACAAATTAAATTTGGAATAGTGAAATTCTTAAGCGATAAAAAAGAAAAAAAGTGTGGTCCGAGCTTTCTGCCTAATCTTTTTTATTGAATTACCAAACATTGCGCTTCCAGTTGAACAACTTTTTAACAAAAACTTCACCTCAAAAATAGGTATAAGAAATAATTTATTATATAGTTGCATTTATAATGCGATTAATACCTGTTCGCTTTTTTTTGGACAATGATGTGAAAAAGTGTGCTTAAGAATTAAAAAACTTATTTTCACACGAAAGCTCGCGTGAGACTAGCCGCTGTCGAAATGTGACGTCTGTTATTGTGGTCATTTCAATCCTGAAAGCAGCCAAACACGTTAGATCTTTGTAAAAATTAAATTGTTTTTCAGCATCGCACGACGTTTATGACGTCAAGGTAGACGCGATAAAGTGTTTTTTGTATATCGTATATCGTATGAAGGCGACTAATTATATCGGTAAAAAATGGTGACTAATTCTATCTGAGCATGAGTATTTTATGCAGAAATATTAGAAATGTTAATCTTGTTTTATTTCCAATTATTACGTTATAAATATTCAAATTGGAAATATACTAAACATATTTTGTTCTAATATGTTAAGAGAAATACGGGAATTCCCTATTGGACATTTCCTCGCTTTAATTTTTTTTAGATTATGTACAATGAATAAAATTTAAGTATTTCGTATGTCCTCGAATTTATTTTTAAGGCATCTAAGGATTTCCAGCCGCACCTTTGTGAATTCAGTATTTGGATGACCTTTGAAAGTATTTAGGTCCCCTCGCCAATATTGTAAACTGATACTGCTAATTTGGCCTTCATGATCCTTTCTACTTTGTATAATAAAGAATAGGGTCGTTTTTGGTGTAGTATATAACCTTGTTTCCATTTGACTGATCCTATCTCGTATTTAGTTATGCTTGTTTACGGTGTTCTTGGTCAGGCTCAAGGGTAGGTTCTAGTCGAGCGGCCTGCAAAATGGCTTAAGTTTATGCCTTTTTTCTCACAGAAGAAGGTTAATAATGTACAATTCGACTTTATCAGCTATTAGTACAGTTACTTAAGTTCACAAAAAATGATTTTTAATTCTTTAAATTGGAAAATTTGCGAGATATCCACGCACTTAGTTATTTGCAAAGTAGAATATATTTGCGGGGCCATAGATCATTTTTAGAAAAATTCAGTGATTTTTGATAAAATGGCGACCGTTTGAAGAAAGAAGCCGATCTTTTTGCCTTTTTTTTATGTTCATAGTGGTTAAAAAAATAGTAAATATTAATATTTTATGTGATCCCCTAAATTCAATAATCTTTATTTAGTAGAAAAAACAAGTCAATCGGTTGAACGGTTCGACTGCAACTTTGCACGGCGTGTCTAAAGACATGGTTTTGAGAAAAACGCCTTTGAAGTTTGAAAAAGAAAAAACTTGGGAAAAATATAATTTTTGTTTCTTACAGCTAGCTAGTCAGTTGTTTCTGGACCATAGAGCAATCCTTTTTCTTCCTTGTGAAACCGATTTTGACTTTTATATTCAAGGAACATTATTTTGTCCAAACAGAACTTATAAAAGAGTTTTTATACCTGCTGAGCAAACAATACGGCGCGCGTGCATCTGAATCTAGCCCGAACGTAGGCATGATTTTCGCCCGGTACGCATTCGCACTAAATCGGCTATAACTTTTAAATTTTTCGAACTTGGTCAAATCGTTTTAGAGGCTTATTCTAGGCACTATAAGGATTTAAAATATGCAAAAAAAGACAAATTAATTTTTTTAAATTGCTCGACTTGAACGTACCCTTAAGGTTTACTGAAGCTATTTTCTTACGGGCAGTTTTTAATTTAATTTTTAGTCTTAATTTGTTTTTAACAAATAAAAATGACAATGGAATTCGAATTAGGACAATTACAATTGAAGGCCAACATGTTATCCATTACTTCATCGACGACGATTACCAGATTAATTAGTGTGGATGATCTTTCACAGAATACTTCTTCGCAAAGGTTAAGAATATCAAATTTGTTTATAGCTTACTTTTAACGTCGAATATTTGTACAAATAGAAGGTGTATTTTACTCATTTGAAGGATACGAATTTGAAGCCAAATTTATTTGCTGCTTCTTGGTGCAACTACCTAATGCTATCTCGGAAAGCGAAACAGCAACAAAGCAATATAACACATCGAATGTGTACCTTGCTTTAAATGTGATTTAGTTAAAACGACTTTTTTAAAATCGGGAACTCGATATTTCGAGACAGGCTCCATCTCAGATAATAGAAATGTTTTACAATTATTTGAAACTACAACTCTAAGTGTTGATTGTGGCTTTTTTTGTATTTAAACTTTAGAAAAGCAATGCTCTTTATTGCAAAAAATTCGATATTTTTGAATGGTTGTAACTTTTGTTTTGGTTGAACAATAAAGAACTGAACTATCCAATATACGATTATAGCTGAAATTCTTTGAAATTTTTAATTTAAAATACCATCAGCATCATTAATATGAATCAAATGGTACAGTAGCAAAAAAATTAAAAAATTATTTTATCATAAATATCTGGTTTCGTAAACGCATCGTCTATGATAGTAGGAAATTAACCCAACATCCCTATAAAATATGTGGGAAAAGATTTTAAATTGAGATAATTTATTTTTCTTATAGTTTTCAATTGATTCGTATTTTGGAAAGTATATTACGTACACGTATGTAACAATATATATCTCTCTTTAGTTCCCATAGCCCCTAGTAAATTATAGTGTGGGAAAAAAATTCAGACAACAATTGCAAGTGGACCAAAGCTAATTCCGAACTCGATAGGCTTTCTATTGTAATCTGTTATCAGCAGAAAACACCCATGGGTCGCCGCCGATGGAACTCGAACACAGAACCTCCGGGTTGGAAGGCCAACCACTATATCACTAATTCTAAGCCTGAACAATTTTGTAATTTCAAATAGTGGGTTTATTGGTTTTAAACCCTTGTAAATCATAGTGCGGGAGAAAAACTTCAGCCGATTCAAGACAATAATTGCAAGTGGACGAAAGTTGATTCCGACCACCATAGGCTTTTTATTATAATCTGTTATCAACAGAAAACACCCATGGGTCGCCGCCGGTGGAAACCGAACGGAGAACCTCAGGGTTGGAAGGCCAACACTATATCACTAACTTTAAGCCTGAACAATGTTGTAATTTCAAATAGTGGGTTTATTGGTTTTAAAGAAAAAATTATATTTCAAACAGTAATTGAAAGGTTAAGCTTAGAGTTAAATAAAAAATTTTTAAATCAAGTGAGAAAAATTGCCTTAAAACTAAGTCCCTATTTGGATCAATTTGAGTTGTTTTTTAGTGTTTTGTTGTTTGTATTTCTGGTAATCTTAATTTTTCTCCTCTTCGGCTTATTTTGATAGTTCTCCAAATGATTGCAGGTGGTATTGTAGAACATTGTGCACTGTTGGTGTTCCAATTCTCCAAGGATAGGATTTAATGCAATTTTTTCGTTTTTTCCTATGACTAGTGTCCAAATTTGTTTACGTGATCGTTCAGAATGTTAACATCGCCGAAGCTTAAATTAAAAGTTATGTGCCGTACAAATTCCATGAATATTAGCCGGATATTAAGGTGTAATACTGATTTCTTTCGATGATTATATGAATGAATCAATTCTTCGAGCTCGCTAAACTCCTTCGTAGTTGCGTGTCATTCAGTGCATGTCACCAACAACTTAGCATTCCTCAGATGTTAAGTAGCTTTGCTTTTAACCATTTTTAAGCGTAGTTTATGGCGGTTTATAAACTTCGTGAATTAAATAAAATAAAATAAACTCTGATAGCGTTATTGCTGCATTTGATCCTTCGTACTAGACTTTTCTTTGCATAATAATATTTAGTAGACTGACAGTAGCGAATAGGTAATAGTTGGAAAATTTTCCCAATTTCTCTCATTACTGTTAAATTGATACCTCAGTGGTGAAGTTTTAATACTTCTTATATATAGCATTGGTCAAATAATCCTGTATAATAATCATGTGACAAAAAAAAGGTAAGTTAAGCTAAACTAAACCGCACTATAAACTATGACTTCAGCAACTACGTTGTCTGTCGGGGTTGGTATTCATGCTTACAAAACTGAAAAAAACAACTATATAGTAGAATTCAATTTTAATTAGTTTTAAAGGAACAATAATCAACCTGGTGAATAAATTAAACGGTAACCAATGATTAGCAGTTGAGACATATTTATCCTATTCTTCACAAAATCTTTAAAATAACATTGATCCGTAATATTAAATTGTAAATATCATAACGTTTATGGCAAACTGTTTCATTTATTGGGCTTCCAAATCTAGTAAACAAAAAAGTGTATCCCTTACAATTTCCCATATCCCGCTCACCATATTTAACATATTTTGTACTTTTCGGCTAATTCATGCCATGTTCCCAATAAATTACTTCTTAAATTACTAACTTGGTGACTCTGAGTGATACACAGACCAACAAAATTTAACTTTTTTTTGGAAGCAGAAACTTGAATATATATTTCTGAAGGATTTTGGTGCGCTGAATCCGAATCTGGCCGCAGAATTGCTCTATCACGTCAGGTTTTTGAGATATCCAAACCTAAAAGTGCAAAAAACACTGTTTTTCGTCATATTTGAAGTTATGTAGTAACCTATATGCTATATATTCTTTTTCAAAAAACATACATTGAATCTAAACGTACAAGGCTCCCTCCTTCGAATGCCGTTGAGTTTGCTCAAATATTTGATACCGGTGTCACATACTGTATATTATATATATTTGTATACATTGATCCGACGTGACAGATTTCACATTAAGAGTATATAGTAGTTAGTGATATACTGTGGGTGTCTTGAAGTATTCTGAGCACTGGTTGTTGGCTGGAAATTCAATTGAAGTAGTTATTTTATTGACACCAAATCTCTCCATTACATTCTCTTCTTCGTCATAGCGTGAAAGATCACACACTTGGGTTCGATAGCATAGATCTTATCTAATAACTGCATTAAACATTTAAATTTTCTGCGATTGTATAACGTTAGTATTTTTGTGACAATTGCCAAGTGTTGCCAAGAACAATACTTCAATTTAAATTTTCTTCAAACAACCAATTCTCAGAATGCTTACGGACACCCCACCCCTCAAGAAAAATCTTGACTCTTGTTTTATTCAAGTTAACTTCCCGATTTCATATCCTGCAATTTACTTTTAGTTCCAGTTGTATATCGGTAACAAATAAGGAAAATAGTAGAGGGCGTAAAACGAAGCCTTGCTGGACTGCGTTATTAGAGCAGATAACATCGGATAAAATCTCCGCCTTAAATATTTCAGATTTTGTATTTCTATAAAGCTTCTTGAGGATTCTTACAACTTTAGAGGATACTTTTAAGTTATACAAGTTATAGAACAAAACACTGCGTTAAACAGTATCAAAAGCTGTTTTGAAGTCTACTAAAAAGGCATATCTTTTTTTTATTAATGTAACATTTAATTCCATTGATAAAGTTAAAGACATTGTGCGCTATTGATTACCCAAAACAAAACCCTGACTAATTTTCAACCAGAATTTTATTCTGTTTTTCCGCGATAAATTTACGTTTGTCCTTCTTGTATATAAAAGAAAGGATCTGTTATTGCGCACTACTTTATTTTTCTTGGGACACATTCCGATTTTGATTTTTGTTAATTATATTTTACATAAAATTCAATCCAAAAGTGTCCAAACCTCCAGTGAAGTGGAATTGCTAAAATTTATAAACAGGATAGGCGATGATTAAGAAAAGTTAACGTGTAAAATATTTTTATCCTTATTAAGATTGACCCTAATATAACAATTCGGAGGATGATGAGTGTCATATTAAGTTGAATTATATCAACATTAACCTAATACCATTTTACGGCTATTTTGGAATTGATGATAAACAGAGAAAAGATACAACATTTCTTCTCATCCATCTGTCTACTTCATCTTCGTTTTTACAAAACAAATTATCCACAATTTCGGAACATATTAAGAGCTTTGTTTGTAAGGAAATCTTAAATTTATTTGGCTTTACAATTAGGCTTTCTGGTACTTAATATTCCGAGCATGTTTATTTTGTTAAGTAATCAGGAAATCAGATACTTTTCGTTTGATATTTTCAAGTTCAAATATTCATCAGTTTATTGCATTGCACGAACAAAGTCCAAAGCTAAATTGTTGAAAAGATAACTTGTTTAAGTTCAAAGTCATTATGGCATTCATACATCAAGAATATTTGGAAAATTTTCTATAATTAATGTTGTTCGGATTGTCATTGTTCAAATCAATATTTCGTCCGGTTTTATTACACAAATACTAAGTAAGTAATTTTATTTATCTTTTCATTGCAGATAGCTTTCCTGAAACAAACGCTGTCAGAAACGCGTGGTTAAGTGGATAATGAAATTTTGCGGTCTTCGTCTAAGGTCGTCATAACATTACAGCGAGGTAAACAATTCTGACCGGATCGTACGTTAAACTTTCAATCTCGCAAGATGAAATTATTCGGCGGCCAGCAACAACGTAAACGTGAGTAGTTTTAAGTTATTTCACAGCTTTATCTTGCAAATATGCCTTGAACTTGAATTATTGCACTTTCATTTTTTGCGGGAAGTTGGTTTTTCTGATGAATGAATATTTAATTTTGTATATGAGTAAGTGGTACAGTCGAATAATAGATGATTAATGTTTTTCGTTCCATTAAAATGTTTACAGCTTTTATGAATAAATCTTAGCTTTTAATTAATAATGACTGGTACACTAGTAGAATTAGTTTTAACTCAAACTTTTTGTAAAAACACGTAAATTTTTTGAGATTTGCGGTGAACAAATTGAAAATTTTGAAATATTAAAGATTTTTACGTGAAAATGGTTAGGTTAACAGAATAATTACATGGGATCAAAAGTCCTTAGATTTGCTCTGGTAATATGGCCAAATTTAATTTTTTTAATTTTTTTTATGCGCTTCCTTTTCCTTCCGAGTAAAATATCCAAAATTAAAAAAAAAAAAACAATCTCAAAAAATTTGGTCAGATTCCCCGTAAAAACCTAAGCCCGTTTATATATTGTAGTGGCTCCACATTACTGGGACGTTTGAAAAAAGTCAGGGCAAAATTTTGACTTTTCGGAGGATATACTCCTTGACTACATCCCACGTACCTGTACATTCTACTTGAAAACGAATTGCCCATGTCTCATTTCTAGCAGACTTTAAACATTTTAATTTGTTTCGATCACCAATCGACTTCTTGGCCGCAAAACTACGCGATTCCAAGTTTTGTGAGTGGGTCTTAAAGAAGAAACGAAATGCGAACGTTTTCTACATTTTCAAAAAGCTTAATTTCTCTCTTTTTTAATCATAAACTGCATATTTGCATTTTTGCTGGAAGAAATTTTTCTGAAGTTTTCAATCAATTGAAATAGTAATTTTCAATTCCCTTATTTTATTTATTCATAATATTGAGGGCTAAGAATGATGCGATATTTGAGTTGTCCTTTCAATAAATATAGGTAAAATTTAAATGTTCTACCTTTTCCCAGTTTTCTTGAAATTATAAATTATATTGTATTAAACATGATGGTGGGTTAAGTTGACATATTATTTGTTAAATAAAAAAACGTTCCTGAATTTTTTTTGCCGGATTTTTTAAGTCTAATCTGCAAACGATAGTGACCATTACTTGTTTTGAATGCAGAGACACTATCTGGTATTGGAAGTGTTCATTTTCTTTTAGGTAAATTGACATGAGTTGTAAAATTATAAAAAAAGTAAAATGTTTAAGCTCGTTCTCTCCGCTTTCAAGATATACAGGGTGTTTAAATTTGAGACGTCAATACTAATTGAGGTGATATTACTCATCGAGACAAACAAAAAGTGATGACAGAGGAGTGCGCATTCTTAACGTTACAAGTAGCAAATTAGTGTACTTTTAATATTTGATTGAATATTAAATTAAAGCCGTGTGAAAGGTGACAAAATACCCTTAACAAGTAGATCACATTTAGAGTACCATTGAAAAGTTCATCGAAAAGTGATTTTCGATGTTAATGTATTCCGTTTCCTCCAAAGTTTGATAATCCTTGCTTAGACTTTTTTTTAAGGATATATGTAACTTGTTATTCTAGTACATCATCCAGCTTAAAAGGAAGGTTTCTTAATTTCTTCAACCTTGTTTCAGATCCAGTAAAGGTTTGGAAGAAATGGTTCTGTTCTTTGCTAGATATTTGAAGCCTTATAACACTTCACAGCTTCGTTTATTTTGTTTCCTGCAAACTTCTATGCAACCTTGCTGTCGTAACTGTTTAACGGTGTAATAATAAGAATACTGTCATTGACACACATGCCTCCTAATTTATTAATTAGATAAATGATAACTAAGCACTAATTAATAATTTGGTATCTGGTGACACACAGGTATCTGTAATGATGATCATCAGCTTTGGCGTTGACGTTTTAATAATTTTAAAACAATCGATCAAACGGAGGATTTGAAATTTTGTTTTATAAATTTGATTTCTCAGCACCAACATTTGGCTCACTATATATGCTTAAAAAATATTTGAATTCTGGTGCAGACATTTTAAAGGAAGAAAGTAGAGTAAAAATGTTACTATTTTTGTTCTTTTTCTATTCTCGAGCAACACACGGCGCTGTTAATATTCTGGACTAAGGATAGTTATAAAACTGAACTAATGATATTTAAAAAATGCGGTTAATCATAGTTCTAGCCAGTTTAAAACAAATATTTACAATTAAGCGGAACATATTAAAACTGTCGTAGACTATATTTTTTTAGTTCCGAAATAACACTGCAACAACTAAACTTAGACTTGAATCCTCTAATTCTTTACAGAGTCCATATAATCTAGAAAACAGTTGTTAAATGCAGAATTTTCTATTTCACTTCTAAATAATGCTAATTAATTTGATAGAATTCAGTGTCAGCCCAGAACTTAGGGACCATTCATCAATTAATGAAAGACCATAAATTCTTGTCTTCTGTATAATCATCTCTGATGCTAGTAAACGGCGTACTTGCTACGTGATGTACAATAGAAAACAGAATTTATAAAGAATCAATTTACATAAAAAGGTAATAATCTCAGAATAGCACGGAGATTTAACTAATAATTTTGTTTACTATATCCGTGTTTTAAAAGTGGCTTATTATATTGCCACCTTATTATAATACTCATTAAGCACTTTTAGATTTTTTTTAAATAATTCATAATGACTGTAAGCTATTGGATAAAACATAATCTTAAAGAAACGTTTTAATTAATAATTAGTCACATCTTAATGATTGTTGCATCTGCTTTAAGTTAAAAAATCCAAAGAGCTTAGAGCCTTCAATTCAATCCAGTAAGTCCCAGTCAAGCAAGTTACATTTTCTATTTCAGTATGATGTTTTTTTGGGTTGGTATCGATTGGCGGGGTTATCAAAATTTTCAAAGTAAGTCTACATCATTTATTTAGAGTACGGGGTTTCACGTCTCTTATAAAAATCAATTAGGAAGTGGATCCTAAACTTTTGAATAGGGTTTTTTGTAAGGGTTGCTGATATATAATTTTTTTAAAGATACTTTATTAATTCTAGTGGGATTTATTGTTGCATACTCTTCATATGTAACTTCTGTTCAGTTTTTAAGTTTTATTATAATAATAGTAAAATTGATAAAATTTTGACACTCTTGTTTTTTCTACCATACTTAAGACTTACCCTAGCCGAATGTTGCCATCTTCTAACTTTGTTTTTAATATAATAATATTATCCTATTTTTGAAATAAAGAAGAGAGATTACTCCAAAAATATTTCTAGTGATCACACTAGTGTACCATTAACCGAATCAAACTTCAGAACAACATTTCTCTCTACACAATGGTTAAGGAACTATGTAATATACAACATTTTATCCTTTAGTCGTTGTACAGCTGCTGAGTGTTCTAAATAAATTTCATGTAAATTTTCATACTTTGTCATTTCCTAACTGTAAAAATGTAGATTTGATTATGATAATTTTGCAAACTTTCTTATTTCAATTTGCAAAGAAAATTAAACGGAGAAGCTCCAAGACACGTTTACCAAGTTAAACACATATTCTACTAAATCAATTATTCAGTGTGTTTCCCATTTCAGCTAATATAATAAATTAATTCATCAGGTAGAAAAGAGCTACCTAACAATATCATTGAAGATAATTAATTAGTTAATTGAAACCTTAATTGACATTGCTTTTTATAAGTGACTGCTGACATTAATCATACAATATTAGACATCTATATTATTGATTATTATGTGCTGTATATATGTATTTAATAGTCTCAAATGCAATTTATAACAACAATTCTGTCTTATTTGTAGCAAATATTCATCTCATAGAATAGTTCCTTGCTCAAAGAACCTTTTGGATGGCACATTTTTAATTCTGGAGAAATAAAAACAAGTTGTTAATGCCCCTCGTTCGCCACATTAATATTTTCAATGATATAAAGAGCATGCAAAGGTTTTTCCCGTATTTAATTAGTAAAGACTTTTTAGAATATTACGCTTGCACTGTTTTTTCAAGACTTTGCTACAATTCCTGTAATACAAAGAATTTTTTTCACAGTAGAAATCGATTAATTGTAATTGCGCTATTAAGTGGAAAGATAAATAGTTTGTGATTTCAATTAAAACCGAGCCTTCTTAAAATATTCGTAATAAATCGATTAAACATATTATAACTCAATTTATCATTCTAACAGAGCATTAATATTTATGCTAACTTAAAACACATTGCTTACGTTCAGTGTCTGCCATTTAACTTTGCCATTGAACTTCAAATATCTGAGATAGTCACAACAACGAGCGAGCGCGCTCATTTATCATTTTATAATTTCGTTTTCATCTCTCACTTTCAAAACTAAGGTGAGTTATTTACATATAGAGGCGATTATGTGACACCAAAGATTGCAGATATTTTATTGGACCCGGCTTGACCTTCAGCTATTAAATTTGTCTTTACTGTTTTTAAAAATTTCGGAGAAAAACACATAACAGTGTCAGTTGATTACCTTCTTTTTTAACATTTCGCTTGTACGTTAGGTTAGTGAAGATTAGAAAGCTAGCTTAGAGTTATTAGTAATTTTGTAGTAAGTTGGAATCGAATGAACTATCATAGAATAATGTCTTACAATATCGTTTTTAAAATTCAAACAAATTGAACTATCATAAAATAATGTATTGTCTTACTAAATAGTTTATAAAATTAACTTTAAATTATCACCTTAATGCCTATACTTAGCAGCTTTGAATACTGATATTTTTTCCAATATTTTTTTTTTTAAATAATGCAGCAGTAGTTTGCCATCACATAAAAGCGAATTGACAAAGTCAAGTTTACACATATTTGAATAGTTTAGTTTATAAACTGGAAATTCCACACTTCGGCTGACTTATATCGCAACCTGGCAGTCTCTTCATATAAATAAAAGTAAAAGTGGATTAACCGCTTAAGAAAGTAGATCTATATGCATCTACGGAGGACTGCTTTTGCAAAAATCTCTATTAAATGAATCATTCTACGTAATTCAAATGCAAAACATTCACTCTGAATATGAAAATAAAGAATTTATGACTAAGGAAATATTCTATAAATAAATAAGTCGTATATTACATACTGTTCAACAAAACATAATTTAAGAGCTTAAGTTTACGTATATTTGACTACTGGTTTATTAAATGGTATATTTTAATTTTATTTGTACAGGTTTTTGGACGTCGTATTTTATTCTAATATCGATTAAAAGTTCATTGAGTTTTGCAAATTTATAACGGCAAGCTCATAATATAAAGTTAAATGGGGTTTAGTTAGATAATTATTAGCTTGTGTATAGAGATATGTACATAGTGGCTGCAACTAACATTTTGTTTATTTCGCCGGTGATGACAGCAAATATAATTTTACATTTTTTTTTTCTTAAAGATAATATTTTAATTTAAAAACAGTTTGGAATCATTTTCAAAAATATGCCAAACTTTAGCAGTTTTAACTATGCCATCTACATATAAGTTGACAAACTGTCACTTGCAACCACAATATAAAGTCGTATGAAAAAGCTTATGAGGCTGAGAGGTGCAACTTTTGTTGCACATGGATAGCATACATCAGTCGAAATGAGTCGTCAAAATAAAATTATGGCATTATGTTTTGAAGGCTCGTTTATTACAACAAAAACCAGCCGCTGTCAAAAAAGTTTAAGACCGTGGTCAAAACTTTCAAGCGCCAATACATTCTTTTATTTTTTTTTTGTACTGTAGCCTTTATTAAATCGTTTATGTGACTTGGCTGGAAAAGTAGATATATAATAATATAAAGCAACGTATTTATGATTTGGTTCCATTCTACCAGTAATTCGTTTTGTAGGTCTGGTTTTTGGTAATCTAGACAGAGTGTCTTTTGCAATGTGGGGTTGTTATTATCTTGTAATAATGGTGCTACTCGCTATTACATGTCTCTTTCAATAAAATAAATAAGGTTTTGTTCCAGAATCTCAGCATATATGTGTATACCAACCGACAGTTTTAAAAACAGCAGGAATAAACGACCGTTCCAGAATATACCTAGTGACCTAGTTTTCCCATTCTTGCAACTAGTTGTTCATACAGTTCGAGCATAATACCTCTGGAAGAAGTCACTGAATGCATACTTTTGCAATTTGGAAACAACTGAAAAGCAGTCTTTTCTAAAACGCATTGTTCCAATTGTAAAATGTACAGTTTTTATGAACCCGGTAATAGGATAACCGTCAAAAGATTTCTAGACAAAATAACAAAAAATATTACGGCTGGACGATTTAAAATTTTTTTACATATTACTGTTTGAATCCGGTAGAAGATCCTCGTAATTTGTAAGCAAAATCTAGCAAGTCTTCTGTTGCAAGGACACCAGTTTGATATTGTTTGATTTGCAGGTGACGCGATGTTTGCATCCTGATTTGTATCATTGCTCAAGTTTACCAGATTTTTCATAACTTTTTATAGTTTATTAAAACATGTTACGCCACATTTAAGTTATCAAGCTAAAAATACGTTCAAATGTATGTAGGTATATAAGATAATAACGATACTTGATAAATATTTTTACAAGCCACCAAATCCTCTATATATTTTTCTGCAATATCTTTAGACGGTCCTATTCCTACCTCTAAATGTAGTCGGTAAAGTAAGTGCTAGCGTGACGGCCTACCAATCCGGAGGTCTAAGGTTTGAATCCCACCCGCGGCAATAAAAGGGCCATAAAAAGGCCATGGGGGTTGCAAAGAAAATGTGTGATTCCGTATCCACTTTAAATTGTAGCGTCGGACATCTTTAGAGGAATTGTATGTGTTTTCTTTTCATTTACTTACCAGCTGCGACAGCATTAGTTGAAGGAATGCTTAGTCTAGCAGTATGAATCCTAAGCGGTCAGTAATCCGTAATTGCTGGTGTAATCCACTCTATGTAAAGATTAATATAACTTAGAGCCATATTTCATGATAAATACAAGTGGTTAGGCTGCTCCAGCTGAAGTTTCTCAAAATATAATGTACAGACATTTTCCTTTGTTGATAGTCTGGTTGCCTGATTGTTGCCTTAATGCCCCACAGAAGTTAAAGCAGGTAAATTACTCTTCTCTGTACATAGCCTGGGAAATCGTTTGAAAGGGGTACTTTTAAGGACAACAAAAATATTTTTTCCAAAATTATTGGTTATAAACATATAGCTCAAAATGTGCAAAAACCATAGCTGATCTTCTAAATTTCAAAATTAAAATTTCGATATTATCAGGATTAGTACTTAGGTATTGAGTAAATATTGAGTAGTAAATTAGCAATATATGAAAAAATAAGTATTTTAGCTTATGAAAAAATAAGAATTTTTTGATTGCGCCAGCTCGAATAGCCTTTGACATAAAATTCACATTGTTAGGTTACTCCAGTAGAATAATATTAAAAATCAACTGGTTCAAGTATTGTCAAACATTGACATTTAATACTCTTGAGCTGTTTGATTGAAATGAAAATTTAGAAAGTAAAAAAAAATTTCCTAAATAATCATCGATTAAATATCCGAAAAGTAGGTTGGTGTCACAGGGGGATCTTGCCAGACCATTGTAAGGGAGTTAGATTACTCAAAAATAGCGGCAGAGATATTTACGGTGGGCCACATACAGCATTACTCATCTCCAACAAAATAGTTTAAAATAGAACTAAACCTTAAGAAATGATGGATCAATATCAAGAGCTTCCATACGGAGTACGAATATCGTAATTTGCTTTCTACCTAGCTTCAACGCGAAATAAATCGGAAAATGTACCTTTCTTCTATGTACAAGGCTACCGTTGGAAGGCCGCCCTGTTTCTCGTTTTCAGTCATTTCAAAAATGAAATAGCAATGTTTTAAGAAGAGAGCAGATATCGGTGAAAAAGAAAAAGTGCATGTTGCAGCACTTAAGAACTCAAAGAAAAGTTGTTGGCAAAGTTGAAAGAGAAGAGGACTGTAAATATAAATATCTTATAATTTAAAAATTAAGGTTCGTGAGGGGAAGTTTTTAACGTTTAGTAAACATCTTTTATGTATGTAAAATATTATACCCAAATATTAGCGGGGTGGTGTTAGACAAGGTTTTAACTTTGTTGATGTTAACAACAGTGAAAAAAGAAAATTTGCAAAATAAATATTGACATAAAACACGCGTTACAAATTTATCCGGCAATATTTGATTATATAGTTGATAGCTTTTTATTGCTACTGTTAAAAGTGCGGCATTTTTTTCTACTAGCAGCTTTAAATAAATTCAAAGAACAAAAATAAACCCCTTGTCAATTTTATAGTCTTTGCGATAGTAAAGTCAAAAGAGTTATGTTGATAAAAACCAATGTTACAAGATCATTAAGTTCAAAAATAAGACGGAGAAATTATTGTTGCAGGATGTTATTTAATTTTCTTGGGACATTTGACTTATCTCTCTTCAGAATATAATCAATGGGCATATTCCCTCGAAGTACATATGTTCTGGACTTGCCCTTCGAAGATAAAGTAATAAATGAGTAAGTCAAATCCGGGTCAAATACTTTCTATCAATCAGCAAGAGATACAGCAACTCAAATAAATTTCTGTTCTTGACTTAAATGAGTTCTTTTGAATTTTCACTGAGACTTATCTTAAGTTATCTGCGTATTCCAATAAACTTGATTTAGTAGTTGCGACTATCAAGTGATCTTGTTTCAAATCATGGACACTCTTACCCAGACAGCATTTCTAGTTATCACTTTTATCTAAATATAAAATTCTATCAGCAGCAGATGCATTTGTTCTGAGATTGTGCACTTAACGACTTTAGATTAAAGCATATAATATAATATGTCAAAACTAATTATCTTTAAATGCAATAAAAATGAGTTATGTTACATTGCTTTGAATATTTCAATATAATCGGAATTGGCACTTTAATTGATGTCTATAAATAATCACTGCATTTTGTGATTAAGGTTACCTAGTGTGCTAGAGGTAATTGCTACTAATTAGTATAAGATCAATTAATTATGTTGGTTGTTAATGTTCCAGATAAATTATTGTTATTTGTAAGGCCTTTCCATATATATAACTGCACGAGCAATTATCACAGAAATTATAAAACCTTTCAGTAGATAATGGTAAGTGCTACAAATGCTTCTACTGATTCTAGATTAAGAAAACATATTTGTGATTAAAATGTGTTATTTCTCTAAAGAAATCTGCTTTCTATCTGTTATATCGTAATAATTTTGATTTAACACGTGCGAGATCAAGGTAAAATCTATATAAACTATATATAAGTGTAAGCTCTGTGTCACTAGAAATAATAGTAATTGTAGAACCAATTTAAAGTAGTTTTTAGTAAAAAATGTGTTATATTTTAGTATGAGTAGAAAAAAGCGAAGGGTAAAAGCTTATTATCGGTTAAAGTAAATTGTTTCTGGTCATTTAAATAGCGTAATGCACGAAATTATTGCTGCCATGTACACTACCACGAATACGAAATTTATTTTGGAAAAGCACACGAGTAAGTTCTTCTCAGATTGAAAGATGTTCTGTCTTGGTGATATTTAAGCTGCATTTTATTTTATTTCTTGCAAATGCAACTGAATATTTTTGAAATTCCAAATCAAATTAAAACCTAAATTTTCTTTTCAATTACATGTATAACAGTTCCCTTTATTTATATTATTTAAGAAAAAAAAAGATAAAAATTTAAAATAACAAATTTTGGAGCTCAAGTCAATTCCTAAGTCTTTAAAGAACGCATTAAATAATAATATTGGCAACTGGTAAATAACAAACAACTTAAAGCTACTCGTGTACAACTGTTTCCGGTAGTCTATCTTTAGCTATCACTAGCAAAATTAGAATTTTTATTGATAAAGATGAGTGCTTTTTAGGAAGTCAAAGCTTGAGCCGTTAAAACTTTACACTTTACAAATATTTTTTTCGGAAAGAGTAGTTGCAAAAACACATTCAACATTTTAAAGTTTACATACATATACGAATTTGATGAGTAATGTGCTTAAATTGCATTACAGGTATTATAGAAAGACGTTTTACTTTACTTTATGGGGAAATATTCATTATTTAAATAAAATTAATTGGTAAATAACAAACAACTTAAAGCTACTCGTATACTACTATTTTCGGTAGCCTATCTTAAGCTATCTCTAGTAAAATAAGAATTTTTATTGATAAAGTCGAGTGTTTTTTAGAAGGTCAAAAGCTTAGGTCGCTTATGTAATAAAAATTTATACTTCACAAATATTTTTTTCGAAAGAGTAGTTTCAGCAACTTTCTAATTGCGATTTAACTTTAGAAAAGACTTCAAAGTTTACATAAATATATGAATTTAATAAGTAATGTGCTTAAATTGCACTAAAGGTATTATAAAAAGACGTTTTACTTTACTTTATGTGGAAATATTTACCATTTAAATAAAATGCGGACAGCATAGCAACCTTAAAAAGGCTGTATTGCATAAATACGTTTATTAAAACGTAGTTAAATTAATTTAAGCATCGTTTTGAGTAAGATTTTTCAAATTTATTTCTTCCACTATGAGAGTTTTTAAAGTTAAGTTTGTTTATAAAAGTAGAGCTGCATTTTTTGAATTTTTATTTTTAAATTGAATCTCAAATTTCTGGCGTTCTTCTAATTTCTATACGAAATTTATTTTATTTAACTTTGTTGCTTAACTGTCTGCTTGCTACAAATCTTGGAAAAATTTGGAATTTGAACCAGTTCCTATTATCGGAACAGTATGAAAGTTGGTACAAGTATATAAGTCAGGTCACAATGCCATATAGTGTATCTTCTATTGTTTTAAATCTAATATAGCGGACGTCTCAAGATGGAGAATACCCTCTTCTGCACAACCCCCTTGACATGTGCATCCATTTTCGTATTATATGAGCTAGACTCACAAAAACTAAAGTTTAATAAACTTATATAAAAAAAAATTCTTTAAAAAAGGTTTTGTTTAATAAAATGTATTAAAAAAAGGAGAATTAAAACTGTCCTATCGTGTGAAAAAATTTTTGTTTCCTATCAGATCATAAAACTATCATATAATAGTGTTGCACAATTAGTCTGCCCAATTATCTGACCCAAAAGCTTTTAGTTTATACATAGATATATGAATTTAAAAATTGTAAGACGAGTGAAACAACATTTTTAGTTTTCTTTGACACACAAATTTATTTCTATTCAACGAACAATGTTATTTCTTGATAGAAAAAAAAATATTTTCACTTTTTAGTACAGTCTAAATTTTCCATTTTTTATTAAATTTTATTTAAAGCGTCATATTTTTTTTTTTTTAATATATAATGTTTTTTCTCTTTCTCGGTGCCATTGGTGAAGGATACTGCTGATCAATTCCCATATTTAGTTCGTTTGATACAAGCCTATAAAATTATGGTCAGGTGACTGCCTGGGCAATTTTATTTTTCTGAAATCCGATCTCTTTGCTTTTGTTGCAAAAGCATTTTACAGAACATTTATGAGTCTCTTTAATCTTATCATCTTGATATAAAAATTCTGTCCAACAAGAACACGTCCAGAAAACTCCGCGTAATTTTCCAGAAACATTTGTAAGCCAATACTTAACCATCTATTACCTATGTCTAAGCCATTACCTCTAATTCTTTTGCCAAAATAACTTTTTTTCAGCCAATCACAGTTTTTTTGACATATTTTTGGTCCAATGTAACATTTTGTTATTGTCGTTTCAGGAGCCTTTAAGCATCGATTCATTTTTAAAGTACCTGTTGTTATCAGTTTCGGGTTCTTGAAGGAGAGTATATATGTGTCCTTATTGAAGCGTGTGATATAGCGCTTATGCGGTATTGGCCTAACTGAGTCGCCAATTCACTGGCTTCGCAAACTTTTGCTTCGATGTGGTCCCGAATCTATACCTAGTCCTGGTTGTATGCTGTGTTTTTTTTACTCGCAGTTCTTTTGAGTGTAGTTCCTGTTTTTCACCTTGATCGTCATGGCTCCTTTTTATATACTTGATAGTGTCAAGCTATCTAATCATAAATGTAGCGGAGACTTAAAAAAATCGAATACAAAGATCGACAATCCAAAGGATATGATAACTCTCTAGACACACACTACTCCTAAAGTAACAATTAAAACTTATTATTAATTAATGAGCTTAATGAAGACGGAATGATCTAGAACGGAGACGGAGTTGGATCAATTCGTTAAGCCGCACGACCACCATGCCATGGGCCCCGGGTTCGAGACCAGATCTCCCCGTGAGCTTTCAGTAAGAAATTAAAATAATCCACTCTGTCTCTGAGCTGTTGTCTAGCTTCCAGCAAGGCAAAAACAAGACTCAAGCTTCCTCACTCCCATTACCCTAATTCCCTTCCGGCCAAAACCATGCTAATGCATCAAAGGGCTGTCCCGTAGGATTTGGCCACATCTTATAAAAAAAAGAACGGTTTATAATAAATTGGCTTAAGGATAGGTTCTAGTCGAACGGCCTGAAAAATGGATGAACTTTATGAATTTTCTTCTCTTTCTCTTCCTTGTGAAACTGATTTTGACTACTATATTCCAAGAATATTATTTTGTCCAAACAGAACATAGAAAAGAATTTTTATACCTGCGGAGCAAACAATTCGGCCCGCGTGCATCTGCATTTGGTCCGAACGTAGGCATGATTTTCGGCCAGTACACGTTCGCACTAAATCGGCTGTAACTCTTACATTTTTCCGAACTTCCTCAAATCGTTTAAGGATTTTAAATATGCGAAAAAAGAAAAATTAATTTTTTGAAATTGCTCCACTAGAACCTACCCTTAAGTCTGAACAATCAACTGTGTATCTTGCGTAACAGAAGAATAAAAAGGAATAAAAGTGTAACTCTTCTTTCTTTTTCTTTAAATATATGTCTATATGTGCTAGATTTTCAATATTTCCCAAAATCCTTTACGATATTCAACTTTTTGTGTTGATAAATAAAATTTATGAAACCTAATGGTGACATCTTGGATTGAATTATTGTCAAACGTCAAAGGCAACATTGCTTATCTTCATCATTAAATATATGGTTGTGTGTCACCACGCACTATATCATTAATTAGTATTTAAATATCATAAGTAATTAGTAGCTTTGTGTTTCTAGGGTATAACCAGTCCTGTTAATTAAGAAGCTAGTTATAATACGTTACGAAAATAACTTCGAATTTATTTACGCATTTTTTTGAAGGTATTTCTCACTCACTCTCGCCGAACTGGTTCAACGTCTAAAAGTTTTGCCAGGTTATGTACAAGAATTGATATTAATGAAGTATTGAATTACTTAATTAAAATAATAGAGTTAATCCGAATTTATAGCAATAGTCTTATAAAAACAAGCATGAATATATCTGGGTGGAAATTTATACTAATTTAGTATGCTTTGCTTACATTTTGTTAACCTACTTATTATGCAAGATTTTTCATACAATATAACTTCACTTTATTACTAAAATTCAATAATTATAACACTTGTTTTTTGTACTTAGGCTCGTATACCCTTGTAGCGATAGGACTTACTTGCCTCAGTATAGGTATAATTGTATTAGCCTTAGATCCAGTAGCACTGGTTGTAGAACATGTAAGTAACTACCTTAATTTGTTTTAAATTAATTATTTTTTAAAACAAAATTTTAATATTAATAGAAATTGACGATGAAACCAGGTTACTTTTTATTTGAGCTATGGGAAAAGCCACCTATTGACGTTTTCGTTAGTGTTTACATATTCAACATTACAAATTTAGATAAATTTATGCGAGGAGAGGATCCAAAAGTAAAGCTCGAGGAGGTCGGGCCATATGTCTACCAGTAAGTTGGTCCTAAATCTTAAAAATATCAGTTCACTAATTTTATATTACCCTACTTACAGAGAATTTTTGGAAAATAGAAACGCTTCTATGAACGAAAATGGTACTGTGTCTTTTAGACCAGTTCGAAGGGTTGAATTTGTGCGAGAAAAGTCAATTGGTGATCCAAAAGTTGATGTGGTCGTTGTACCAAATATTGTTTATATGGGTGTAACAACAGCAGCTTCAAAACTCTCCATAATAACTGCAGCAATGGTGCGAACATTGATGGCAACAATGAAGACTGAGCTTGTTCTTAGTCTAACAGTTGAGGATTATCTTTGGGGCTATGACGATCCATTAGTTAGACTGGCCTCTAAGCTTATACCTGGAATTATTCACTTCGAAACTTTTGGTTTATTAGATAGGGTATATTATTAATATATTATCTTTAGTTTATTTTTTATAAAATTTTGTATTTTTAAGATGTTTGACGAGGGTGACAATTTGGTAACGATGAATCTTCCCTCAAAAATGCCTGTCCATCATGAGCATTTACTCCCAGTGGCTGAGCATCAAATAATGCAAAAGGAAGATGAAGAAAGTTTTGGTGAGATACTTAAAGAAATAGTCAACTATAAACACAGTTTTCCAACACATCCTACTGTTTTTGAGCCTCTTGTACGTGACTTTTCCATTGATACTTGGAACGGAAAAACAGGATTGCCATATTGGGGATACAGAGAAGGGCAGCCAGGGTAAATACTTTCATTTAAAAAACAAACAACTTTTATTTGATGTTATTCTTTGCAGTAATACCGAATGTAACACACTGCGAGGCACATATGATGGAACGCTATTTCCTCGTAACATAACCAAAGGTGAAACTTTCCGTGTATATCGCAAGACATTCTGTCGGACCTTACCTATTGAATACTCCCACCCAGGTAAGAAAATAGTACTAAAGTTTGAATCGAAATTACTTAGCTTTAGAAATTATAGCATACTCTTATTCTTTATTATTATATTGTAATAATTTTTTTTCTAATTTTATAGGTACTGTAGATGGCATTGATGCATATTTTTTCAAACTTTCTGACAACGCTTTTGATAGCGATGTAAACGATCCCACATCATCATGCTTCTGCTCAGATAATGTTTGCCTCAAAAAAGGCCTTGGAAATATTACTCCGTGCTACTACAGTAAGTAAAACTTAATTTAAAATATCTTATCAGCAACTTTCACTGCGATTATTATATATTTAATCGCTTATATTAAATTGGTATGGGCTATAATTAGTTCATCTGTCATTGATAGTGAAAATGAAGGTTATTGCGCGAAATCACCTTTTTGATCAGCATATATAAAAACTGTAAAATATGAAATCTGAGAAAAGCCTGCATTTCATTTCAGATATTAAATAATCACAAACTGGTTTTATGTATTATCATAACCACTGTTAAATAATACTGAGTTCGTTGCCACTTTCTTAGCGTACTTGTATTCACCGTCGCGACTTATCATAATAAATTAAAAAAATTATTGGGAGTTATATGTACCTACTTCGCACGATTAGTCTTTTAGTTTTGTGTGTAATTTTCATTTTATATCTTTCTTCAGTTCGTGGATATTCCGCAATTTTTTTGAACATTTAGTAAATGTTATTAAAAATACCTAGATATTAAAGTCATATTAGCATTGTAACCTTGAAAATGTGTTTCTTTGCAGACATACCTGCGGCGATCTCATTTCCGCATTTTTATAATGCTGATCCTAGTTTGTTAAGCGGAGTTGAGGGGCTTCGTCCTGATGAAAAGAAGCACGGATCGGAAATCATTTTACAACCGGTAAGTAGTTTTTATCCTCTTATATATACAAAGTTAATGTAAAATGTCAGGCCTAAAAAATTTTTTTAAAATTAATTTCAAAATCCTATGAAATTTTTTAAGGATTAGGCAGTGATTTAGTGCTAGCTCCATTTTTTCAAGTTTTTCTATTACCTAGTAGTCAAACATCCAAAATCTACCACCAACATGATTAAATCAATTATTCCTAAACTAACTTAATTTTAAAAAGAAAATCATGAAAATAGCTCTAAATGGAGCACGCGCCGGCCCCTTAAAAATGTGTCAACACCTCATCCAATCTATTTGTATTTTGCCATATGCGTAGCCCAAAATTAATGCTAAACAAATGTAACCAAAAAAGTGAGGAAAACGGTTTCTGTTTACAATTAAGTGGAGGCTATTAAGATTTTTATTGATTTTTTTTATATCGTGTTTATAAGACACTTTCTCGTTTAGTTTTACATATATTACAAAGTGTGAATTTTATTATTGTTATTATTTTGCTGTTTTTATAAGTTATAGAAAATTACTGCGCTAGATTTTGTATGCTTAAATCAACTTTAACATTTTTTCCGCAAATATACTACAAAAAATAACTTAATCTTGCACCTGTTGTAAACCCGATTACAATCGATTTATATGTGATTGTTGTATATATTTTTGTCAAATAAAACAAATTGGTCACAGTGGGTTTTCTACCCGCCACGTTCGTCTTGGTACATGAAAGAATAAACAAAAACGACCGATATTAGTTTCGAATCCATTGGCTTTATTATGTGATTAAGACACATAAAGCACCTCTAGCGGTGGGAGTAATTTTATGTACGATTTATTGAATACGATCAATATTACTGTCTAATCCATTGATGGGGTAAGGTACCCCTAGCACCCATATGGTAGGGTCATGAACGGAGTAAAAATAATCGAAAACGACCAATATTAGTATCGTATCCGTAGTTTTCGGAGTCGCTCAGATGAATAATGACACTCCTAATTCCGGTACAAATTGTAGAGGTAAGACACTACTACTACCTCTGGCGGGTGGCGGGGGGGGGGGGGCATATGTAAAGATAATACATATGGGGGGTGGAACATAACTTTGTAAAGCGTGAGCCGATTTGGATGGTTCTTTTGCTGTTCATTTATTTATTTATTTGTTTAAGCTTAATACAAGCTATAACATAAAAAATGGTAACGATAGGGACTGGTACGTCAGTTAACATATAGACTTTCAGGGTGGTGGTAAGACGCATGCGGGAATTAGAGATGGACTGGCATTTGGAGACATTGAGCTCTGGAAAGTTTTTCATGCACCATGTGGTGAACGAATCGAGGTCTTTTTGCTGGAGAAGAGAGTCGGTTGTGGAGGAGATATGTTTGATTATTTTCATATGATCAGCATAAATGGACAGCTCTGAGTGTTTGATGACACACTCAACATAACTTATTGTAAGGATAAAAATCAATGGGCCGAGGTGGCTGCTCTGAGGGACGCCGGAATGAGCGACAAAAGGGTTAGAAATGGATGAGCTGAAAAGAACATTTCACTGACGGTTGTTGAGGTGGGATCGAATCCAGGAGATGAATCTGGGGGGAGGAAGCCTAGGTGATCAAGTTTGAACAAGATAACGTTATGGGAGATCTTGCCGAAGGCTTTACTAAAATCGGTGGCGATAACATCAACATCTTTACCGTTTTCCAGGGCACATAGCGTTGTAGAGACGAAGTCAATAAGGTTGGTGGTTGTAGATCTACCTTTGAGGAAGCCATGCTGGGAGAGTGAGTAGATAGATTTACAGTGGAAGAACATGGAATCATAGACCAATTTATCGAATAGTTTATTTAGGGATAATAATTTAGCAATGGGTCTTTAGTTGGCATCTACAGGTTGAGAGCGGCGAATGTAACAACAGAGGATGTACAGAAGACACTGCTGTTGTTGCTGTTGTATAGAGTGTGATTCGCCATTGCTAATAGGAGAATAATTTTGTCCTATTTTGTTTCTGGGGGAGGGGAGGGGTAGTTACTTCGTAACGCGTGGAGCGGTTTCGGTGATTCCTTTTCTGTTCGGTAGAGTATGTTCCTTAATTGATACCATGAGAAAATTTTTTAGTGGAATGGTGGTGAGGTAGGGGGTTAAACCTAACTTTTGAACGCGTGGACCGATTTGGATAGTTCTTTCTTCGTTGTATAGAGTAGAAGACACTAAAAAGTGAAAAATAAAATAGTTTAAAAAAAAATAATTTTTAAATTTATACCTATTACGACATTTCGAAGTAGGTGCAAATTAAACAAATAAAAAAACTACAGCACAATTGAAAATAATACATAATACTACCTGAATGTTCAGCTCACGGGATCATAAGAAATGACGATTAAATATTTTGGTTGTAGTTGTTTGGTTTGTTTCATTTGCACCGACTTCAAAATGTCATAATAGATATAAAATTACAAATTATTTTATGCTTTTTAGTGCTTTTTGTGAAGTCGGTTTAACTTTTTTTTAAAAAACTATTTTATTCGATTGTGGTTAGGTAGTTGTTTTGTTTATTTAATTTGCACCGTATTCAAAATGTAATAGATATAAAATTAAAATTATTTTATTCTTTTTGTGAAGTCGGTTGAACTTTATATATATGTATATAAAAACTATTTTATTTTTAACTTTTTAGTGTTCTTCGACAGTATTGAAAGGAAACAGAATTATCTTAATCCGGTAACAGTACCAAGTTTATCACAGCCAGCATTAGACACCTTCACCTTCTATACAAAATTCTTACCAGTATTGCAAAATCAAGATCGGGGCACGCATTACGAAGTAAGGGTACTGCTCCCTCCTCTTCCCGTACTTCCTCAGGTTGCAACATCTTTTATTATTTAACAGTGAGGAAACTTATTCTGTAATGAAAATCATCAAAATCGGTCTACGCCTTACAAAATCAGTTGACGGCCCTCCTCTCACTTTCATCCTAAACCACAATTTCTGTCATGGTACAGATGGGGCAAGATACTCTATTCAGCAATCATTAAAATAGGTTCATAAGATATTAAGTTAGGCTCTACTCCTCCAACTTTATAATGAGCATTTAACAAACTTAATTTTCAATTCCTTTTTATAATTACGAATTTAAAACATTCAAATAGGTATTCATTTCCTCAATGTAATCATTATCTGTCATGTTTAATACACATAAATACGTGTCCTGAAATTATCTAAAGCTAAAGCTCGTCAAAAACTATTAAATTTTTTCAAGATTAAAAAGTAAGAATTATCAACATCCAAGAAATCTACAATTAATAATTTAATATTTCTGAATTTTTTTTAGTTAATTTTCTATTATTTTAAATTTTACAGCAACTTGGCATTCCAATGAGGGTTCACTCAAGATTTCAAATTAACTTACTAATGGGAGATGTCAAATTCAACAGTGCTATGCGTAAATTTAAGGATACTGTACTACCGATAATGTGGATAGAAATTGTAAGAATTTATTATTTTATTTATTTTATTAGCTTTTATTTATGTTTTTTGTTAAAGGCGATTGACGAATTACCGGCAAACATGTTGTTCCTTCTACAATTTCTGTTCAACATTGCTCCATATTTGCAAACTGGAGCTATTTGCTTATTTCTAATTATTGGCACATCGGTGTTGGCGCTTGCAGGTCTCCTGTTTTTCTGTGTTTCGAACATACCTAATGAATTTATGCCAAAAAAACACGTCAAATATTCAGCAATTCAAATGCTCCCGTACATAAGGAAAGAAATTGAAAGGAAGAAATTGAGGGAAGAAGAAGAGTGTTGCTTGCCGTTAACTTAACTTATCTAACGAATAGCTTCCTATAGAAATACAAGAAGACTGCTTAGGTTAGATGTCATTTAAAATAAGTTTTTATCGAGAATTCATTAGACAAGTCAAGTTGTATCTTTAAAACTGTGATATGCTAGCATAACTAAATCATGTTGATTGTATTATAAAAATATTTTTAATCTTGGGGTATTTAACAAAGAGTTTAATGATTTCCTATTGATAATGAAAATTACATAATAAAATTAAAAGAAGTACTTCCCAAAGTTCATATTGTAGTTAGTTCCTTGTTAATTTTAAAATGATTCTCAATAGATTTACGTAGGTAGGGCAAATCCAGTCGATTGGTTTTTAATACCTATGACCTACTGTCGTAGTTTAAAATTTGTTTTCTTTGAAAAGTGATCGTTTCAATTAAAATTTTATTTTTAGTTAGACAAATGTATTATTTCAGTTTATAAGTTCTAATATGAAAAAGCTGAATGATTGTGCTGGAAGATTGCATGCTTAGAATAATAAATTTATTACAATTATGAATTTAATGTAAATATTTATTTATGTGGAAAGTGGTACTATAGAAATTTGGAGAAGTAATAAATCTTTAAAAATCATAATTATTTATTTTAAGCACTTGTTCGCAAGTTGCTCAAACAAAATATCCTGCAATATAACATTTGGAACTTACAAATACGAAAAATCTATTTTATTATCTCGATATATTATAAAAATTTATAACCCCAGTTTTGATTTCATTTTTCTAAAACTTTTGTAAACATATTTTGATTCCTTTCGAAGCATACCTTTTCGTAAGCGTCACTGCAATTAACCAACTTTGCAACAATGCATGGAAACAAAGCAACGCAAACTTTGCGGGGCAGTCCCTTATCGTCCGACGGACACAAATAGTATCAGCGCATAGATAGGTGAAAGTGAACGAAGGATTCTATGTGGGAGCAATGGAGAAGAGCAGCCCACATGCGATCGCAACTAACTGGTGCGGACTTTGCATAACGTAATTTTTAACCGACTTCCAAAAAAAAACCAGAAGTAATAAGTTCAACGCCTTTTTATTAATTCTTTTATTTTATATTTTTATTGTATTCCGTAGCGCGAAGACCGATGCTGATGATTTTTTATAGTATGTAGAGTATATTTCCCGACTCATACTATCTGAAAATTTTTTTTGGTCGGACGGAGGTGGGGACTAGGGGCGGAACCTAACTTTATTATGCGTGGACCAATTTGGATAGTACTTTTTTGTTGCATCGAGTATTATCCGCCAATGCTAATAATGGAAAAATGTGGTCCAATGGTGGGGGAGGGGGTAGTCTAACTTTGTAACGCGTGGACCGATTTGAATGATTATTTTTCTGATGTATAGAGTGCGTTCCCCCATTGGATAGGTTACGTGACTCAACTTCTTAACGCATAGACCGATTTTGATGAGGATGAATTATGTACCTAGGGTGGGGGAGTAGTAGGCTGATTTCGTAACGCGTGGATCGATTTAAGGAATTAGCCCATCTAACACAGAAGGCGCACTTCTTTGGCAGGAGCCCAGAATCAAATCACCCATTCCATCAAATTGATGAAATGAGGCTCCCACACTAGCATGCAGAGGAAGAAATAACAAAAAAAAAACACAAAGGAACAGGAAGAAAACAATCAAGGAAACCCCGCATGCACCATGCAAACAGAGAGTCACGGGAGCACAGAAAATAGATAGTTCTTACACCTTACTAAGTATTAAATCAAAATAAGGACATGCATTATCAGCCCTACATAAACGGTTAAAAGTTCATGCATGCCATAATTAGATCTCGATGGTTCAACATGCAGTAAAGGTAGTCTTCGAAGGTTATATTGGGATTGTCTGAAGGAAACCTTTCTAACAAGCAAACTTGGGTCAATATTGGAGTTCAAGAGCTGGTGAATAAAGACCAAGTCCGCAACCCTGCGGCTTTTATCAAGCGAGAGCAAACCAATCAACCGGAGGCGGTCGGTGTAGGGCGGGAGTCTTAGCGGATCGTCCCATGGGCGCTCTCTTAACGCAAATCTAAGAAAATGACGCTGCACCGGTTCGATACGCTTGAAATGAACAGCGTAGTAGGGCGACCAGACCTGAGATGCATACTCAAGAATAGGTCTAACTAAGGAGCAGTATAAATGAATCAAGGTTGGTATATCCGAGAACTCTCTAGACCAACGCTTAACAAAGCCCAAGATTAAACTGCCTCTTGACATGACATAGTTAATATGCAGAGTAAAGTCAAGTCTCCCAAGGTCAGTTACGGACAGCACACGACGAAGACCATTCCCCTCAAAGTTGTAATCCGAAACTTGTGGATTTGGGCTCCTGCAAAAACTCATAGCCTAATATTTCTCAAAATTGAGGTGTAAGCCATTATGCTCGCACCACTCACGAAACGTATCTAAGTCCTTTTGAATAACGGCGGCACCACCATCATCTTTAACATAAGAGAAGATCTTCATGTCATCAGCGTAGATTAGAACATTAGAGTACGAGATCAGACAGACAATGTCGCAAGAACGAATAATAAAGAGCCAAGATGACTTCCCTGCGGTACACCAGATAAGACCCTGAAGATTCTGGAGGAAGAGCCAAAGAGTGATACTCGATATGACCTGTCTCTTAGATAGGAAGAGATCCAGTCAAGAAGAACAGGGGGGAAACCCAGCCTCCCGAGTTTAAATAAAATTACGGAGTGAGGGAGCTTATCAAAGGCTTTACTGAAATCCGTGTATATGCATACCTCGCTGGAAGCCAGAAATAACGTCGGAGGTAAATTCAAGTAAGTTACTAGTCGTTGATCTACCGGGAGAGATTAAGCCAATACAACGATCTATAAGCTGCGAATAAACTAGGAGAATCGCTAATGGAGTAAGAAGGGCAGCGGAACAGGATTTGACGAAGGCTGGAGGGATACCATCAGGACCAGAAGAAAAGTCCGATTTAAGTTCATTGATTTTTTCTTAAATAATTTCCCGTGATATAAACGGCAGGAAATCGGATGAAGTGGGACGATCCAGAATATGATCAAAATTACTCACACAAGGCTCAAAAATATCCGAAGAAAAGGCACTCTCAAAAAATGAAGCAAAATTGTTTGCTATGTCGGACACGATGATGATTCTTTTTTTGTTGTCTAGATTAGGATCTTCCATTGCTACTATTAGAAAAATTTGGACTTTAGGTGGGGTGGGCTAACTATTTAGTGTGTAGACCGATTTGGATGATTCTGCTTCTGATGTATGGAATGTGCTCCCCCATTGGCAGCATGTCAAAAACTTTATGGTGGAGTGGCGGGTGGTGAAGAACTGAGCCTAATTTTGTATTATATTGGATGATTCGTTTATTACTGAATGGACTATCTACTTGTATCATTTCAAATATTGTGGCTTAGGGTGTTGGTGGGCGTAGAGACGGCAAGTAGCACCGTAAGGCGTAGAACGACTTTGATTCTATTGTACAGAATACATCTCCTTATTGGTTAATGATAAAAAATATTGCACCTAGAGTAACTACGGGAAGGGAAGGGAGCAGAACTCTTACGTCGTCATGGTGAAGACGATCTTGCTTTCCTCGCAATGCGGCGAGGTAAAGGTCAATTTCGATCCGGGATCGCTCTCGGCGAGGTTAAGAAAAGGGACTTATCCTCCTCGAACTGAATAAGGTGACAAAGGCTCTTCTTTGCTATTGGGCATAAGACGCAAATATCTGAAGAAGTAAATAATGTAGGATGAAGCGAATGAGGATGATGAAAGATGAAAGAACTAAAAAAATTGTCCACAAATAAAATTATAAAAACTAAAATTTCGTCCACTCACGACCTCTCAAACACGCTTTCGTAACCGCACTGTTTATTACCAATAATATTAGTGTCGCTGCCTGTGCCGGGCTCTTGTCGAAATTTCGAGTATCGTGAAGCCCTAGTTGGCGTACTAGCATGGCACAATTTTGTATCTAAGCTGAGAGTATGAAAGGGTGGCCGTGACTCGGATAATTCTGTTTCCTTTTTGTAGAGTGCACTGCATCTGTTTGAATTGCTTTATTCGTACGACCAGTAACTTTCGAGTGGCATATCTGAAGACACTAAAAAATTACAAAAATAAGTTTCTGGAAGAAAAGTTTAACCGTAAAAATGCGCTAAAATGCATAAAGCAATATTTAATTTTATACCTATTAAGATGTTTTGCAGTCGGTGCAAGTCAAATAAACAATTGTATTTTGAAATCGTAATTTTTAAAATATACGGCACTCTGATATTAATGCTTTCAAATCCATCAGAAGACTGAATAGTAAAAGTAAATCAGGTAACCACAAATTTTTTCGTATATACCTTAAAGTGAAGTTTTTTTTAGTGCAGAAATCAATTAAGCCCATACTGTTTATTATTTTGTTAGAAAGCAGCATTGAGATTTAGATCACTTCAAAGCTATTTACTTAATTATTTATTTTATTTTTATGAACTTGATTCACTCTCTTCAATCAATAATTTTTTTTATACTCAAAAATGGATGTGATTAGGATTATATTGAAGGCATAAATAGTAATTGTAAGTGAATGTAATAGAGTTTAAACTCTCAAGCAGTTTATTTTTCCAAATATAAACAAATAATCAACATTTTTAAGCACATATTTAAAAATATCACAAATAAATTCAACAAAAGCATTTAACAATAAAATGGTAACATTTAAATTTAAATCACACTAAAACTTAATTATTCACTATTAATAGTATCAAGTATCCACTTCATATAATACGAGGTTCGAGTGTAAACATCAGGAAAACCTTCAAGTGCACATCCTGAACCAAAAGAAGTAATACCGGCAAGGATCCAGGGGCCATTTTTAGTAACTCGACATTGTAAAGGTCCCCCTGAGTCACCCTAAAATGAAAAGTTTATAATAAATCGCTTGCAAATATTATTTATTTTAAGATTGTTATTTTCATAAAATATTAACTATTCTCTACTATTCTCACGGAAAGAGAATAGATATTAACTAGTGCTGTATTTAAATGTAGTAAAAACTATTTAACATCTGCCATATGCCATTTAAGCTATTAGTCTCTGTCAACCGGTCTCTCTAACGAATACTAAACATCAATTGGGTGGAGTTTTTTACCAGCAGATCAGATACAAACAAACCAAGACTATGCTGTGAAAACAATAGTAGCAAAAGCAGCTAAACAATTTCGCTCAAAAGGCTCTAGATTGGAGTCAGAAAGAGACTATTTAACGGGTTTGGTTTATATGAACTACAAAGAAAACCCCTAACGAGTAGGCCCTTATGTAAAAATCTCTAAAATGCAATCCCTAATAATAAAATATCTAAATTGAAGGAAAAGATAACCATAATGATAATATCTCTAAGAGTAAAAATTCATAATTCAAAAAATCCATAATCAAGAAAGCCCTACCTATGAAGAAAAATTTTGAGTTAATCCCTGCGCGCGAATTAAATTCAAAATATTTCTTTTATAAAAAGCATAAATTGTATAATGAGAGAATGATAACTAGTTATTACATATTAAGATCGAATATGACGTTTTCGAATCAACTCCTGTATCGTCTTATATGTATACTAATAAAGTGATTCTGAAATTTGGCTCATTTTTCTGAGTCCTTTTATTATTAACAGACTGCCCAAAAAGAAATAGGTTCTAAGTACGACGTGTATTTTTTTTATGGCTGACCGGGCATAATTTCGTAAAGCGTGGAGCGATTTGGATAACTATTTTTCTGTTGGGTAGAGTATGTTCTCTGGTTGATACCATGAGAAAAGAAATGTTGGTGCGTTGTGGAGGGTGGTGAAATGTGGACCGATTTGGATGGTTCTTTTGCTGTGGTATAGAGTGTGATCCCCATTGTTAATAGGAGAATAATTTGGTCCTAAGGTGGGCAGGAGTGGCGGGGGGTGTAGTCTAACTTCGCAACGCGTGGACCGATTCTTAATTCACACACCTAATTGGAAGATTCCGTTCTGTTGTGTACTCGTATTATACGAGCTCCCATTGCTACTCTATGGAAAAATGTTGACCTAGGTTTGGGGTGGCTCCTCCGAGAAATCTAACTTTGTAACGCGTGGACTTATTTAGATTATTCTGAATGCTTGGCGTATCCTATTGCATTCTGACGAAAATTGGGGCTTACGGTGAGAGTTGGAGGATCGGCGGTTGTGCAGAATAACTTTCCTGATTGATCGATTTGAATGTTTTGCTGTTTGAACGGCGTCGTGATTTTGTGCATGAGTAAATAAAATTTTTGTGTGCATCTTATTTTTATGTGCTAAAAAGTATATATTTTTGTGTCAAGTGAATTAAACTTTGCTTGTTCTGTGATATTTATTAACTGTGTTAATATTGCTGTTTTGATTCTGCGCTATTTTCCTTTTTTAATTTGTGCTTGGTGTCTTTGACCTCGTCCAGTTATTGATACTTTATTTATTGAGTCCTTCGGTGATTTATGGTCCGATATGTTTATGGGATTCTCTGTTGGATAAGTATTTGCATTATTTTTCAACTAAGTAAAGGTCATGACTTCTTGTTTTTTGGGTTAGCGATTACCCCTTTTGGTCAAATTTTTAGAGCTAATCTTAAAAATCATAATATAGACACTTAGAGTTATCTCCTTTTTTTATTTTACGTTTTGGTCGATTTTTAAGATATCGTTTATTTATAGATATCGTTCTTGAGCGACTTTTGTCTTGTTCTGTTTCTGCTCTGGTTTCTCGGTTTTCTTTCTGTTGCTTTTGTTTTCTGCCCTTTCCTATCTGTGTTGAGTTTGAGACCAATATACCACCTGACCCTAACTACCCCTCTGTTCACATTTTTTATTTATTTTATATATTTTATTAATAATATGACTGTTTATGGGGTTTGTGCGAATAAGATTACCTGGGATGGGGTGGCTTGTGATGGCGTTTGTGGCCATTAGTTCCACTCTTCATGTTTATGTTATGATTCTAGGTCTACTGGTTCCTCTACCTGCCATGAATGCTCGGCCATCAGGCAATGTCATGTGCTAAGACTGGTGAGGAGCGTGATGGAGTCATTGTCTGGTGACCTGGCCCTCGTTTCTGATAAGGTCGGCTCGTTTTCCGTCAGTTAGAACGCTCTTCAGCTCCTGTCTAATGACACCAATATTATTTTCACCAAGGTGGACAAGTTGTTGGAGCTTGCCAGGACCTTGGAATAAAATTCCTGCGCCCTCTTAAGCAATCACATGAGCTGTCGTTTGGGGCCGAGCGATTTCTGACTCACATACTGATGTTTAGGCTGTGACCGCTAGCCTTTACCCCGCCATTGTCTCTTCGGTGGGTTCTTCACCGATATTTCCGGTAGTTGACGACATACGTCGTACTGTTAGACAGGTGAAGGCCGATGTCTCTGCTTGGTCGGTGGCGGTTTCGGCCGATGGTGACTTAATTGGGGCTATTGCGGCGGATGTTAAGGCTCTTTCTGCTTGCAGCAGGGCCTCCCCCGTGCTCCTGGCAGCCACTGGTCTGTCTGACCGGAGGATCGAGACTGTCCATCTCGCGACTCTACCTCAGAGCCGCCGGTTGCTCCGGCTCTGGAGAAGGGCGGTCACTCGGTTGTATTGGTTGCGATTGGTGATCGCGGCTCGTCTAGCCCTCGTGATAGCGTGACACCACGTTCCCGCGCTACCTGCTCTACCGAATGCTGCTTTACCGAATGTTGCTTCATGGCCAAAAACTTGGTCATTATTTGAACTGTAGAATGGGATGTTGCGACGTCATTAATATGACACTGGGTATGGTATACTTCTGGTTCTCTCCGACATCTCTTACTTTTCACTAGCCTGCATATAAAATGAGTTAAAACGTTGATAATACCACTTCACGCACGGCGCTTTTATTTTCCCTAAACAGAGTTGCCAGATCGGGCGATTTCTCGCCGTTTGGGCTACTTGAGCCGTCAATTTAGCGACAAAACTTTCCTCTCTGCGACTATGCACTATTTGGGCGATTTTTTAATTCTCGCTCGACGCTTTTTGGCTATAGGCTGAATCAGATTGCGCGGCAGCCTACAGCAACGGTTCATATTGGCTAATCGAAATCACATAACCCGAAGTGATAGTAGAAATTGGAAATGGCATTTTTTCGCTCCATACCGTCTGGCATCTCTGTCCCTAAACTTGACTCCCATTGCAAGCGTAGGCCCAAGGTAGACTGCATCAGGTTCGTCTTAAGATCACGTAGGTACGATAATACCTCGTCGTATAGCTTCACCTTTTTTAATTTGCTCACAATAAATTTATCTGCAACCCAAAACCTTGCTACGCCATATTCAGAATTCTGTTATGGATGGTTATTTACTCGTTTAAGGGGGGAAGTACATGAAGACGTTTTCAAAAATCGATTTTTTTTTATTGTCTTAATCGATAAGTATATCCTCTAAGAATATAATTCCAAAATTCCAAAAGCCTATCTCGAAAATTGTGAAAGATATGCCACTTGAACGTGGTCGGCGCCGATCCGGCCCAGCGCGCCTCGGATCAAGGATCTCTGCTGCGCGCGTGATTCCGCTTACCGGATTTTTTTCTGCTCTGGGATTAAGAGTGATGAATGCGACTTTGTTAAAGAGCGTTCTCGACGTTTTCAGTCCAAATACCGATTTTTCTGAGAATACCCGGCCCCTCTTACCTTCTCCTTATCTGCATCTTTTTCGTCAGTTTTTCTTCTTTTCTCTTTAAACGGCGTTTTCTCAAAACCATGTTTTTAAAATTGGCGTAAAAGATTACAAAAAAACTAGTGAACCGATTTTCATACATACATATAAAATCGATTTCATGTGGACCTTTTTCATTTTCCCAAAAATAAATCCCAAAAAAGTCCTCTTTTCTCGGCCTCTTCATGTACTTCCCCCCTTAAACTATTCCTATTTGGAATGCACTTCCAAGTTCCTGTAATTAGCTTCAAAACTTTCTCTACTAAGTAGTAGGTAGGAGTGGGAAGGCTGTCAGTGGTTACCAATGCCAGATATACCGATCTTCACGGATGGTTAAAATGTCAAATATAGGATGGGGCCGGGAATTCCTTCGCTGTACTATAGTGTATTTCAAGCCATTGAAAGTGCGACAAGAGTATCGCACAAGGTTTTAAAAAGTAATGAAGCACCTTTGTACCATCAGGCGCTCGACTCAAACACGGCTATTGATGTGATGGGTGATATGTCGGGTGCCAATACGGCCAATGTTCTTGCAAAAAAAAGGTTTTAAACTGAATGCTTTACAAATAGACAGAACAGTCGGCCAGTCTCCAATACCAGTAAAAAGAGAAAGCTGTTCAGCTCACCCAGCATAGATGGATCGATCTGTTAATCTGCGACATACCACGAAAGATGTGGCCTAAGTGGAATAAAAAGAAAATGGATTTTTTATTTCAAGAAAGCCACCGATATCTCTGTAATATCACTGTCTATTTGGTTTGAAGTTACATATATAAATAAGTGATTGTTGAAACAAGGCCCGTTGGACTACATAGCGACTCGTTTATATAAGTAAACCCAACGATGATATGCTCATCAGCGTTTTCCTCGAACAATTTATGATGTTCTATGGAGGTCCCATTTTATTAGTGATTTATTTTAAGCAAATTTAATGGAAGAGAAAATATCAACAAAAATGAAAAATAAATCTTTTTGGAATTTAGCTAGAAACAACCTGTCGTTTAATTACTGCAGAACAGTTTTAACTATTTTTATGAATAAACGTAAACACAAAACAAAACTGAAGCAATGTGGAATACTGGGAATATTTTTTTTTTTAAGAATGTGGTAAGTGTCTATAGAAGCATCCAGGGTGCGCTAAAGTAAAATATTAAAAAACTATATAACTAAGCAGGAAGTGTGTTGACAGATAGCTTTTATATATAATCAATATCAATGGCATCGCAGTCATCGTCTTCAACGATTTTCTTCGGTGCCAGTTTAGTTGGCTCCTTCTTTAAGGGTTCAACACGTGCTTTTTTTTCTCTACTAAAATGTTGTTATCGTAAAATAGCTTCAAAATTCCTGCAACTTTATCCATGAGCTTTGCGGCATGTAAAGCGATAATTTGCTCTAAACCACCAATTAGATAGCGCTGAGGCTTTAAATTGTTGTGGGTGACACGAAGTAAAACGTTACGATGTTTGCGTACTTCTAGGATAATATTAGCAGAAAATAGAAGTACAGCAAGTACAAGGGGGGCCTTTTGAGTAATATCGAAACGTTCGGCCTCAACAGCTAATTCTTTGAGCACTTGAACATTCTCTAAATGGTCAGCATCACGCTTCTTCTTGACAAGCTCTGTTCTGTTTTATCAAAATCATCGGAAATGGTCATACCTTTGGCACCATCTGTAAGATCCTGCAATCGGGCACGAACAGCTTGCTCAGAAACATGAGTGGTCCAAGTCTCACTATCATATTCCCCTTCTTTTTTTCTTTGGGACTATAATATCGATATCGGCTTCACCTTGACTCGCATTGGAAGCATCACCGTTCGCTTCATCTCCGCCATTTTCTGCAGAACCTTTCTTTGAGCGTTTACTACGTTTTCCTTCGGTCAACGATGAACCTTGAGCTGCCGGATCCAAACGTGGAGGATTTTTTTCGCTTTTTTTTGCTTTCTTTAACTTGTTTTTACTAGTTATTTTTTAGTTTTCTCTTTCGACTTCATGTTAGTTAATTGATTGAATTTTATTTGTAAGAGGTAGCCCTCAGGGAGGAATCCTTTCACCATTTTTATGGAACTTAACTTTGAATGAGTTATTCACAGACCTGGAGCTGTCCGGTCACAAGGTTATCGCCTACGCCAACGATATTGCCCTGATATGTTCAGGTAAGCACCCCAACATACTGGCTGAAGTGGTCAATACGCCCTCTCCATGATTTTTTCATGGAGTGATGGGTGTGGTCTGGGTATAAACCCGAACAAAACAGAGTTAATACTCCTCTCTCGGAGGCATAAAACACCTCCTATTAACTGCCTTACACTAAACGGGGTTAGGCTGAAACTGTGTAATAAAGTTAAGTATCTACGTCTAGTCCTAGACAGAAAACTTACTTGGAAGCCTAACTTCCAGGAAAGAGTACGGAAGGCCACAGTAGCGTTGTACTCGTGTAAGAAGGCTATAGGGAAAAGATGGGGTATGGAGCCACGCATTATGCATTGGCTCTATACAAGTGTAATACGACCTATACTTATGTATGGGGTTATTGTCTGGTGGCCGGCACTAAATATATCAACCCATCACAAAGCAATGGATAAAGTTCAGAGGATCACAACACTGCTGATAACAGGTGCCCTTAGAACCACACCTTCTAAAGCCCTGAACACTATTCTCTATCTTCTACCGTTGGATCTCTTTGGAAAGCAAACCGCATCCTCAGCCGCCATTAGCCTTAACTCAATCCAGACCTGGGAGCGGACTGACTTTGGTCACTCCAAAATATTGGACAGAAAAACTGCCAACAATATCGACTATACCTCGCCCAAGCCTTTCTTTGGAACAAAATTTTACCCCTTCTTTCCCACCAGATCGGAATGGGAAGAAGGTCCTCCCCCAATGGGGGGAGTCGCTGCATCTCTACACTGACGGCTCAAATTTGGAAGGCAAAGTGGGTGGAGGTATCTTTTTGGAACATTTGAACCTCGATGTCTCATTCCGCTTGCCTGACTACAGCAGCGTGTTTCAGGCGGAAATCATGGCTATAAAAGTAGCTGCGGACCGCCTGAATCATCTAACGCTACCTACGGACAATATATGTGTTTTCACAGATAGTCAGGCTGCTACTAAATCCCTCTCGGGAGTATACACCACCTCCAAAGCAGTTATAACATGTCGCTCGGCACTAAATGACATAGCTGAGCATCTGAAAGTACGGCTCAACTGGGTGATATTCCACCAGCTTGGTAAACCGCTGGCCATATGCAAACTGGAACTTTCACAAGGATTCTCTCAGGATTACAAATACTAATTGGCAGGAGGAACACACCTGCATGATTACCCGACAGATATGGCCAAAGCTTGACCCTAAACGGTCAAGGGAGCTCATCTTACTCGGACGCAAAACAATTAGCAGTACCTTGGCCATTATCACGGGTCACTGCCTCATAGATAGACACGCCGATAGACTGGGCGCGCCTTCAAACGACTTCTGTAGTAATTGCCATGACGAAGAGGATGAGGAAACCATACTTCACCTCCTCAGTAACTGTCCGGCCCTAGCCAACCGTAGGAATCGGTTTCTGGGCTCCCCTTCTTTGAAAAGTTAACCGAACTAAGCTCCACTGATGTCAGGGACCTGGCTCAGTGTACAGGAGGCCACATGCCCACACTCTTATTTTTTTTAGGTTATTTTTATGGGAGTTGCTAAAATTGTTGTAGCCTCAACACATTGTATCACATTGGACCTATTTGGCCTAAGTGTGCCTTTTTTAGGCAGCCACTTTAACCTAACCTAACCTAGTTGTTAATGACTCTTACTTGTTTTTTTCTTCTTTGTTTTTCTAATGCTACAGTTTGCACATATCTTTGAGTACTTGTATCTCAATTGTGCTTTATTAATAAAGTATTATTATTATTATTAAAAAAAAAAACTTCCAATGCCTTACAGCCTTGCGCCGCATTTATGAAAACGATCATCTATTTCTAGCTTATCTGCACGACAAACCGAATTCCGTCTGTATTGAGGGTAAAACCAGCACCAACGTCATGTTAAGTATACACCAAGAAGGCCTGCCCACAGACCCAACTGTCTTAAACCAACTTTTCACTAAGTAACATGAATCATTCAATATCCCTTCTCATAAGGTTTCAGAAGATCTATCCACCTATGCTGTTTACTTCAGTTCTCGCCGCATTCCTCATCTCCAAAAAAGTCGCAACGACTCCTTAAACTACATTCGCTCCAAACCCCCCGCTTTCACTATTTCTGACTTTCCCCTAATGCACCTGCGGTCTCCGATCAAGTACCTCTCCCCAGCAGATTCTCAGTCTATTACCAGAACGTAAGAGGACTTCGCACAAAAACATCCAATATTTTTCTTAACTCCCACAAATTCCCGTACGATATCTTTGCCTTAACTGAAACCAATCTAATACCAGAAATTCTCGACAACGAACTATTCCCTCCAAACTATACCATTTTCCTTGTCGACGGTTGTGGCTTCTGTACATTATTTGTTGTTATATTTGTCCCTCTCAACCTCTAGATGCCTACGAGCCCATAATTGAAGCGATCGACACCCTGCTTGAGAACGCTAACGCCTCCGATGAATTTATTTTATTGTCTGATGACTGTTCTCACTTTGTCCCCCTTAACGCATCTTCGGCCAAAGAAGCCTTTTTTACCGATCAGCTCTCCGTTTCTGGTATCTTTCAAGTAAGTGGAGTCAGGAACTTTCTCGACAGACAATTAGACTTAATATTTTCTTCAGACCCAGTTAATTCGGCTGTAGCGGAAAACAACCATCTCCTCTCCTCTCTCGATCGTCACCATCTTCCTTTGCTAATTGTTTTCTCCTACGAACACCGTCATGCACTTTCAAGCTCCGAATCTTCTCTTTCCTTCAATTTTCGAAAAGGCGACTTTGAAAAATTATATCACTTGCTCCTTAACTATAACATTACCACTATCCCTCAGCATCTTCCAGTTGACATTGCTTTAGAGGCGTTCTATTCAGAAATACACGCTTGTCTTACAAAATCTATCCCCCTTTTTCCTCGCAAAAACTACTCCTTATCCCCCAAAGAATTATGCTCTCTTCGCAACAGGAGAAATAAACGTTTGCAAACTTTTCTTCTACCCCACATTGACAGCATAATTAACAGAGCTAATTCTCCTTGAATATGCCAGCCAGGTATGGTCACCTACACAAACAACCCACATTAACAGGATTGAATCCGTCCAGCGTAGGTTCATTCGCTTCGCTCTACGTGATCTTCCGTGGGTAGACATATTAAACCTTCAACCTTATGAAAACCGTCTGAAACTGATCGCCTTGCAACCCCTAAGTAAACGTCGTGATGTTTCCGACATTATCTTCATTCATCAGCTATTAAGTGGTGCTATAGACTGCCCTTCAATCCTGCAATCTTTACCCATCTATACCAATCCCTGCAATCTTACTCTGAGACCGCAGATGATAAGTTTTTTTACTTATTACTAAGCGTAGATGATTATACGATTTTTTTTCTTGAATTAAGCCAGCAACAAGATTATTTGAACGGGGATTACTCTTTCCAGATGTCGAGAAGAATCCAATAATTTTTTTTTCGTTCGTTCACAGTTGTACCTCACTCAATAAGCACATATAAGGATTATCGATTGACATGTATGAATAATTTGTCGTTCCTTCTAATCTATTTCGACGTGAATGTTTAAAATTTGGATTTTTTTATAAACTTTAATTTTTTTAATTAATAAAGTGAAGCCTAAGATACTGGTGAATTCCTTACGTTCCTCTAAAAGGCTGGAGTTTCCGATGTCTATTCCTGGAAAATTTCGAAGTCCTATGACTTAAATATCACTATGTGAATTCATGCACGATCTAACAAAGTTGCTTCGTCGAGGTGGAGTTAAGGGTGCTCCTTTGAGTACTGATGTTTCACTAATTCTTTCAAAAGTCATATAAAATAATGTTAATCTCCTTTGGGTGCATTGAGTTGCACCCAAAGGGGTGCAAAAAATTAACACGAAATAATTGGAAACAATTACGAAATGAATTTGTCAAAAATTATCACCATCGAAAAATATGAACACTGATAATAATAGTTAATTTTCAACTTGGACTGTTGACTTTTGCAAAACGTTTCGGACATTTAACGGGTGGAAATTGTAATAATTTCCAGTCACTATCAGAAACGCTGCCCCAATTGGCTCCTCGATTACTCAGCTTTTGGCAAATACCAAAAATTTGCCGCAACGCGTGCGCAAGAAACCAACGAAAATGTCATAAGAAACCTCTGGTCCGGACAAGAATCTTCCTTTAATCTTGATGGTGAAAAATATTAAGATCCAGAAGTACTATGATGTTTTTGTTTCATAAAAAGTTAAGAAAAATGCTGATTACTTTGATTGCTCTGCTCACTGACAACTCGTCGGGTGATATTTACAAAAAAAAAAATTTACAAACATTTCTCCAGAAAAGTGATCATATATCAAGTTTTTCTATCAATACTTTCGCACTCGCGAAGTTTTAAGAGTACTTTCAAAACTCGACGTGTCCAAAGCTACTGGGCCTGATGGTTTCTCGCCCCTTGTTTTAAAATGCTGCGCCTCTGCTTTGGCTAAACCTCTGCGCAAACTTTTTCACCTGTCATATTCAACAGGAATGTTTCCAAATGTATAGAATCTTGCTCATGTCCAGCCGATACTTAAAAAAGGTGAGGCATGCGACCCCTCTAACTACAGACCAATTGCACTAACCTCGATCATATCTAAAGTTTTTGAATCACTCATCAACTCTCAGTTGTTGAAATATCTAGAAAACAACCATCTTATCAACGATTGCCAGTACGGTTTCCGCACTGGCCGCTCAACCGGAGACTTACTAACGGCTCTAACAGAACGTTGGAATCATTGTGTTCATAATTTTGGTGAGTCTGAAATCGTAGCTCTTGATATTTCATAGGCTTTTGATAGAGTCTGGCATGCTGCGCTTTTAGCCGAACTTCAAACATTTCGTCTGCACCCTACCCTCGTTAAATGGATAGAGAGTTTTTTGTCAGGCCGTTCAATTCGTGTAGTAATTGACGGAGTTACATCTGATTCCTACGAAATAAATGCCGGTGTACCTCAGGGTTCAGTTCTTTCACCAACTTTATTTCTTCTTCTTATTAATGATCTCTTATCCCTTACTCTCAATCCTATTCATAGTTTTGCCGACGACAGCACCCTTGATTTCGCGTACTCATTTGATTCTGTTATGAATTCACGTGGAAATGCTACAGAAGCCAATCGGGAACGCATGTTTAGATCATTAAATCACGACATTTCTATGGTACTTGCTTGGGGCAGAGCAAATCGTGTTACGTTTAATGCATCCAAAACTCAATGCTGTTTAATGTCCCTTAAAAAACGCCCGGTTCTCCCCCAACCCATTAAAGTCGACGGAGTGAATATACCAAATTCGCCCTCCCTAAATATCTTAGGTATCGAGATATCCAGCAATCTTAGCTGGACTGATCATATATTTACAATCGCTAAAAGTGCGATGAAATGTTTGGGTTTTCTACAGAGATGTAAGAAATATTTCGCCCCACCTCACTTAGCGCTGATCTACAAGTCCCACATTAGGCCTAGACTTGAATATAATTCCCATATTTGGGCAGGGGCCGGACACACCGCAGTGTCCGCGATAGGCAAAGTCCAGCGTAAAGCTATTAAGCTTATTGGCGATCCCTCAATCTCTGAGGGCCTGGACTCTCTGGAGCATCGACGGAATGTCGGTTGTCTCTCGCTCTTCTATCGTTATTGCCATGGCCGTTGTTCTAACGAAATTGCTAGCCTGATTCCTTGTAGACATATGGCAACGCGTGATATAAGATCTTCAAATCGCTCCCACCCCTATACTCTCCAGGTCAAATTTGGACGTACCGTAAAATTTCGGGAATCTTTTCTAAGCAGAACAACACGAATGTGGCACAGTTTACCATCTTATATTTTTGCCTCGTCTTATCAGCCTGAAACTTTCAAACGGGGCGTACATCGACACTTCCTTCACCCAACCTCCTAACCCATTTCCCTCATCCTTAATTCCTTTCCTGCCAAGGCTGTGCTTAAGCATCATAGGGCATCCCCTGAGCTTTGGCATCATCATATATAAAAAAAAGTAAAATAAAAATACACTTTTCTATTAAACTAATCAAGTTTCGTTGCTGTATTACATAGCTGTAACGAAAATCGCATTACATACATGATTCACGCTTGTAGGGTGAGTACTTTTCATTAAAACTCTTATATTGAAGAAAGTTACTATAACAGTAGAGCTCTAGGAAAATATTTTTAAAATGTTATAGCTCTTGATTTAAAAAAAATAATTTTTAATAACTTTACAGTGCAGTACATACGATGTTAATACTGAATATATTTCTACTCGTATTCCTTGTAATCGATCGAACTCTAGTTCAACGTTCTATTTTAACAGAACTTTCATCATAACCTCATTATGGTTTAAGCACATTGAGAACTTAAAATTTTAACCTTTTTACTTACCACGCAAGTTCCGCCCTTCCCATTAAGTTTTCCTGCGCATAAATGGCCCTTATGAATTCTTACAAAGCTACCATAAGCCTCTTTGCACCTGTTTGATAAAAATAGTTACGTAATTATAGTGAACTAACTTATTTTAATATTCACCTTGTGCTTGTATGTAATGGAACATTTGTTTTAAGTAAAATATCTGTGAGATCACCAGTAATATTTGACTTCCCCCATCCAGTAGCAACGCAATCTATGTAAGGTAATTCATTGTACTCCATGGAACTTCCGTGTTTTGGTTCAGCAAATTTATCATCAAATTCGTCAATAAATCCCGCCATTATTTTATCGTTCCGCCTTCGTGTAGTAAAATCTCGTTGTCGTCTGGTATTCAATTTCAGACGACTTGCAATTTTGGATGTGAGCAATTCCTTCATACTCGGAAGAGTAAAATTCTTATTTCTGACACGAACTTTCCGTAAAAAGTTGTCATCTTTCTCAAAATCATCAAGTTCTGGCTCGGGCAATTCTAAGCTAGACTGCGAGTTTTCATCAAAAACGAATGGTAGACAAACTTTCCTTATATTTGATGCCTGAGAAATGTCAGCGGCTACAGATAATTTCATCAAGACTAGATCATGTAAAAAGTTGTGGTAACTTTGATGTAGCACAATTTTCTCGACGGGAATTCGTTGTTCGTATCCAGATTCAACGTTCCTGTCGAATTCACCTAAGACAACAGTCCACAGCGGCGGTAGCGGCAGGTTGAAAAGATCACTTTATGGTGAAATATTTATTATTTTATCAAATTATATATCAACAATATTTACTTGTGAACACAATGCGCTGCAGAAAGTATCCAGTACTGATGAATTAACACTCCACCACACCAATGTCCGAGAAATCCCATTGTTGGGTGCAAAAGTTCAAGGGAAGCTTGCCAAGGATATTGACCCTCTTTAGTTGGGCTTCCTGCGATAATCTTTGGTATTCGACCATTGTAAAAAAATTGATCAGAAGTGATGACGCGAGGCTGACGTCGGGCCGGTCGTACGCCACAATCTAGAAAAAGAAAAAAAAAAAGATTTTTCTTAAGTAAATCACGAAAAACTACACTACGCATCACAAAAAAATTTAAAATATTAATTGTAAACATAACAAGTTCCGAAAAGTCAAGTAAAGGAACAATTAAAGAGCTTGCCATTCCGGAAAGCGTAAATCATGTTCGTTTAAGTTGTTACGTTGATGTATTAGGCTAGGTCACTTAACTCATCACTTATTCTTATGAAATAAAGAGCGCGTCGCACAAAACTTCAACCTCGTAGACTATGACTTTTACGTGCTTTCTTGATTGTTTGCATTTTAAAATAATGAGTAGACATTAAGGTGAACAGGTAATTCTTCAGGTACCATTAGTTAGTAATTTAGTGTTCAATTCAGGGGAAAAGAGGAATCTATTTTAGTAACATACTCATTTGAGAGATATTAATTATTTGGGCTGTCATTAAATTTCAGTGTTTTTGTAAAAGTAAAGTGTTTTTAGTAAAAGTAATAAGAAAGCAGAATATTTACCATATAAAAAGTAAATACTTTTTTTTCGACATTTTTAAATCTTGGTCGAAAGTTCAAAATATACATAAATACAGTTTCTAAAACAGATCGGTACCAGGGAATTATTTTGGGAAGAAAGTTTTTAATTTTATTGTAGAGGCGAATATGCTTGGTAATTAGAAGAAAATGCACTTCACCTGCAACTTACATTACATTATTACAAGGTGTATTGTTCCTATAGGGCTTTTAAAGTCAGAGTAGATAAGGTCTGGGTAGGAATGTATGATAGGCTGATGGTGGCGGGTGTGAGTGATGATGGTTATTACTTAGGGGGGAAGGGGGATCGGAGGGGGTCTTTATTTTCCAGTCTGATATGGATCCGCTCTAGCATGGTTCAATATTTTCATAACGCTCCAGTTTGAATCGATTCAGTTATCGCACTGATCCGATTCGAAACGATTTGGAAATTTTGTATCGATTCGGAACCCTGCTCAAAAGTGAAGAGTTATCAAAACTTCTTAATAATTTATAGTATTAGCAGTTCTTGGAGTGACTTTTCATTCCGATCCATTAACCCATTGATGTAAGTTATCAAAAAAGAGAAATGCTTATCATTAGCTTCACCTACATACATGGCTAATGTTCATTATACATATGTTTAAATCATTGTATATTACATTTAGGAATAAGTGTCATAAGAATGATTAGATAACAGTTTTTGTATGTAAGTCGAGTAAGTTACGATTTCAAAATATTTCTTATTATTAAAATTTTTACATCGAAAATAAGTATAGTTTTTTTTTTTCTTAAAAAATACTTTTGCATTTCCTTTGACTCTACAAACTTTTCGGTAAGTTCAGTCTCATTGTTGACCACCTCTAATCCTCTTATAACCAAATTGTCTCTTTTCAGGGTACGTTTTAACTTGTCGATTCTGTTAATCAAAACAGTTTCTCCTTTTTCCGAGGTTGGAGACTTTAACATTGAGGGTATCATATGCTCGGTTCAACTTTTAGATTTTAGCTCTGATCGTCGCGATCTCATCTTTAATGGCTAGGTGACTGATTTCGCTTCTAATAGCTCCAATTAGCTTTTCTATACTTAAGGAGGCGTCCCACCCTGAAAGTTTTAAAAAAATAATTTTTTTTGTCTAGAATGACCTTCTCAAATGGTTTATTCACATTCGTAGTCATTGCATACACTTTTCAAATGAACCGTAACCGAAAACTTTAAACGCTTTTTCCTCGAAACCACATTTTTCAAATTGGGTGCCTCGGGAGCCATTGCATTAAATCGCTTAAATCTTTTTCGACAATGTGTAGAAACTGCTTTTTCTATAGTGTAGCTTAGGGTTATTTTGATATTTTAATTTTTCGATTTTTTCAAACACTTTTGTAACATTTTTTTCAAGAAAAATGGAACTTTTTTTTCAAACTGCCGTCATTTTTCTAAGTTTTTGAATTTTCAAAAAATCCTATGCTACACAATAGCCAGCCATATATATTTTACGAAAATCTAAATGATTTTGGTCTACCTTGTTTTAGGACTGATCGCGCCTGGCACTATTATAGGTGCCTTTTTTGAACATCTCTGACGCCGAATGCTACCCCCGCTCCAAATAACAATATTTTTACTAAAAAAAATTGTAAGACAGCTGAAAATTCATGCAATCATATAGTAAAAAACTCCGATTGTCTTTTAGCCCTCTAAGAAATTCTTGAGAATTAAATAAATAGATATATTATGTTTACATGAAATATGAACTTTATAACTTAAAGGAAGTGTCTATTTGCCACTCTCAAATTGCCGTGTAATTTCCGTGTAGACGGAACTACAAGTAAGACCACGATAAGTGCAAATAGCCACTTCCATATTCATATTACTGGTAATAGTTTATCACAGACTGTTCTAGATACAAATCTGGCGGAAGGATGGGGGTCGGTAGCCCCTTCAGTTAAAAAAGCAACGAAAAGCCTGATTAATACACCTCTTCCTCCCAGAAAGTCTAATAAAAATGGGTAACTGCTCTATAGCTTATATTGAAGGATAAGTTTAGCATTAAATGATGCGACGAGGAAAATTCAAAAAAATTTTGCGCATCCTGCACAATACCTCAAAATTTGCAAAAAAACCATATCTCTAAATCCTGACATGATGGCCCAATTTTGACCTCGGATTCGGATTCTACGTAGCCAGTTACTTCGGAAAAGCCCCAAACTGCGTAGGTACAATCATGACCCCATTTTTTGTAGACCAGTGTAATTGTTGATAGATAATAATTGGCGATAGATTAATTCCAGTTTCTTCCTCGTTTTGAAGCCTGCATTCAGTAGGTGGTTATCAACATTCGCTCAGCGCATAAATATTGTACTTAGCTGTGAGAATAATCCAGCTCAATCCCTTTCTAGCAAGTAAGTCTCGTTATGCGTGTCAATTGATTCGCTCCGGTGCTGAGGTTATCAGTGTTCCTCAGACAAAAGAAATACGTGTTAGCCTTACAAATCTAAAAGTGCTCCAACCTAATAGAAACTTAAGGCAATGTGTAATATACCCTTAAAAAATTAAAGAAAGACTTGGTGTAATTCTCTTAGAAGAATTTCAAGCGCAAGTTTTAACTCCCAGACTAATAAACTCTATTGTGATGCCTATTCTTCTCTTCTCGTTTCGACATTAACTATTATTAATAAAACTTGACTGTAAAGCGCTTGACGTGTTGTTCACTTGTGTCCAGTGTTTCCTATCACACAAACCAAGTTATAACAACCCAACTACCAAAATAGATATATTTATAATTTTTATTAATAAATAAATACAAAATTAAGACGGCTGACGGCGGCCATATGTATTCTCTTAGAAAAACTTTATATATCCTATGCCCACTTCATTTTCTAAAA